>JAPZBW010000002.1:3000000-3403811 GCA_028827225.1 Penicillium sp. CMV-2018d | reverse complement strand
ACTCCGAGTGGCTATGGGGATAGGACAGGAGCTTGCTATGCGTCAAATGCTCGCCGAGGAAGATGAGGCTGCGGCTATAGCAGCAGAAAACGCAGCATCCCGTCTTGAGGAGGAACGTCTCGAAGAGGAACAGGAAGAACAGGACGCACGTCACTATAACGACTTCAATGATGAAGAATCAGAGGAGCAGGAGCACGATCAACCCTTTGAATACGAGATCGAGAGGCGCGCAGAATACGCTCAATCGTCACCTTTTAAGTTCAATAAATCTATGCAGCAAAGCCCCATGTCCCACCAAAAGGCACAGCGGGAGGCACAATGGCAGCTTGAACGAGAAGAAGTCAGCCGCCAGGCTCAGATGGTTTCAAACTCCCGATCGGTCGTGTATATTGATAGCGACGAGAATGCGGCGGAGGATGATGGTGACATAGGATTTGAACATGAACAACGATTTGAATCTGAGACCGGATATGGGTTTGATGAAGAGCACAATGATTCTGCGCCTGGGCCCATACCAGAACCAGCGCCATATGTATCCCAAGACATTGAACCCGAGCCTGAACCCGAGCCTGCACCCGAGCCCGAACCCGAGCCCGTGGAAGATGAGGATGATGGTTATGACGACATTTGGCAACTCGAAGCCAATGACCACAGTCATATTTCACAACACTCGGAGCATGATGATGATGTTCAGACTCATCCGCAGCCGGTTGCACGCCCTTTGGGCAACCTTGCTCCAATTTCCGCAGGCCAAGACTACCTGAGCTCATCTCCTTACTCTGCTTCGGAGCATGATTATGTATCGCGCTTTGGACCGTCCAAAGTTCGCGAGCTCCGTGAACAAAAAGTCGATTTGTCTGCTTTGCTTGCAGAAGAGGATACACCAAACCGCGCACGGTATTACAATGGCACGAGTACTCCTCGGAGTGTGCTGACCCGCCCATTGGGGACACATAATCCATTCATCAACAGCTCTCCCATGAAGGACCCGGTATCGCGCACTCCAGCGCGTATTCGTTTACAACCTCTCTCCCAGTCCAGCCCCGATGTTCCCAACCCACGGGTCCCCAGTCCACAAATCGCGTTCCTCGATGAGAAGAAATCCCCGAAGGTTGTGCAAAGAAGCCCACCTATCCAAGAACCATTGGAAGAAGACGATCATGGCAGCAGTGTTTCCGCCGCTCCCAGTCAACCGGAATCTGCCAACATGGATTCTGCCTCCACCCCACGGCCTCGTCAGCTCAATAAGGATGAGCCAGGATCATCCTGGTTCAGTAAAATAACCAGTTTCACCCCGCAATGGCTGAAAGCCCCTACACGTGACCGAAGCTCAAGTGTTAGTACTATTCCGGAGGAAGCATCTGACTTGGAAGATGAAGAGGAAATGGCCAGCATTGAATCTGCGAAGGAGCTTGACGGACATTTCCAGGATGGGCCGCTCTCAAAGCAAGCGAGTCAATCACCCGTGAGTCATCGGAGACAGCCGTCACTATCTCAGTCTCCCCATATACAGCAAGATGTTCTTCCTACAATGGAAGAAGAGGAGGACCCGATACATGAGAGGAGTGTTTCTCGAGACCTCTTGGAAGAAGAGGAGGTGCCGGCTTCCGAGCGGAGTGTCTCGCAAGATCTCTTGGAGAACAAAGATGCAGAGCCGGTGAACCCCCAGAATGGGGCGTCTCCAGGGCCACGACCACTTGCTGTCTTCGGATACTTTTCCGACGAGCATTACGCCGCGCTTCGTCGTATCTACCGAGTTGCCAAGCGATACCCCGAGCGCTTTGAATATTACGATGCTCCAGGGCGGGCTGCCATCATCGGTGATTGGATATGGACCTCCGATGGTCATCACGGGGTGCCCATCACAGAGATCCAATTTGCCATTATCGATCGCTTCGCCCGGGAACTTGCTCGGGCCGATATCCAATACGGTGGCAGCGGACAGATCGATTGGACAGAAGCTGATCTGCATCGGAGACTCATTAGCATCATTATTGGCGAGCAGATCCGAGAGGAAAGAAAGGCCAAGGCCAACCGGGGTACTTCTGTGGATACATGGCGATGAACGTCTTATTTTTTTTCGCCCACTTCTTTCTATATTATGTACTTTTTTTGGATATCCGATGAGCACCTGGCGTCATGGTTTTGTTTTGAATGTGTCTGTTCTTGTTCTGGTTATGATTCCCTCACGGTTATTGGTTAGGCTTGCGTGCATCATTGGGCTGTTTTGGGGGGTTTATTGTGCCTGTGATTAGTTTAGGCCTCTCTAGTCTCTAGCCTCATCAGTTGGACATTAATGAGGTACTGTATACTATAACTTCCAAGTTTTGGACCAAAGTGACCAAAGTACCAAATCCCGGAAGGGGATCCTTGACTACAACTGCGAACACCCTGTGTATATCGCATCTCGAACATATGTATCCAGCCAACCACGGAGCCCTCCTGCACCAAGATCCCTTATTTCCCCGAGTATCCGACAGGATAGGGATGGACACATTAATCGCGTGAGTTGAATCGAGAATGCAACCCACTCCAGCCCATTATACCAGCCAGGTCAACGTCAACACCAACTGCAAATCCGCTTTTGTCTCATCCTAATGAAACAGCTGTACAACCAAACCTTGAAACTGTCAAACCATACCCGAAGCAAACAAAATCTACATTGAAGTCCCGACCAAACCTGCAGTCCTCCGCCATCTAGACCAACCAGACCAACCCGGGCCTCCTGCACGATCGTATACTTCTCGCGTGGGCAGCCAAGCAGAAGCCGGAGAGCCTCGCTTCCCCACCTCCGTGCGAGGTGCCTGCGAGGTGTCCCTGCACGCGTTTTCGTCCTTGGGTGTCGGTCTGGCCAGATCGTGAAGTACCACTTGGGAGGCGAACCGGGACATTTATAAAAGCAAGGTTGGTAACGATATGAGAAGATCCTTCCCAGAGACAAAGATCACAAGTATATAACTCTATACTTTGACAATCTCTTCTATTCCTTTTCCAAATACATATAGTTTATCTGTATCGATCCCAACCATGTCGGTATTCACAATCGTCCATCGAGCCCTACCACCACTATCCCTCCCCTGGAAACGACGAACAAGTCTAAAAGGCAAATCCCCCGAACTGGAAATCCTCAGCGAAAAGGATACCATTCTCTCAAACTCCCCCAGCATCAGTCCCCACGCCCAAAACAATGAACCAATCTTCATGCACCATGACGTCCATCGACCCGTGCAGGTAGCGGTGAAGGCCCACGCAAACCACGAAACACCCACCCCCCAATCAACATCATCCGCACCGGGAAATATCCCGGATCCAGCACCGGATTCGACTTCCGAGAACCGGGTGCACTATTCCAGCCAGACGCGTCCGACGCGGGCCCAGCTCGATCGCGCTGTTAGTTGGGCGAGTATTGTCCGCAGTCGAGATCGGTGGACGGCCGAGCAGGAGAGGGAGCTTGTGCATGCGCAGAGACAGCTGGGGAGGTGTCAGAAGGCGTGGAGTTCCGAGCAGGAGGTGTGGTTATCGTATGTATGTGGAAACTATCTTTTTGTTTTTTGGCGGTTTTTTCTCCGACTACTGTTTTGTTTGCTTTACTATTGTATTGTTCCATGCAGTCGAGATCGTTATCACATTTCCGAATTTGGTTTCTAGCAGAAACAATAACGCATGAACTAATTTATTGGCGGTGCAGGTCCAGGCCCTCAGTGAAGAAAAGGAAGCACATGCTGGTTTCTTGTCTATGCGGCACAGACAGCAGGACGACGAACAGCACCAGTTCCGTAAGGCGTGGAAGCGGAGACGATCTTCATCGGGTGATGATGAGACGCAGCAGTCTGCGATCGAGACTGCAAATCGATTGGGGAAGTTGCGTCGCTTGCAGCGCTATGGTTATTCAGGGCAGCGGTTGGGCGCGACGGGATCGGCGGTTTTGGCTGTAGAGGGATGAGATGACGAGGTGGCTTCCAAACTTGGAAGTGTTAGGGTTGAAAAGATAGTAGAAGTTAATTTGGATTGTTCGTTCAGATTAGAGTATTTTAATTAGTGGCTGAATGGATAAAATGGACTGGCATATCAACTTCATACCATATAACCATGATTCAGTACCTATATCAAAACCCCCCAACAATACTACCCCCTACCACTTCTTCTCCCTCCCATCAGGCCACTTCCGAAACAAATCCGCCAATAAATCAATCGGCGCCGTCAAAAGCCCAACAGCAGTCTCAAAGAACGGCTCCGTAGGCGCAAGCGGATGCGATCTAGACGGAACAAAGATCTTAACTCGATCCAGGGATTTAGTCAACTCAACACTCTCCTCTTTAGACAACAACTCCTCAAGCCTAGGCAAGTCCACATCCTCCTCATGTCTCGCATGAATCCCCAAATCCCGCATGAGCCCCTCAAGCGTCGGCAAGAACCTCGGATCGGTAGATGAAAGCCCCTGGAACGATTTCAACTGGTTCTTAACGCCACGATGCTCGAGTCTGTTTTTATCTGCTATTCCCTGTCCGTCTGGGAGAGAGTCGATCAGGGCTGGATAGACGATGAGTTCCTCGCCGATTAGATGGCGGGATAGTTCCCAGGTGAATTGGTTTTGGAAGCGGGTTTGTTCGTCTGGGTCTGTTGAGGAGAGGATTTTGTTGCTGTGGGCTTCCAGTTCGAGGTGGTCATGTTTTATAGCAGGGAGGATGCGGCTGTGGGCGGATGGGATTGCGGCTTCTTCAGTGAAGGTTTGGAGGCTTGGTCTTATGTTGCCGCTGAAGAGTGGTTTGGGGGATTCGGCTTTTGGTCGTGGTGGTGAGGTCATTAGTGGTAGTTTGAGGAGAGGATGGATGGCGAGGGCGCGCCGGAGCATGAGGATGGCGGGGTGGGTTGATGTTTGGGATATTGTGTTTGCTGTGGTCTAGAAGTATATTGTGAATCTACTTGATAGAATAATCGGTGATGGGTTCCGCTTTTGTCATGATGATGATATATGGATGCTAGCCCTAAGTTGATACCAACATTCGACTACAGCAGAATTTACAAACTCAAAAACATCGCCCAAAAGGCCATATCTAGGTCATATTAAGTAGCACATCTAAAATAAATCTCAACCTCAAATTACTCACGCCAATCCTCCCCTGCCCCAACCGACGTCCAACCCTCGAGGCACTGCCTAACTCCACCTCTAGGATTGCCAACAGCCCCGGGGCTTCGGGATCAGAACATCCAAGTAATATAACCCATAACACTCAGGCATATAAGAACATATTCAGAGATTACAACACCCCAGATGGTTGCGCCATCATCTGAAGAGAAACCACTTCATTCACACGTTGTTCCTGCCGTATCTTTTCCATATGACATCTTACTCACTTGTACTCTTACTCTCACCTCTTTGTTTGCCTATAAATTACCCTCTCTTCTCATTTTTCCTTTTCTCTTACTTACCCATCACCATACCCTTTACAATCCACAATCCAGACCACAACGATATGAAAGCGAACGTCCGCATAGTCTCGCCGCCCCAAGGCCAAGGAAGTCGAAGAAAAAGACAAAGCACCCCCAAGCCAATCCATAACCTGGTCTATCACCCTGATGAGCATGAGTTCAAGGAGCTGATGAACAAACAGCAAACGGTTGGAGACTGCGTCAAAGCGGGTTGAGAAGGAACGCGGCCTTGCACAAGCTCGGTTACCCCAATTGTCTCATAGTCTTCGACCTAGATGTTTTCTTTCTTTTCTTTCTTTTCTTTTAGCTCTGTTGTGAGGGATGGACCTCGGTGTTTGGGATTTCAATTTCGATGTTTTTTTTTTTCTTTCTGTATTTTCTTTTCTTCTTTCCTCGAAGACTAATGTTCGCTTTAACCTGTGAGGCGTTATTGGGAACACACACATAAGTACTTTGTTTCTTTGTTTCGAAGGTTCATGCTTGTCCCTGTCTATGTTGGGTACAATTTACATGGATACCTTGTTCATCGGTGTTCAAGAATTTGACGAAATTGAGGACCTCGAGACTAGCTAGCTATACTACCGCTTTACGTGGACGTGCATTACAACAATGTGGTATGTGGATTAAGCCACTGAACGATGTGGAATTATCTGAGGACGCTTACCTAGCTAGCTAGTAAGCTAAATAAAACCTGCTCTGATCGAAGGGTATCTAACTATGGGCTCATCATTGACACATTGTCATCTAGGGAATAAACACTCGGGGTAAGCTGTAAATATCCTTCTCTCGAATGACATGGGGTTATAATGTTGACCATCTCACGTCCTAGCCAGATGGGGATATTCCAGAGCCTATGCTACGAATGGATTGATAATCCAAGTTAAGAAGACTGAAAAACAAGGTATCCATGTAGATTGTACCCAATATAAGGGTAAGCATCTTCGAAACAAAGTACTTATGTATGTGTGTCCCCAATAACGCCCAACAGGTGGGAGCGAACATTAATCTTGAAGGGGAAAAAAAGAGAAAATACAGAAAGAAAAAAAAAAACATCGCAATCGAAACCCCAAACACCGAGGTCCATCCCTCACAACAAGCTAATATGATCAATGATAAAGGGTAATCCGTAACCGCATCCAGCGATAAACACCATCCCAACCCATCTTAACGTACATCCGAAACTTCATGTGCAAATCCCTAGTGATTGCGCGTCCGCTTTCGACTGCGCTCACGCTCCATAGCAGCAGGCTGGAACATCTCGAAGCCGGGCTGGTGAACGGTAGGAGTCCAGTCAATACCCATAGAAGGCGAGAAATCCGGGTGCAACTGGCTGAAGATCGCGGGATCGGCTGGGTGGCCATCGACCGGTTCTGTGGAAGTAGGAAGAGGTGCAGCGACGAGTTCGACTAGAGATGCGTCGATCCAGTTGGGTGGTTTACTGGCGAGGCGGCCGATGCGCGCGCAGTCGTCGTCGACTTCCTCGTTCATTAGGGAGGTCAATGGAGGTGCATTGCCGTTGGGTCGGGCGTGGTGGTTGGAGAGAACGTGGTAGGGGAGGATCGGACGGGTGGCGGGTTTATCGGCCAGGTCGGCTAGGGCGCTCAGCGCGCTGTGCGCGGCGGTGGTGCGGGTGGATCTGGTGGCGTGGAAGTTGTGGCTAGCGGTGCGCATCATGTCCGCTGCACTCGGGGTGCCGTTATCTTCGTGGCCTGTGCCCTCCGGAGTATCCTCGGCATCGGTATTGTTGCCGTTTGTCACTGCGCCGGATCCATGGTCTGGGCGTCTGGAGGTGGAGAAGAAGTGGACAGCTGCGATGTGTGCCTGGTTTGCGTGTGCATTGAGTTCCTTGTCGGTGAAAAGGGAGTGGATTGAGTAGGTAGGTGCCACCTGCTCCTTTGTGACCTCAGCCTTGTTGCGCTTTGCGGGAGTGGCATCGCCAGCGTCCCGCGCAGGCGACCCATTCTCCTCCTCTGGAGCCTTCCGCTTGCGCTTGTTCAGCTCCGACATGAAACCGTTGCCCAGCTCGTCGAGGTCAACGCGGTGACGGGTGTGCCGAGTGGTCTTACGGTTGCTGTGGATGCCACCAGGGCTGGCGGGGTTTGTGATGCTGAACTGGTTTGGGTGGAGGAGAAGGGCATTGGTGTCGGCGATGTCGAGCTGCTCCTTTTCACGCATCAGACGGGCGCGCTTGCCGGAGATATTCTGCACCAATCGCTCTCGGAGAGTGGAAGACAGATGACGGAATTCTTCTTGTGCGAAGTAAGTGCGGAAATCACGGTCCCGCTGTTGTCTTTCCATAGTGTTGTTGTAGTTATTCTACATAGAAAAAAAAGTCACTGGTTAGGGAAAACTCCTTATAGATGAGAAAAGCATGAAACTCACCATAGCCATGACCAACTCTGCATCTCTCTTCTCCTTGATCTCATTGACCTGCTGGACAAACCTGGAATACCAGGATCCAGCGATGCCAGCCATTTCTTTCGCAAACTTGCTGCCGCCACCAACAGTATCCTCAATCAGCGTGGAAATGCTCTCCGCAGAGTCCGGGAGCGGTCCAGTCACGTAAGGATCAGCATTGTTGATCAGGGTCATATCGCACTGGAGTGCATGCAACTGCTGACGAAACTGGATGTCCCGGTTATTGCTGAACTGACCCGTCAGTTCCTGGAGCCGCTCCTGGAGCGCAGTGCGCCGCTTGTCGCGTTTCGAGGGTGCGCCGCCAGCCCCGCCGCCAGGGCTGAGGGGCGGAGGGTTTGGGTAGGACATTGTATGTGGCGAAGGTGGGCGAGAAATGGTAGATTGCATAGATTGCATTAAGTTAGTGATTGAAGGAAGATGAGATGAGAGGGGTGGGTCACGGTCGAATATGGACGGCAGAATGTTTGGCCGCCCCGAGGAGAATAGGCAATGTGAAGAGGAAATGGACTTTCTAATTCCAATTGAAGAGAAACAGGAAGAAGTAGAAGGATAAACACGGTGAGTTGATATACATCAGTTTTTCCGCCTTCTATTGGTGTTCCTTATTCAGACAGCTATTGTAAACTATTGTAAACTATTGATTACTTTATATTGTACATCGAGATATCCATGTCCATAGCCCCTAGCTAGATCTAGATGCGGACAAGGCCATGCCTATTTTGGTGACGTAGTTCAGGGATCTGATTCACTTAGCTTAAAATGGCATACGGGCGTCATATTCACTACAATGTCTCTTTGTAGGTGCCTATTCATGTCCATTCAGAACAACCAGCCGCACACTGTAGAATGGGGTAAAAAGTCCCTAGAACTTCTATAAACAATATGTGCCTATAAGTGCTGGATCAATTGATTATCACGCTATAACTAAGATAGATAACCAATCTTCTACAATAAAAGCCATAGGACTCAAGTGGTAAGGTGAGGGCTGAGACCCTATGTCCAGGCACATTTCGGTGATGCCTAACGAGAGCCTGACGGAACCACCAGCACGACCCCTACATATACTTAGACCAGTGATATCCAAGAATTACAGAAAAAGAAAAGATAATTGTTAATAGCAGATATATTCCCACCAAATCGTGTATATCTATCCGTCATCAAGACGGAGGAAAAAAAAAATCATAAAACCCGAATCGCCAACAACCGGGGTATTCATAGTTCATCCAAAAAAATGTTCGTGTGGGGAATAGAATCCTCAAACGAGTCATGCAAAGGTGCGAAAGAATTATTTTCGCACCGAAAAATCGAAATCCAACACCGGGGACACCTCCATGGGTCCCATGTCATCTTTTTGTGAAGGCCGTTTGTTAAAATATGCTATTGCGGAAGAGGGGTTGGTGGAAGAATAAAAAGGGGGTGAGGATTCGAGGAAGAGCGAGCAAAGAGCAACCTAGCAATGCTGCAAGGATCTAATTCGTTCGACGAATCACAAAGACACCAAGCTCGATACCATCACGAGGCTCATTGTCCTCGTAATAGCGCCGCTTGCGGATGCCATCGCAGATCTCACTCAGGAGTCCGGAAGACGTGACTTCCTTGTTGCCCATCATGCCGGAGAATCTGGAGCCTGCGTTCTTAGATGAGCGGCGGCCGTTTTGCCAGTACAGACTGAGGACCTCCTTCATACGGGCCTTCTCTTGGTGGATGAACCACTCAGCCCAGAGATTGCGGTCGAGGTGGGCCTCTCCGCGACCTGCATCTGCTACGTGGAATCGTGAGGAGGAATCGTTGTCGCTCAGTGATTCGCAGAGTGCCACGATGTTCGCCTTCATGGTGGCGAAGTCATCCATTTGAGAGACGGAGGAGAGCTTGCCGAGGTAGCGGCCCACGTCTGCGGACAACTCATTCACCACAACAAGTTGGCGGAGAAGAGGGTCGAGGATGGGGCCCAGGTACTGGGACTTGAAGGTTGATGCACCTTTCTTCGTCGGATACACGAAGAGGAGAGAGCCGCCACTGGGCGATAACTCGCTCATGCGATCAACGAGGTAAGATGGACGGGTACGACAAAACAGATCACGATACTCTTGAGCGGAGGTTGGGGGGAGATAGCGTTCGAGTACCGAGATGTTGACGCTGCGAGGGGGAACAATGGGCATCGGGGCGTGGGACATTTGCCGTTGGAGGGGTCCACGGTAGTCATGGTAAGCACCCACAACTGCCGCACTGGAGAAAACCGTGGCATTGAAGTAATCCTCGGCAGCAGTCGGAGAACGAGGAGTGTTGGGAGGAGAGTGGGGCAGATTTGAAAGGCTGAATTGCTCCGGTACTGCGTGGGTGACATTGATATAGGGTGACTGGCCAGGTTGCAAGTGGTTGTGGACGGCCTGCACGATGGAGGAAAACACACTGTCGGTTTTCGGTACTGATACCGCCTGATCAGATGTTCTGGGATATGGAAGAGTCTGGGAAACGATTTTGACGGCCTCGCCTCGTGTCTTGCAGAGGGCAAGCGATGAAGCTAGAAAAAGTCAGTGATTGGCCTTGAAACACGGATGCGTGGGAAGCTTACCAGTCAAGTCGATGCCGTGATCCAGCCATGAGCCAATGTCCTGCTGGCAATCCATGTCATCGTGCGGGTCAGGGCTGCCTCCAGAGCTGGAGGACCTATGAGAGAGCCCATCGGATGGGCTGCTGAGTGTATCCGAAGCACCGGTCGCTGAGGAGTTTTCCACACTCGGGTTATCGTCCATCATGGCCATGGATCCCGGGTGATGGGAGTGTGTGTCAAACAACATCATCTCGGACTTGGGGTTCCACGCAACGTGGATGTCCTCCTCTGGCGGCGTGGGGGGTAATGTGGCGGGGTATTCGGACTGATAATGAGAGTTCCAAGCGGGTGAAGCAGCCAAAGGCCTCGGCCCGCGAGACACAGTGGTTGAAAGACGAAGACGGGAGTCAACCGACCGAGTGCGAGACTCCAGACGATAGGGCGAACCGGGCGAACTGGGCGAGGCACGTTGATCCCACGATGGGAAGTTCACGGCAACACTACTCTTGGAGAGAAAGCGAGATACCGGTGACGGTCTTGTCCGAAGAGATCCTTGTGAAGCTCGTCGGCGAATCCGGGCGGGGTTTACAGTTTCCTGTGTATCTGAGTTCTGGGGAAGATGGTCTCTGGTGTCAAGTTTCACTGTTGGTGGGACATGCATGGTGTGATCGTCAAGAGTGGGAGTGACAGGCCAATACTGTCTATTGCATGAGGGTGGCATCCAGTCTGTTTTATCCAACGGGCGGAAAGAGATGGCAGCCGTCATGAATCATCCGTCAAATGATGGTAGATGATCGAAAGATGACCAAAAGATGATGATCGGGTCCAAGCGTGAGTAAACGGGAAATTTGAAAAGTATGGAGATGGATGTTAAGAGGGATGATGTTAAAGAAAGGGGGTTAGGGAGAAAATGATTGAATATTTGGAGGGGAAAAAGAAGAAGGCATATGGGGAGAGAAGAAGAAGAAGAAGCAAAAGAGGGCGTGAATCGAATGGAAATTGACGGGAAGGGCAAAGTGGGTATTGGGTACTTCAGCATAGTATGGGCTATAGGGTACTAGACCATGTACTGGGTACGAACTGGGGCAAGGGTTGGGGCCAGACTCTTCAGGTCGGGACAGTCTAGACCTTCCAAGTCATGGAGTCATCGGTTTCCACTTTACTTTTCTTTCTTTTTCTTCTCTTTTTTTTTGCTGTAAGGGATATTCTAATTTATAGAGATATATATATCATTTTAAATGAAAATTAATCTGATAGAACTAAATTATAGTAAAAAAAAATGAAGAATAATACAAGTCCAATGTATAGTTATAATGTATAAAAAGAATATAGGTAGTCTAGAGCGACCGATGGGCTTTCGTCTCGGCTCCACGGGGGTGACGATCATTTTCGGGTTGTGCAAGTTGAGACCAGAATACACTTTAAAATCATGTACTTCCATTATACTTTGGATATTATATTTGATGAAATGAAGTCCTCATTACCCGAACCAGACTCAAGCATTAGACTATATTATGCTTTTAATATTCCAATGCGGCCTCGGTTTCACAAGTCGCCAGTACCACAGAACGCATGTGGAGCGTGGGCCTGGATGAGGTACTGAGTACTTCCAAGTACTTCCCAGTGTATACGCATACGAATGTAGTCCCATCCGTTTCCGGAGAGGGGTTGGGCATATACTCTTTGCCAACGCATAGTACATACAAGGTCAAAATATAGAGAGAGATATATATATTGTACGTCGAATGAAACATATATATACTTGGGTCTAAGATATATGCAATGCCTAGTTCGCAGCAAGTTCGCATTCCGAAGACCCTGGAATCCGAGTGGCACTATGACAGGCAACCCCATATATCCCAGATTCAGATCCAGCCCGATCGTCCGAGGGACGTTGGGACCGTTTTAATTTCCACCGTACACCGAGATCTGGTTCACTTCCCTGTTCCCATCTCCGGCTTACTCCACCGTCTCACTTAGAGTATGTCGCCACGGCATTAGATTAATGTGGCATTGCTCTGTTGTACTCCATCTGGATCATGTGAATTAGCAAACTTTAAGAATTTATCTGACATGCGATGTGGAGCTGGTTAATTTATGGTTAATATATACGAAAGCCAAATAGGAGAGTACACGTCAACTGATATTAAATAAATGCATTCGCGCTATATGATAGGAACCATGGTCGGAAAAACAAAAGTAGATTATGATTAAAATTATACTATCATATACTATCATACTATCACTACCTACATGTAGGTATAATCACTGTAATCCGACATGATCGACAAATCACATCATTCCCGTCGGCCATGTAGACCGACGCATTCTTCAACCGTGGAGTACCTAGGTATCTCCATCGACCCGAGGAGATGGGATACTTTAATCATCCACGGTTCTGGGTCTGATTGCATCATCACAGCGCACTCCAGATCCGTGAAGACCCTTGCATATCGAGAATCTGGTCTCGGTCGCGTGGAACGCCAGGGAGTACCATGTGTCCCATGAGATCGGGGAATTGACATTCGCAAAATCCCCGATCGGGTTCTCTGTACAACGTAAATTCCCAAGGTCCGTAGATACCTTTCTGGAATCCCGAATGGTTTCAAACGGCAAAGAAAGGGCTGATTCTGGAAAACAGTCCCGGTCGGCGGTGAAAAGTGACCGGTTTAGGTGAGAAAATCCGGTTCGGTTGAGAGTTGAGAGGAAATGCACATGGCAGCGAGAGTCACCACCATGGCTCAAAAGATCTCCCTCATGAAGTCAGTGACCGGCGCCGAGACTGAGTCGCAGTAGTGCAGCCGGCCAGCGGCTGTGTCATCTCCTGCGAGCAATTCCACAGAAGCGAGGAACGGTATCTCTGCTCCTCCCGCGTGAGCCGGAGCTGCTTCCGCGCGAAACTAGAAGGCTTCAGGGGGATTGTGCAGGAGGCGGAGCGACTGCCGTAGACAGGCAGTGGGGTCTTGGCGAGCGACGGATTGACCCGAGCTGGGTTATCGAGGGTCGCGCTGAGCTCGTAGCACTGGCGGACGAGCTCTTGGACACCGTCAGTTAAACGGGATGCGCGCTCCTCGATATCCGGCCAGAAGGCATCGCCCCAGAAGGGATCTTCGCAGACGGCTGTCTCGAGGGCGTTCAGCCAGCACCGGAAGCCGGAGCGGGGTCCTGCGAGCTGCGAGGCGACGGCGACGAATCGGATCGTCGGCTCGGAGTGTAGCACGTGCTGGACGATGCAGGCGGGACAGCGGGCTGTAAGGTACCAGTCATGTTCTTCGGTGAGGATGCAGTTCAGCCAGGCGAAGGCGCTACGGGCTTCGCCGCGGAATGCGCGTTCGGGCTCGGCGCCTTTCTGGCTTGGGAGGGTGCGTGCTGCGATGCGCTCGGCTTGGTGGTTGATTAAGAAGAGCGGGACGAGGAGGGTGTGAATGATATCGCGGTGGAGACGGTAGGTTTCTTGTTCGGTGGAAGTGCAGGAGTGTCGATGGCCGGCGCAGAAACTCGGTCGCTCCATACCGCATTCCTGGCGACGGAGCTGTTCGCGCATTACTCGAAAAGCTTCATTGCGCTCTAGCTCGACTTGCTCGTGTCGGGTGATGTGGAACGGGGAGGCCATTGTGGATGATATGTCGAATCGTATGTATCTCGGGTATTTTTTTGTGGATCGTGCGATCGGGTATAATGGTATAGGGGCTTATAAAACCATGTCGAGATATCGATAAAAACCAGGTACAGGATAGGGCTGAGTTGAAGTAGTCCAGAAAAATAATCTAGGGCCGGATGCGGGATATTATAGTCTCCCCTCTCCCCCCTTTGCGGAAACGTCATTTACTGAGTCTCCCGTTTTTGGTGAGTCCAAGGGAAAGCCCAGACGATCCTAATGGAGGGATCCACTAGCTGACGAACACTCTACGTGTGGCGATGATAATTGGTGGATATGTCGGAATGAAGTGGAGGAGTGGAGATTGGAGCGAAGTCTGGACTGTTGCACATCCAAGGATGTTGAAGGGATGTTTATAGATCTCCGACTACTTTAAGAGGTAACACACCCAATTACATACATATTAGACGAATGCGACGTTATTTTTTGCGACCTACTTTTTTTTTTAATACCATCTGCCATCAATCTTGAGATACTCGCCATAGTACCCTAACCTCCTTATCTCGCAAGGACCTCGTTCTAGCCCCGATGGCGACCGCCGAAAACCGCCCAGTGGAGTAACGTGGCAGTCTGGAATTTAAAAAAGATTTCCCATCGCGGTATTGCTAGTGAGATTCAAAGTTACATGCATTAGGGGTCCACGAGACCTTGATTTCTTTCTAGCCCGATACCTGCCCAATCCTACATATGAACAAAGAAGATATGTTGTACATATACGATAACTATGTTGTACTCCGTAACGGAAATTTGCTGAAAGAAAAGAAAATAAAATAATCTGCCGATCGATGAGCTTGCCGTGTGCCAGGTTTTAAAGGACTATCTTTGCCATGTCTAGTAAGAGTGGATATAAGGGTAAAGGAGTGATTGACAGGGTTTAAGATGAGGGGCAAATACGGAGTACTTGTCCGACATGGCACAGTAATAGCGACAATAAATAGTTGGTATAGACATGTCTCAAGCCTTCCAAGGTAAGAATAGTATTTTTGTTATATCTTAGGAGTATTTATAGTATAGGGGCGAGGTGTGTTGTGGAACTCGGTATATTCCGGGTTAGGGGGCAACAATATGGATGGATTTTTCAGACTTTGCACAGAAATATTAATTTTAAATATTTCAATATTGACTGGAGACTGCACATCTTCTACCTACTTGAGTAACTATCTATCTAGGTACAGTACGTACTCCATAATCTTGATTTACTCCATACTCCATACTTTGTGTGATGTATGATATCTGTATGGGGAATTAGGGCTGGGCCCCAACGGCGACGGGTCAGGCACAGCCCGGGAGTCAACAATCAACATTTGAAAGTTGCCCAGGTGTAGTACTCCAGTTGTATATGTTGTGTACTCTAATTACTTTACTTTGTACTACTCCGTATGCCTTGAAGCTTAGTTAAAAAAACAAAATACTATCTGGAATGTCCCCAATGAGGCCAGGAATGAAGCACGCTAGGAAATAAACGCCCTGCAGATAATTTGGTTGCTACAGTCCCAAATCAAGGAACTGAAGGGATTGACCTCTTTTCATGTTTCACGTCTGCTTTCCCTCTTTCCTTAAGATCGTGGAGATTGTACCTTTCTTTTTTTTGGTTTGCACCTGCCCTGATTCCTTCGTTGTCCGGGCAAGAGCGTCAACGTACATACCAGAGTTGAGAGACTTTGATTTTCTTCTCTTCAAGCCATTGCTATTTCATCGCATCGTTTATTTCACTGTTACTTTCACAGAATTTAATCATGTTGTCATCCCTGGTATTTTCGGCAGTGCCATTGCTACTCGCTGGCTTACAGGCTACCGCAGTGGGCGCAATCTCGCCCATTTCCGCCGTCGGCTCCAAGTTCTTCTACGAGAACGGAACCCAGTTCTACCTCAAGGGTACCTAAGAATCCTACACTGTACCGGTAGGTACAATATATATTGCCTGACTGACTTGACTAGGCATTGCTTATCAGCTTACCCCAAGTGACCCGCTTGTTGACACTGCCCAATGCAAGCGTGATATCGCTCGGATGTCCGAGCTGGGCACCAATGCGATCCGTGTGTACCACGTGGATCCCCATGCTGATCACAATGGCTGTATGTCGGCGCTCGCTGATGCTGGTACGATTGATTCCACTTCCCAGGGTAATTATCCGTACTAATGCGGTGGTCCAGGAATCCACTTGTTCGTCGATTTGGACACTTTCAATACCCAGATCGAACAGGTAGGTCCACTTTCTCCTCATTTGGATCATCTACTGACGATCGCAGAATGAGCCTCACTGGAATCAGACCCAGTTTGATCACTTCAAGGAAGTGCTCGATGAATTCCAAAAGTTCGACAACACTGCCGGTGTCTTGGTCGGAAATGAGGTACTCACCACGGCCAATGGCTCGGCTGCTGCCCCCTACGTCTTGGCGGCTGCTCGCGATATCAAGGCCTACCGTGATAAGAAGGGCTATCGCGAGATCCCCGTTGGTTACTCGGCAGCCGATATCCCCGATCTGAGACCCATGCTGCAAAACTACATGGCCTGTGCCAAGAATGCATCCGACCGCTTGGACTTTTACTCATTGAACGCCTACGAATGGTGCGGTGCGTCCAGCTATGAACAGTCTGGATACAATATTCTGCAGAAGAACGCGACTGACTACCCAATCCCCATCTTCTTCTCCGAGACTGGCTGCAACACCCCCTCACCTCGCACGTTCGAGGACCAGGCTGCCATCTTTGGTGAGCATATGTCTGATACTTGGTCTGGATCCATTATCTACGAGTGGATCGAGGAGACCAACGACTATGGGTTGATCAGCTATGGACCTTCTGTCGACGCTGCGACTGCGACCGCGAGCAGCATCGAGGATGGATTTACCCGCAAGGGCACACCGACACCCGTGTCGCCTGATTTTAACAACCTCAAGTCTCAGTGGGCTACTCTGCACCCAACCGGAGTTGCCCTTTCCGCCTACCGCAAGAGCGCATCCAGCCTCACCGCCATCGAGTGCCCTGCCTCAACCTCTGGTGGATGGGCAGTTGACCCAAGCTCGCCGCTTCCTACCTTGGGACAGACCTTTAAGAAGGGATCTGATTCCACAGCGACCGGTAAGAACAGCAAGGCTACTAAGGTTAACTCAAGCGGATCTGCCTCTGCATCGGCAACAAAGGAAGGCAGTGCGCACTTTGTGACCGTCGGCTCGCCAGTTACTGAGCGCTTGCTCGCTGGATCTTTGGTGCTGTCTGGTCTGCTGGGTGCCGTTGCCATCTGGCTTTGATTTTGTTGTTTTCTTCATACTCGACCCTTGACGATTGCGGCTCAAGCCATTGTATTGATAGCATCGCATATTTGGGATAGACGAGCTCGGCTAAGCCACTGCATGATATATTGGAGTCGGCGTGCTGTGTTTGCATACAGGTCATGTTATCTCAGGTCTGTCTTTTCACGAAGCATGAAGTGTACACGAGAAATGAATTATTAGTGCTGCACAAAGAACCCGGGTCATTAGACCATCAAGACATTATCGTAATTCTCCATCTACTTATGAAACGTCAACCCTTCTATCCCGGTAATGTTCATATCCAACTCTGGCAGATACAGCTGAGGCGAGACCTGTTCCACTCGTATCTCGGGCTCTTCAAACTCCGAGATATCATCTTCCTCAATCTTAAAATCAACAAATTCTCCCTCCTCGACATTACTCTCACTCTCACTCCCAGCATCCCCAAACCCAAAATCAAACTCCGAAACCGACCCGCAAACCGACTCGGACTCCGAAACTTCCATCGGAGCCGAAGAAGCAACAGAAAAAGCACTTCCCCCAACCCCCGTCTCCCGAATAACCTCCAACCCTCCATTCCCCTGTTTCTGTCCCCAATCCTTCTCCTTCCCCTTCTCCTTAGATCCCTTCAAAGCCCCCTCCTTCCCCCGTTTCTCCTTAACACAATGCAACCCCATCCTCCAATCCTTATCCCCCCCACCGCGTGCGCGGGTAATAGCATCAGCAAACCCCCTCCTCACCCGCTTCGCAAGCGGCCTCTTCCCACCCTCAAAATCAAGCATGGACCGCACAACAATCAACATCTTCGGCACAGCCCAAAACGCACGATCGGAGCGTCGATCCCGTCGACATCGTTTCAAGGCATCGCCTTCGAGAAATGCAATCCACGATTGAACCTGCACCGCATTCCGCGCGAGATGGAACGATGCATCTGCTATCCCGCCGCCGCGGCCGGCGGATCGGTTCCGGGCGCTACGGTGCGTGCTGAAGGATGTGAGGGTTCTTTTGTGTAACGTTGTTAGGATGTCGAGGGTTGTTGCTGCGAGGGAGAATATGTCTGCTGGGGCGTGGGGGTTTGGTTGTTCGGAGGAAGAGGTGTGGGAGGTGTGGGAGGTTAGGGGTCTTGTGTAGGATGGTGTTAGGGATTGAGTGGATTTGGAGTGGCGGAGGGAGGATGGTGGAATTGGGAAGAGGGTTGATGAAGGGGAGGGATGGGGATTTGGGGGTGTTATGGTCGATGTGTTTGAGGAGGAGGATGTTGAGGTTGAGATTATTGATGGGGCTGAGGGGGGATTTTTGTTTCTTCGGGACCAGAAAGATGAGATGCGGTGTTTCATTGGCTGTGGGGATGTTGCTGTTGCGTCTGTGTGGGTTGATGACGCTGCTGAGGAGGCGGAGGATGAAGAGGAGGATGAGAAGGCGAAGGAGAAGCGGGTTGGTGAGCCTGGTAGGCCGATGCGGATTGCTGTGTCTTTTGAGGCGGCGGAGTTTGGTCTTGTACCGTCTGGGGATGCCGGTGGGCTTTCGTTCAATGGGGCTAGCGCTAGACGGGTTGGTCGTTGTCTGCGCTTTGTACGGCCTCCGGATTGAAGGAGTGTTTGGGAGGGCTGTGCTGGCTTTTGTGGGATGACTGGGGCTGCAGGACGAGTCCAGCGCTCTGGGGCGGAGTAGTTGTATGCCTCCAGGTCGTTGACTTGTGGTGGTGTTAGGAGGGAGTCGAGTGCTTGGAATTGACCGAGGCAGATGTCAAAGTTTGCGTCGACGAAGATGTTGGATGGGCGGATTGCGCCGTGGGAGTGGCCGCGTGCATGCAGCCAGGAGACTGCAGATGCAAGACAGTGAGGCCAGTTGATCAAGATCTGACGACGTGGCTCTTTTTCTAGTCGTTTGAAGGACATCGGCTGATCTGTCAGGAAACTGTGTAGGTTTCGATCTGCCGTAGCGCCCGTGAAAAGCACCGAGACGCTGTCGTCTTTTAGATATGAGGCAAAGACGGAGACAATGTGTTCGTGCGACAGCCTTTTCAAGTTGCGGATCTCAGCAAGAACCTCATCAGCAGAGAAGAAATGCGGTGCACCGCCCACTTGCACTTGGGTTCGCATGTAGACTCGACAGACCGAGCCGGCGAGGACTACCCTGTCTACCGTATCATCATGTCCGTGTATCCCGCTGCTGGTGTTGGTGCGTACCGCCTCGACCGGAACACCCTCATTCTCGGTATAGACGACATGGTCTCCCTCATCTATCCCACGGACCAGGAAGCGCCATTGCGCATGAAAGAAACTCGCCTCGAGAGCGAGATCTTCTCCATCGGGGGATAAGTGTAGCAAGTCGACGCTATGTTCCGCGACGGGTAGATCATCATCGTCGCAGGATTCGTCGACCAGCGCGAAGATCCGATCGGGAATGCCGATGGCATCAAGGATCATGAAAACACGGCCGGCCTTTGTGAGGATCCATTCCATGTACGTCTCACTGGTCAAACCTTCGCCCCAGTCCGGTAATTCAAGGAGACGCGGGATATTCTCTGGTCGCAGACGACTGACGATGTACTTTGCGTCGAGGGTAGATTTGATACGCTCTTCGGGCCACCATAGTGAGGTGTGTTCATACTGAGACATACTGGCATGACCTGCAGAAAGCGTTTGCAGATCCAACATGACTGGGAGAGCCGAGTTTTAATATAACGAACCATGTCACTCTGGACAATGCAGCTGTCAATGCCCATGGCTCCACAAGTGTCAAAAGAACAAGGGAATGAATAACGGGCGCCTACTGGTGGAGGGCTTATCTCGACGGCAAGGAGAGTAATGTTCAATAGCCCCGAGAATCAGATGGTAGTTCGAGTTTAGAGTTGAGTTATCCCTATAGAAAAGTACTAGGGGCATGGCACTTTACAAGTAGAAGTGTCTTAAACTCATTGCCAGCCAATCTAGGGCTTTGGGCTTATCTTTACCAATGAGATAAGGAGATCATCATATGTCAGCTGTCATATGCAGGTAGATAGATCTATTGTACTTTATTCTACGTACTTATTTGTGGCAAATGCGGCAAATAGCAAGGAGTTCAATAATTGTATTGTATTCCCTTTGCTATCTGATTCATCCATATGCATATGTACCAGATAATGCCTGGTACTCGAGACCTTTCCCCTTCCGTTTTAGTGCTCACCTCTTGCCGCTTTTTAATCACCGAGTAAAACTGAGTAACCGTGCCAAGCCCACCAACAACACTACCGGTTGTTGGTGCGCCCCAGTAGATACATGTAGCCATTTTTCACCAGATAGTTAACCAATCTACAATTTATGTATCTTTTATATGACTTTCACATACAAAAAATACTTAAGCACCCCGGAAATACTATGCAAAATTTCTCAACCTTCGAACTAGTTAGGGAAGATATAAGAAGGGATATATAACTAGTAGTATAACAGAAGTCTATTTTATTTAATAATAGGCTAGTAAGGAATATCAAGTGAGCTCAGAACAAAAAAAAGCATGTAGTACGGAGTAACTACATATAACTTCATTTATAGTGGCTTTTTAAAAAACTTTGTCCTTTATCCACGTTAGATATTGAGAATTAATACTGGTTTTAAATTAATTACGCTAGATTTATCTTATAATTTATACTCTTTCTGTTACTTTGGCTAGCCCAAGGGTTGAGAAATATTGCATAGGTGCTTAAGTATCTTTTGTATGGAAAAGTCATACAAAAGATACATAAATTGTAGATTGGTGATCTGGTGAAAAATGTCTATCTACTGGGGCGCACCAACAACCCGTAGTTGTTGGGTTGTTGGTGGGCTTGGCACGGTTACGTCCTGACTTGCCCAGGCCCCTGACCACGGGCCATTATATAATCAACGTGATCTGCTCACTAAGCATCACCTGATCATACCCTAAGTGCTCACAGAGTGGACAGCTAAGCGGCCTAAGTAAGCTATATCAATGTCCACGGGTGGACCTAGAATGCGACACGCTAATCCCGTCACGTGTAACCCTTTCCATTTACATCGCCTATCAAAAAATGACTGGCGTAGTCAACGTGTATGTGAAAATACCAGAATATTAAAGCCCAGAAACGACATGTAGGGAATGGCCACATAAAGCCATAAAACGTATTCGGTAAGCGAGCTGGCCATGTAAGCCAGCTGGCCACCCCAAAACACATAGTAAATGCGATAAATTACAACTTGATATCTCAACAAAGGTAATCTATATGGAGATTTCCTTATTGCCTAGTGCCTTTTAGGTACTTTCTAGCCACTCTACGGAGTAGGAAGTTTGGGAAATATATATGACTTTGTGATTGCGATATAGTTATATATATTCCTGGCTGTAGCATTGTAATATTCAATATTGTAATAATGCACCCCTTCGATTTTCCTAAGATTAATATATTACATTTAAAATTCTTATCAATAGCTATCGACAGGTAATGAAATCAAATGAAAATGTGGTTGTTGAGATATCAAGTCGCATTTACTATGTGTTTGGGGGATGGCCAGCTGGCTTACATCCATGGATGGCCATCTCGCTTACCGAATACGTTACAGGTGTAATTACCTGAGGCACTTGCATAATACCGCCGAAACCTGCATACTTTATGCATGTAAGCAGATTTCCATGTTTCTCATGTTTGTCGGCCCTCAAAATATTCGGAGGCGCCCTCCGCCCGCAAAAGTGGGGGTCTGCGGGCGGGTTTGAGGCCTAAGAATAAGCGTAAAGAATAGTCATTTATTTTGATGATTCCTCGGCTTCATAAACGCCAAGACTGACATTTAATGCAATATTGGCCCATCGTGGTTGGGCTTTGCGAAGTCTACCTACCAACTGGCGCAATATTTCGGAGGCCCCACCGTATCATATGGCTGGGGGGCTGCGTTTTCTACCAAGGTGATACGTACCATAAAAAAAGGCACTCGTATTTGAAGATTGGCTGCCAAGAGTGTCACTTCTTCCTAAAGGGGTATAGACTCCTATACCAATAAGGAAAGTCCTGCGACAATAGACGTCGCCTTCATCCTTATACTTCTTCCCATTCTAGGCTGACTTACCATAGCATCGATTTTCTCCAAATGTGAACTCGCATGCCATATCCGCCTGTTCTCCTTTTAAAACATCTTCAGACAGCTGCACCTTCAATGTCAATTTGTCTCCTACCCAGCGTACCCCTTGCAATTCAGAGTCCTTCTCCAATATAGTGATTTGTATGTAATCAATTTCCAATACACTGTACACTATTTTAAGTACTGGGTGCTTTTAGGAGAGGTCCCTACTTAATTAGGCTTGGAGCGGTGAATTTAAAGAATGGGCGTTTTGGATGAATATACATCCATTGAACAAGTGATCTCAAAGAGAGGCTCTATTAGCGAGGCTACCAGTTCATTCGGCTGCAAAAGACAAGCGTTCAACTATTCTGGGCACCGAGTGAAAGGTGGGCCATTTAGGAAAGTGGGCCACCGCCTGGGGGACAGTGACCGCGGTTTAGGGACCAGTATGTGGGCAAGCTTGTGATCAAGTGGCTGACGCTGATTATACGGTGGAGTAAGTCACGTCGACCAGTGATGAAACCCTCAATGTGATGCCTGCAGTTTAATGCCAAGGAGCTATAGAGGGCAGGACATCTTAAGACAAAGGCCCAGAGCAGCTGAGAGCCCACTACTTCGGACTGGGGATGAAACATTCATGGACGTACGTACACAGCTCTCTGAAGCGATGGCTTAGTGGCTTCAAGATACTCCGACTTCTACATCACCAAGGCCATAGCTTCACGCTTCCTTGATCTAGATACGATTTTTCTTCATGCTCAGAGTAACGCCAGACCGGTTTAGGTCCACGGGTTGGCGGTAAGCTTACGCGAAGTGGGGCTAAGCAAGCGCAGGGTCTCCTTTCTCCTGGCGATCTCGGCTTGGTGGGAATAGGGCAGAGTACATGCGCGTGATTTGGAGCCAATAATATTCAATAAGGGTGCAGAAGCCTGCGTTGTACCGTTACATCCTTTTCTC
This sequence comes from Penicillium sp. CMV-2018d, assembly GCA_028827225.1. Taxonomy (NCBI): domain Eukaryota; kingdom Fungi; phylum Ascomycota; class Eurotiomycetes; order Eurotiales; family Aspergillaceae; genus Penicillium; species Penicillium hesseltinei. The sequence goes on along the minus strand of JAPZBW010000002.1, from coordinate 3,380,488 downwards.
CGCTTTAACCTTGGAAATCATAGGGGACGGACTACGGGGTAGCCCCGGGCGGAGATCGACCCTTTCCGAGATTTAAGTGGAATCCATGGATCAACACACACTGGGACTTGTCCGGATTGGCCAGTCCCCCTGTCAGGTTGCGTGGATAATCTGCCCAGGTGTCCCTTTGTCTCGTATTCTGCTAATTTCGTGATCGGTTTACGTACAAACATATGCACCTCATACTCGGCCCCCATGTTTTCGAATGACAACTCTTCGATAAGTGTTCACCTCCTGATCTCTCACATAAGAAAATACTCAACTTCCCTCCCGCTATTGACGTCAAAAATCTCTATATGACCACGAGTTAATCAGTGCAGATGAGCCGATCCACCCCCGCGAATCTGTCGCAAGGGACGTCTCCGGTCAATCCCAGCTACGCGGAGGATGAAGAGCCCCCCACCATCAAAGGCAAGAGAAAGCCATCTGGACCCGACAAGCGAACAAGCTGCCAGCGACTCAAGACAGTCAGAGCGTGTGACATTTGCAAAGAGAAAAAGACTCGCTGCAGCGGGACTCGTCCATGTGCGCGTTGCGAACGACTGTCATTGGTCTGTGAATACGAAACGACCTACTCCAGGGGACTCGGCCCGCCGCCGCCGCCCCCACCACCGCTAGAGTTGACATTCGACGACCAGCCAGACGAGGAGCAGTACTTCAAACATGACGCGAGCTTCCCAACATCCATTCAGCAGCCCGTTCAGCATGAGGCTGCCCATCGTGCTCCTACGCACAGTACCGATCTCTTGACTGCAGACTTCCAGGGAAGCTACCTAGACTTGGCATCAGGAACCTCGTTTATCAACCGGGTATGTCAGCGCCTCAACCAAGACAAGACACCGTCCACCGGGGCCGTGAGTGTGTCGGACGGGTTCCATGGCGAACTCTCAAAGAGCCCACTTGTCACTAAGTTTGGGGACAAGCCGTATTCAAGCCTCTACAAACTTGATTTCACCCTTCCTCCGTTGGAGAGGACACTGGAGTTAGTCGCAACGTACTTTGAATATGCTGTTGTCACCTACCGGTTCTTGCATCGCGGTCATGTCGAGCAATGGCTTCGTCAGATCTACCAGAGCAACATTTCAGCGACAAACCTGCCCACAGACCTGATGGTGGTCCGGTGCTCTATTGTGTACAGCGTCCTTGCGATCGGTACCCTCTATCACAGGCGAGCTCCCGAGTCCGACGTAGATTATGACGAGCAGAGGTAAGCCCGAAAATGGCGCATTGATACCTCAGCCCACTCGCTGATATACCTGAAGCGAACGCTGGTTTGCCCTCTCCAAGCACATGTCGTCGATTGAGTCCGGCGCACCACAGCTGGAGACAGTACAAGCAAGACTGAACCGGAGTCTCTACCTACTAGCGTCATCCCGAGGCAGTGAGTGCTGGTTCGCGTTCGGCACGACCGTTCAGTTCTTGACCGCTCTTGACTTACATCGCAAATGGCCGTCAACTATGGTCGAGGAGGGTAAGGGCACATATATGGAGCAAGAGCTTCGGAAGAGAACCTTTTGGAGCGTGTACACGTTGGACAAGTATCTGAGCGTGATGTTCGGCCGACCACGGTTGCTGCACGATGAGGATTTTGATCAAGAGCTTCCGGATGAGGTGACGGATCAAGACTTGTTGATCAATGAGCCGAGCATGCGATCTGGCGTGCCCGATGATGTGATGATCGCATCTGTACTGCATTACCGGTCTGTATCTGACTTGACGTATTGTTCGAAGAAAAATACAATTCCAGCTAACAATTAGCAGACTCTCACGGTTGCTGGCTGACATTTCAAGGAAGTTGTATACCATCAATTCGCCGGCAGGGTCCCCTTTCGAGGCAGCCATCCTATTAACCCTCGAGTTAGAACGATGGAAGGAGGCCGCAGCCCCATTGATGGATGGCTGGCGATCTTTGATCCAGCAGCTGGCCTACTCGCACGCAATTATTTACACCACGCGATTATTTCTCTTCAATGACTGCAAAGATATTCCGCAATCGAGCGCCGCCACCTATGTTCACAAGTGTATCGAGGCCGCCGAGGAAGTCATGACCATCATCAACGGACTTGCCAGCCGGAAGGCTCTCATCCATGGGTTTTGGTTCACTCATTACGTGTGCTTCTGCGCCATTACCGTGGTGTACATCCACATCATCAAACAGCATCAAGCGTCGGCTGATCCATCGAAGAAGGGGGAAAACAGCAGTCAGGTGCAATATCTGTTCAGCCTCGCAGAGACCTGCCAACAGCATCTGGGCAAGGCCACCTGCCGGAGCAGTCCCAACCGTCGCTACAGCATTATTCTGGAGCAGTTGCGTTTGGAAGTCCACCGACAGGTCGTCTCCAGTCTTCGACCAGGCGCTCAAATGGAGACAGAAGATGATAGGCACAAGGGCCTTTCCAAAGCAGACAGTTTTCTTCCGCCTAGCTTCCATCCCGCCCCTGTCACCACCATCTCCCCCAAGACCAATATGGCATTTGATGCACTGCCCGCCGACATTTTCGCCTCTGATCTTGTGGACGACTCATTCAAGTTATATGATAGTTTTGGGTTCCCGGACAGCTCGGATAATTCGGCCTGGTGGGCACAGCTAGATTCCTGGGTAAGCTTGGTCATCATGTTTGTTGTGTCAAGCCAGCTGACCTGTTTTAGGCGTACACGGATCTTTCTGAGGAACCATCCATATTCCAGTTTTAGAGCATACTACGGTCTAGTAATAGAGTTCGTGTCGATATCGTGAAGTTACCTAATGTGGCCTTCTGGCATGAATCTCTAAGCCACCTTGTTCTACACCGATCATGATTATCAAGCCTTGTAGAGGACTATCCAGCTTTGTAGAGAAAACCAAAGCTATCCCTATGTTACTTTGTGAATATAGATAATGAATCAATGAGAGCATGGAGTCCTGTCTCTATCGGGTCTAGCAGGTATTATCAGTACGTTCTTCTTCCATTCCTTTCTTTTCCCGCCTGCTTCATGGGCGGTAGAGGAGCTGACAATGAATCCATTATAGCTTCTATTACTCATTAAATGTACTCAAAAAGGAAGGCCACAACTTACTGGGCCCGAGAACTGATTTATATAAATTATGTAACAACGAGGCGTCCAATATATTAGGTCCAATTCTTCTATAGGTGAGTGCGTTTAATTGACTACATATGTAGTTGGTTGGTTGAACACTAGTGATAGATTTTCGAATTATTGATTGTCTTACTGAGTATATTGCAAAGTCCAGTAAAATCGAAATTCCATCATTTTCCCTCTAGTCAAGGCCCTGCCTGCTTCATGTGTAGGTGTGTAATCAGCCTGACTATCTAGCTACATCTCTCTATACATATTTATACCTTTGTATCCAATATCATTCTTCGGATCGCCGCTTCCGCCAGCCATTCCTCCTCTCATGAGTATTGTAATTACAATTTTCAGAATCATAATTCACGGATCTAGCAACGAATTTAACCAGCGAAGGTACCAGTAACGAAGACCTTCTCGTGCTTCATAAGCAAGCTGCAGACCAAGCAAATGGCTCCCGCGGCGATAACGGGCACGTAGGCCATCTGGATCGCCCCGGTGATGGCATGGATTGCGGCTGCATATTCCTCGGAACTTGCAGAGCGGAGGAGCTGGCTCCCCGCGCCAGAGATTGCATCGGAGATCTCGCCCTCACTGGCCAGGGGAAACACCTGCTTCAGGGCCTGTTGCGCGAAGTTCACGAACAGGGCGCCGGAGATACCCGTGCCGAAGACGATACCCATCATCTGTCCGACCGTCATGAAGCCCACGCAGAAGGGGATCTCCTCGGGCTTGACCTTCATCTGTGCGATTGCGAAGCCGGCCTGGCAGAAACAGCCCACGCCGGTGCCCAGAATTATGGTGTAGCCGTAGATTTTGGCGTCGGAGGTGTTTTCGTCCACGGTGTCTGTTTTGTAACGAGGCTAGTTAGAGCGTGTTTCGTGGTAGATGGGGAGTACGTGAGAAGGAGGGCTTACAGAGGAGGACACCGCCGATTAACTCGAGAGCAGCGCCGAAAATGTACCAGGGGTAGTAGTAGCCGGTCTTGCCCATAAATTGGCCGTTGATCAAATTGAAGGCGACTAAGAGCAGAATGAATGGCAGGAGATGGACGGAGGTCTCAACGGCTGTGCTTCCGCGGGCGAATTGGTAGTAGATGGGCAAGTAGTAGATGCCGATGAAGCTGCCAAATGTCGCCAACACTGTACTTAGTTAGACTTTGCGCCATGCTTGTGCAGTGAGCGTGGGAGTACTCACTCATAGTGAAGAAGAGAACGATCAAGGTACGGCTTTTCCAGAAGTGCATGGGGAACATGCGGTTCTGAAAGTTGGTTCCCAGTTGGAATGTTTGTTGCACCACAAACAGGATCAACAGGAGGCCGGCACCCACGAACAGACCAATGCTGCTCGAGCTGCTCCAGCTCCACAAAACGCCGCCGAAGTTCATGCCCATAATCGCGCATAAAAGAGTACCAATGGACAACAGTGCTCCAATGTAGTCAACCTGGCCAAACCGCTTGAGGATGGGGACGTCCTTCTGGGGCCTGAAGTCGGGCAAGAGGAGGATGTAGACCGGAGCCACGACCGCTCCGACCAGAAGGTTCAGGTAGAATGCCCAACGCCAGGTTGCCTTGCTGTCGCCGAGGGCACCGCCAACCACTGGACCCAGCACTGTGCCGACACCCCAAATAAACCCAGTCAGGCTGAGATATTTCGGACGTTCAATGTTGTCTGTCGTGACCGACATCAATGTCAAGAGACCCATGTACATTCCACAGCCACCGGCACCCGCGATGGCACGACCGACGATGAAGCTGTTGATGTCTGGAGCGCCACCGCAGAGAGCTGATGCGCCCATGAATACGACCGTGCTTCCTATGTAAAGCTTCTTTGCGGAGAAGGTGCCATAGGCCTTGGACCAGATCAAGGTTGTAGCAGCCGACGCCAGAGCAAAGGAGACACCCAGCCAAGGAACGAGACTGACATGGCCAAAGGTTTCGACAACTTTCGGCTGAACATTGGCCACCACGGTATTGTCGAGCGCATACAAGAACAAGGACGAAAGCAGTGCAATTACTACTAGGGCCCACTGTGAATATAGGGTTAGCGAGGGATCAATAAGCATGGATGGTACGATGTCTTACTTTAACGCCGTGCACATCTCTTGGGGACGATGGCTTCTCGATCGTAGCCTCTGAGGGTGGCTCAGAGGGCGGCTCAGAGGATGAGGAGCGCAGAGAATCACTTGCAGTCTTCATTGCCGTGGTGAGGTGACAAGTATCGACGAAATGTTGGTTGGAACGTGAAGCTGAGACTGGGAGCTTTTGTTTGCGGTTGACCTTTGCCTTTTGTACTGACGATTGTGACTGGGGTGGATGTAATGATAACTCCAATTTCCAGGCGCACTAGTAACTATTTATCATCATGATACCCCGGTCGACTTGTCTTTCCGATGCTGTGTCCAGCCGGCATGTTCCCTAGATGGAGATAATTGCGCTGGCCGTGTCAGTGCCCACGACCGGAGACCCAGAAACTCGACCAGACAAAGGGATATTCCCCAGCTGTTGGCCCTATCTCGGGATGCCTCCGCGCCAAGCTTGAGGGTCTCCGACGGAAATAGTGTGGAGTCAGGGGAGTCAATGCTCCTATTCGCCCGGATTCCCTGTGGGTCCCGGAAATGCTTTGAAATCCAGCCTCGAAAAGCATCGTCAATAGTATATTACCCTATCAGGAGATATGAACGCATTATAAGAGCGATGGCCGAAATTTCTCGAATTCTGGGATTTCGCATCTCTCAGCCGCCTTCATTCCAGGTTGAATTTCTGCCTCTCAATCTTGCCCTGATATCATGTCCGCTCAAACGGTCACATTCCAGCGCCAGTCGACAGAACCCTCCAGTGTCATCCGCATTTACCATCATGACGCTGTAGGCGACGCTCCGATTCCCGCAGACTCGGTTCTGTTGAAGTTCCTGGCTGCTCCCGTGAATCCCCAGGATCTCTTGGTGATTGCCGGCCGGTATCCCGTCCAGCCACACCATCGCTATAACGACGAACCCATCCCGGGATACGATGGCGTGGCCTGCGTCAAGCGCGTCGGCACGGACGTTGTTGCTTTGAAGCCCGGAGACCACGTAATCCCCCGGTCCCACGGCTTGGGGACCTGGCGCACGGAAGCCGTGGTCCCGGCGGCTGCCGTGCTGAAAGTGTCGAAGAGTTTGGAACCGACGACCGCCAGTCTATTGAAGACGGGTTGCTCGACAGCTTACCTTCTGTTAGAGAGCTGTCCCTCCCTGCGTCCGGGAGAGTGGGTCGTTCTGAATGCCGCGACGGGATGGATTGCGCGGATGGTGGTGCAGTTTGCCCTACTCAAGGGCTGTCCGAGTATCTGTGTGATTCGAGACCGGGATGATGTCGAGGCCACGCGGCAGTCACTTCTCAATCAGGGCGCTCGTGTGGTCGTCACCGAGTCTGAACTTGCCAAAGAAGGCCCGGCCGCGATTGCAGCCGAGAAGCGTGTCACTCTCGCACTGGATGCGGTCTTCGGACAATCTGGTCAACGACTCGCCGCCATGCTCGCTCCTGGGGCTACCTTCATCAATTACGGGTCTCTGGGAGGTGCAGGTGGCCAATTAGTCCTTAGCCAAGAGCTAATCTTCTGGAAACAAATCACTTTCAAGAACTTCCGACTGTCTCAGGCGCTGAGTCGGTACACGGAGGACGCACAGATTGACCTCCTTTCGTGGTTCACCGAGCTCTTCGAACAAGGGAAGATCACTGCGCCACCGGTCAATCGCGTGGACTGGGAAGGGGACGGGGATGGTGGAAGTCTCGAGAAGAAGGTGCAGTCAGTGTTAGCTAGAGCCGGTGGGAAAGTAGGACCGGCCATCGGGTGCAACAAGCACGTCGTGCAGTTCTGAGTGTCAAGGTTTCTTTGTTTTCTTTGTTCTGTATTCTTATACGTAAATGACGAGTCAATCATGGTTTCCTTCAGCCCTTCAATTGTGGTTGCCGATATAGCCAATTTTCGCATACTAGAGCATAGAATGTATATAAGGACGCCCCTCATAACAGGAGAGTAACTCAGTCTGCACCTGCGAATTTCCGGAAGGACGAAAGGCGAAGCACATACCTATCGTAGTCCTAGAATCTCTTGATGTTCCTTATCCATGTAGCCCCTGACATTGCCAAGTTAACGATGTTGACAAGTGGAGGCCCGAACAACCGCCAAATTTGCCTGGAATAACCTCAAGAATCATCACGATCGTGTCTATAGTCCTACTTAACTGCAGTTCTCTTGACTCAACATTGGACTTCATTGTTGAGCATCCCAGTTAATTCTCAGCAATTTATAGTGTACATCAATGTGCCAATATATACATATGTATTTCGAATAGAGAGTTGTCTATTTTCAAAATTTGATCAAGATTCTAATCGCGAATTTAATATGGGAGCTACTTTATATAATAGAGATTCATCTTGACATGTGGATTTTAATCAGTTACCATCTAATAGTTATAAATGTTGGATCATTCGGAAAGAACTGTTTTGCTAATCTGATCATAGTCATTTGTTAAAAATTACCCGGAAAATTGTTACTATATAAATTTATTGAGATAATACTAGGATTCAAAGTCGGTTAGTTTTGGTGGGAAAATATATAACCCCTACGTATGTTGCCCAGACACATACGGTGATATAGAATGAACCATAACAAACATCCAAGTCTCCCTGAATCTATGTTTACAATTTTCTTGAATTTTTCTGATGGCGGTTCGCCGTCATTTCTGGAACACGCGACACGGAGAACCCGAGTAAAGAGAACTCGCAAATACGAGATAGAACAGTGTCTATAAGGGTCATCATAAATAGAAGAAACAGGAAAAACAAGTCGTATCTTGTACGTATTGCTTCGCTGGATGGGGATATTTCGAGACGCTTGGAAGGCTTGGTCCAAACATGTCAAGTTGCGATCGTGATCGTCCCACGACATACCGGGTACGGCTTTACTCATGTGATATGCAGTAGTGGAAAAACACATGAGATAGTTGGAAAGGTAGTCAATCTATATACAATTCAAACATGACCCCCGGTTGTTAACCCCACGGGCCTAATCCGTATAGGCGCTTTCCTGTTCGATGGTGGTTGCGTTGTACTTCCGGAGCGTGTCCTCCAATCCTGGAATTGGCGCATCGAAGTCAATCAAGCAGCTGTTCATGGTGCGGGCGAGAAACGCGTAGATCGACTGAGTGAAGAACAGGTCCATCAAAGCCTCATCTCCAAGGATCTGTTTGGCCTTGAGCACCGTGTCCTTGTTGACACGATCGCGCAGACAAAGGTCTTCAACCACCGCGCTGATCAGTCGTTGGCGATCTGAGAAGAGCTCCGTCGAGCTCAAGTCCCCGGAGCGGAGGCACGCCAGTTGTGCGTCGGTGTACCCGAAGACCCGGGCCACGGGCTCATTGACGTCCCACTCGTACGGAGCATCGAGCAGGGAAGCGGTGCGCAAGACAGCCAGTTGCCAGTCCTTTGAGCGCAAGCTGCGCTCGGGCGACCAGGCACAGGTCAGCAGTTTCATGAAGGTTGGGAAAAAGGTGGGCGCATTGGCAACCAGCTGGGAGTTGATTGTTAATGCCTCGCTCTCTCATCGCAGAAGACCATGGGGAAAATATGAGAATGTACCTTGAAGATGTTGCGCTCGAAGGGAAGTGTTTTCAGGGCTGTGCTGACCTCCTCCGGAGCCGTTGCGGAGTCCACGTACGGCAGGAGGTGGTTTTTGGTCATGTCGCGGTTGTCCCAGGAAGTCATTATGACAGAAGAGTAGAAGTCGATGAGATTTATTATGAGCGTGGTGAGTGGGGCTGATGATTGCTGCTGAGCTGGAGTCGTTGATGGGTCCGTCGGGGGCTTTTATAACGTAGGATTTGTAGTGATGGATCTGATGGACCCGGAAGGACCAAGATGAGCCAGCGAGCAGAAGCAATCACCCTGGGTATTTCCGGTGATTCCTTCCGTTGGTGGTTGGCAATTAGGGCTTTCCGGGTCAGTGGCCCCGCAGTGTTTCCGCTGCGGCGCTCTCTCTTTCTCCTCCTCTCACTGCATGCTTGGCACGTGGAGTTGTCGATCTGAAGAGCCCGATCGTGTGTCTGCACAAACCCAATCATCTCGTGAAATCCTCCGAGATGTCAAAGCACGCGTCCGTGCACTCGTGGTAAGCCTAACGCACTGATGGTAACTATACTGGATGCCACCATGACGTTTATTAGTCATTTCCGCCTCCTGTACATGCCTGGCCGATATGGCGCAAGAGACAGGTTCCGGATCGTTCATACCACCTCGACCAAGTCAGTCCGTCGATCCCGGGGCCGGGACCTGCTACTGAGGGGAGGGGGGACATAGCGCACAGCATGGCACGGAAACCTTTGGAGTTACTGGGATGGGCGATGCTTAGGATGGTTTTGACCATGATTAAGAAAAGGCTATAAAGAATGGGGCATGGAGGCACCCAGTAGTCAACCCATCAACACTTGAAACAGAAATCAGCAAAGGCATTCATCGTTTGAGAACACTCGCAATTCTTTCTATCTCACACCAAGATAAAAGTTACTATCAACATCGTCAACATGAGCCTCGTCCAGCTGAACACCATGGACATCTTGTCCGCCGATCCTTTCAGCCATGCGGAAGTTCTGTACGACCAGCTCTTGGGCGACATTGAGAGCCTCCTCCATGGTCATGACCTGGAGGCGGAATGGCCGGCGACTCCGGCACAATGCCAAATCCTAGAATCTGACGAAATGCCCTGGTGCAAGATCACCCTGATCTTGCCACGGCAGTCCGCGCCCGATGTGAATCGAATTAAGTCGAGCTGGACTCAGATCTGCTCCCACCGTGAGTTTCCACTTTTCTTGGCTTAGCGTGAATTCCCAGAATGTCTAACACCTAAACGCAGACTGTGGCCTTCGTACGATCTTCCGGTCGGATCCCCGGTCGGGGCAGACCTATCAGCGGGTGGTGTATCGCACTCCGGATATCCAGTGGGATACTAAACCGATTGGGAGCAATGTCTCTTCCTCCAACTCATCGTTGGCGGATGTTCCAGCGGAGGATGATCTGGCACAGTTGATTGTCTGTCGCGACCCAAGCACCGGCAGCTATCGCTTGACACTCCGTGCACGGCGGGCAGCTGTCGACGGTACCTCCCTCGAGATTATCAAGCGCAACTTCGTCCTGCTGTATTGCGGTTTACCCTTGCCGGAGCACACTCCGCTGGCGACGTACCAACGTTTCCTTAAAGAAACAAAAGACACGGCCAGCAGCATTACGTTTTGGAAGGCTCAACTCAGTGGTGCTGTGCCACCCGTCGCTCTCCCCTGGGAGACAGGACTAACGGACGTGAGTGTGTCTCAAAACCGCCAGGCTCTTCGTCTCCATCTCGATGACAATTCCCACCCGGGGCTATCTCAAATTGAGCAGGTCTCGGGCCTGCCACGCAAACTCATCTTTGAAACCCTCTGGGCCTATGTCTTGCACTGCCATTCCGGTTCTGGCGATGTTCTCTTCGCGGCCGTGGGGCGCGATGCAAGCTTCCCAGATGCCGACTCGTGCGTGGGATACCTCGACCACACATATCCCGTCCGATTGACGGTGTCCAGCGACGAGACGTTCGTCGGACTTTCCAACCGCCTGACCACCTTCCATCTGGCAGCATCCCCGCATGCCTACCTGGGATACAACGCCTTATCCCAGGGACTCGCAAATCCCCTTGAGTCGGTTCTAAGATACTCCCCGGACCCGAATGGACCAACGCTGGCCGGGCAGTTGGCGCCATTCCCTCTGGCAATGTTCATCAATGGGACCGGTGTCATCACTTTGACCCTGTGCCACTCACCCCTCACGGCGACCGCAGATGCCCAGCTTCTCCTCGACCATTTCTCCCATGCCCTTTACAGTGCGCTCAATAAATTCTACCTTCCTCACGCTCGTCTGGAGGAGATCGAACTGGGCTCGTGGGAAGAAAAGCTGGCCCAGGTGCACACTGCCAAGGCGTTGGCTCGTCCTCACCAAATATCGACCATTACCCGTCTGTTTGAAGAACAGGCCATGAACAGCCCTCAAGCCGCCGCGGTGCAGTTTGAGAAGGACGCCCCACTCAGCTATGACGAGCTCAACGCTCGCGCGAATCGGATGGCACGCGCGCTACCTCCACTCACGGGCAAGGTCGTCCCAGTCTGTCTCGACCGCTCGACTGATCTCATAATCACTGTACTCGCCATTCTGAAGTCCGGTGGAGCATACACGGTGCTCGATCCAGAGGGACCCCTTGAAAGGAACAGTCGAATCATCGAAACTTGCTCCGCGACTATGGTTCTGACGAGCCGTCGTTACGCAGGTCCGTATCCTAGTGCTCTCGCAATCGAAGACTATATACTTGCCGCGGGTAAGGAAGAAACTTCTGCGAACCTGGACATCGAAATCGCCAGTGAGGACCCATGCTACGTGGTGTTCACTTCCGGTTCGACTGGTATGCCAAAGGGTGCGGTTGTCACTCATGGGGCGGCCACAAATGGAATGGCTTACCATACATTGAGTGGCAAACAGCGCTGGTTGCTGTTCTATAATCCAACCTTCTCTGCCGCACAGCGGACGATGCTGTCGACTCTGACCCATGGAGGCACTCTCCTCTTAGCCACCAAGCAAAGCCTGACGACTCGCCTGGCTGACACCATCCGCACCATGCAGGTGGATGCCCTCGGGATCACGCCGTCGGCACTGTCTCTCATGGAGCCCAATGATGTACCCAACTTGAAACAGGTCACGCTTGTGGGCGAGAGCATTTCCCGCGAGCTCGTTACCACCTGGGCAGATCATGTTGATTTGCGGAACACGTTCGGCCTGAGTGAATGTGCCCAACTGAACTTCGGAAAGCGCCTCTCACGCAGCAGCAACCCTGGAATCGTCGGACGCCCCACAGACACTACGCAAGCGTATGTTTTGAAACCCGGCACGACCGAGCTGACCCCGATGGGCGTCGCAGGTGAGTTGTGCCTGGTGGGACCGCAGTTAGCATCGGGCTACCTCACCTCAAGCACTGGTGCTAAGAAAGCGACTGCGGCGGCCTTCGTGGAAAGCCCCTTCGGCATGGGACGAATGTACCGGACGGGGGATGTCGCTAGGATTCATGCAGACACTTCTATTGAGATCCTGGGCCGCATGGACTTCCAAGTCAAGCTCAACGGACAAAAGGTCAACCCGGCGGAGGTGAACCGGGTTCTATCCCAACATGAAGCCGTCCACAGTTGTTCAACAGTTGCCGTTGAGATGCGAGAACGACTCGTATTGGTAGCAGCGATCGTCTGCGCTTCCGAAAATCAGTGGAGCAGAGTGGTTTCCTCGATCCGTGACCACAGTCAGCAAAGGCTGCCGGCGTATATGGTCCCTTCCTTGTGGATGCAAATGCCGAAACTTCCGGTCAATGGAAATGGAAAAGTGGATGTTCGCGCCATTGAGCGCGAAGCACTTGCGAAAGGGTGGGAAGGCCTGGTTGAAGCGGCAGCTTCAGATGCTGCTGTAGAGGCTATCACCGACCCAACCGAACAGCAGATCGCTAGTGTCTGGGCCGACGTGCTTGGTCTGCCGCAACAGTCTATCAATCGTGACACTGCCTTCCTCTCGCTGGGAGGGACTTCCATTGAAGGTATTAAAGTCACTTCAGAGCTGCGCAAACGCGGATTTGCCATTGATCTTGGGGATGTACTCGGCAACGCCACCTTGAAGGAGACAGTATCTTACGTGACAGTCGTGGAAGATAGCTGTGATGACCCCCAGCCATTTGTCCTCGTTAGAGACCCCGAAGCGCAGCAGGAATTCCATGCAGACCCTCACATCAGCGACGCATATCCAGCCACTCCTTTGCAAGAGAGCCTGCTCGCTAGTCTGGGCGAGGACCAGGGAATGTATACATACCAGAGGACGTGGGATGTTAGTCGTCTTGATATCCGCAAGCTGCGAGACAGCTTCAATGCCGTTCTCCAGTCGAGCGACATCCTTCGCACATCGTTCAAGGCCCAGGGCCGCAGCCTGCTCCAGGTGGTCCGAAACGACATTGCTTTGCCTTGGGTGGAGTATACGGAAGACATTGGGGAATACCTTGCGCGAGATAAGCAGCAACCATTCTCCCTTTCCGGTCCCTTGTTTCGAGTGGCTATCGTCTCCGGGCAAGTTCTTGTTGTCACTATACATCACGCCCTATTTGATTACTGGTCGCATCGCTTCGTGTACCAGGATGTCGCCGATGTCTACCTGGGTCTTCAACTCCGCCCACGGCCGCAGTTCAAACACTTCGTGCACCATAACGCGACTACATCGGCAGTCGAGCATGACCGCTTCTGGAGGGCGTATCTTACCAGCACGGAACCAAGCGTTATCAACACCGTGCCCATGGACCGAACAACTGTTGCCCAACGCAAGCTTCCCGAGGGTCCTCTTCGCCGGTCGCTTCAACTCCATGGGCTCTCACTAGGCGCCGTTCTGTATGGAGCGTGGGCTATTGTTCTCTCGAACCATACTCGCCACGCTGATGTGGTGTTTGCAACCACTCTCTCCGGTCGGGATGTTTCCGTGCTTGATGTTGACCGCCTCGATGGTCCTACGCTGACTACAGTGCCCCAGAAAGTGAATGTGGCACCCGAGACAACTCTCTTACAGCTAGCCCAGACCGTCCAGGCCAATCTGTCCAAAATATTGAAGCACTCGCAGCATGGCATGCGCAATGCCCTTGCTGCGGGACACCTTCCAGCGAGTGGTCTTGATACAATGGTGAACATTCTGGTGAAAGACCATGATGGGGATCAAGTCGACCAGATCTTCCAGCGTTACGGGGATCGGCCCACCTGGGAATCCGAATTCACGACATTGGAAGTTGAGAATGGAGACGAGGCACTGGTTATGAAGCTCTCATCAAAGATGGAGCCTCGCCGTGTGGAGTTCCTCCTTGAGTCATACGAAAAGGTGCTCCGGGCATTCATGCATACCCCAACGCAACGTCTCTCAACCCTGGACATCATTGGGGAGGCAGAGACCGAATTCCTGTACAACGAAATTTCAAACAGGAAGAGTCTGCATGTACCCCGTCCTTCGCTTCTACATGCGAGCTTTGAGGATCACGCCCGAGGATTTCCCGACGCCCATGCCATCGACTGGAATGGAACGATTCAGCTATCATATGCAGAGTTGAACGCCCGCGCCAATCGCGTTGCTCATTACCTGACCAAAAAGGGAGTGTGCGTTGGAGACGCCATCCCTCTGATGTTGGAGAAATCTATCGACACAATCGTCGCGATACTCGGTGTGATGAAAGCTGGGGCCGCATATGTGCCTCTGAGCCCGGATAATCCGGTGGACCGCAACACATTCATCATCGACAATGTCAAGGCACGAACGATACTGACTGAAGCCGATTATGCCGATATGTTCTCTTTTATCCCTAATCTGGATATCGTTCGGATTGATACGCCAGAGATCGATCAGTTCCCTGCCTCCCCTACTACGGTTCACATTGTTCCTGACAATACCGCCTATATCATCTACACGTCCGGCAGCACGGGCATGCCAAAGGGTGTACAGGTGCCCCACCGTGCTGCAGCGGCGGCTGTCATCAGCATGGCGGTTGCCGAAAGCAGATATTCTGGCGAGTGGAGAACGGTCCAGTTTGCAAACTACGTTTTCGATGCCTCCGTGCAGGATATCTTCAACACTCTCAGCACCGGTGGAACTCTGTGCATGGCGCCTCCGGACGAGATGCAATCGGACCTGCCAGGAGTCATCAACGCAATGTCAGCCAGACAGGCGATCCTCACTCCAACGGTCGCAAAGCTTCTTGATCCTAGCGAGGTTCCCTCTTTCGAAACATTGATCGTGGGTGGTGAGCCTCTTACGTCAGATGTCATTGCACGCTGGAGTCCCGGCCACCGTATCCTCAACGTTTACGGCCCTACGGAGACTTCGATGGTAATCACGACGAAAGAGGTTGATCCTAGCGGTCGTCCGAGCAACATCGGCGCACCATTCCCAACAGTGATGGCCTTCATCCTGCACCCTGATGGTACTACCATGGTACCCTATGGTTCAGTTGGTGAGCTTTGTGTGGCTGGGCCCCAGGTAACCGACGGGTATGTCAACCGCGAGGACCTTACCAAGGCTGCGTTCATGGAGAATACATTGGGCACCGATCGCATGTACCGAACCGGAGATCTGGCGCGATGGCTCCCTGGTGGCGAGCTGGAATGCTTGGGCAGAAAGGATAACCAGGTCAAGATCCACGGCCATCGCATCGAGTTGACGGAAATCGAACAGGCGATCCTGAAGACAGGACTGGTTCAAGGAGCGGTCGTCCTGGCAGTCAACCACAATGGTAAGAAGCAACTCGTTGCCTTCTGCATCTTTGCCGTTGGTTCCTGTGAAATCCAGGAACCTGGTGACCATCAGGCTCATGTTCAAGACCTGCGAGCGGGGCTCAATACCCTATCCCACTACATGGTTCCCAAGTATATTCTCCCCGTTGGAGACTTCCCCAAGATGCCCTCTCGCAAGACCGATCGGAAACTTCTCGCCAAGTGGGTTGAGCAGTTGGACACACATACCATCAGCCAGTATTCCTTTGAGGGTGACAGAAGTCAACATGAGGTTGTTCCCGTGGAGACTGAGGAAGAGTCCAAACTGCAAGACATGTGGTCTAAGGTTCTTGGTCTCCCCTCATCTGGTATTGGAAAGAAAGCCCACTTCCTATCTCTGGGTGGCGACTCCATTGCCGCTATTGGCCTGGCTAGCGTTGCCCGCAGTGCTGGATACCTCCTCAGTGTTAAGGATATACTGAAGAATCCGATCTTGGAAAATCTCACGCCAATGATGCGCCTTGACACAAGAGGTACTCAAGTAATGAAGCCGAGCTACAAGGCGCCAGCCAGTGTGCTAGATGCCATTCACGAGCATGGTTTGACGATCGGTGGTAATGTTGAGTATAGTAAGCAATGACCTGCTGTGTTTTGAGATCTCATACCAAAGATGATTGTGGCTGACTATTTCAAGTTTATCCATCTCCCCCAGGACAAGCCCAGTTTCTCGAAGAGGGTGACCGCCCCGAACAGATGTGGGTGCTCATGGCTGTTCGTAAAATGCCCGAATCCGCCAGTTACCGGGACTGGATCCACAACACCAGTCGCCTGACGGAGATCAACGACATTCTGCGCACCTCTTGGCTTCGTACTTCGGAGGCCCAGTGGGTGGGTGTTGTCATGAAGCACTCGGGCTTGGACGTACCCATCATTCATTGCGACAGCGAGGAGGAGCAGTCGAAGATCGTCGAGGAGTTCTGGAATGAGCGCTTCCAATTTGGGAAGCCTTTCATCAAATATGCCATCCTTCTGCACTCTGACAATAGCTGGGATGTGGCCATCAAAATGAACCATGCTGCATACGATGGAACCTTGCTTCGCACATTTGATGACCACTTTGCCGCTATCCGTCGAGGCGCGCCAATCCCCAGCCATGGTGAATTCAAGGACTTTGCCGATTTCATATTTCAGTCAGACAAGGGCGAATCGCTGCGCTTCTGGGCCGAGACAATGAAAGACAAGCATTACACCTGGCCCCAGGTAGAGAACCCGAAGATCACCGCTGCCGTTCGGGAGACTTTCCCCCGGAACCTGGAATCTGTGGCTCGTGCACAGGGAGTAACCATCCCGATTCTCTTTCAGGCCGCCTATCAACTCTGGCTTTGCCGCGCAAGTGGCCAGAACGACGTCAGCTTTGATTATCTTCTTAGTGGTCGCAACGTGGACATGGCCGATGTCGATCCCCAGACCATCAATGGCACCTTGGCCAACTTCCTCCCGGTCCGTGCCCAAATCGATCCTCAGAGCGCTCTCGGCGACTACCTGGAGACCGTCCAGGACATTTTCTGGGGAATTACCGAGCATGGTGATGTCGGCCTGCATGAAATTTTCAATGCAAGTGGTCTATCGCGGACTACCTCAAGCAATCGTTGCCTTTTTCTCTACCAACCATTTGAACCTGCTGCGAACAGTGAGGAATCCGAGTCCGATCGGTGGCTGGTCATGGCAAAATCAAACGTCCGCATGTACCAGCCGTACGCTCTGGTGGTGGAGGTTGCCAAGGCACTTAACAACTGCAACCGACTCACTGTCATGTATGACACGGATGTCTTCAACGAGGAGAGTGCACACCAGATTGCTTCTGAGATTGCAGCCCTGGTGGACCAGATTGCGGATCTCAGCGGGCAAAACGTATCCCTGCAGCAGTTCCTCCAGTGACTCAGCATTAATGACCCTTGCTGAGTTGCTGCTCCAAACAGCAAGCATAAATATAGACCTTTCTCTCGTGCCACCCTCCTTTACTTTCTTACTGCAGTATTGCTGTCGATGTTTCCTTTGTTGCTTTCTTTACACCTGTTTCCTGTCTTTCTTGTCTTTTCTGTCTGTTTATGTGAAAGTACATACTCCATATGTTGAATAAAAATTGCTTGGTCGAAACCTTTGAGTAAAAGTAATGAAACCGTACAAATTTGATATAAGGAGCCCTGATATTTTGTATGAGTTTGAACCTCTCTAGGCAAAGGTTAACCACCTTTGTTTCAGATATATGTAAAGTTAGGACACTTGCTAGAGTAGTAGGTGGGATGTGAGATATGGTGTAGTAAAAGGTGATAGAACTATTGAAGGTCAGAAGCTGCGTTTAATAGGAAGTATCCCAAACTCTCGTAATGAATTAGATCATGGTCTAATCACCCTATGATCTTAAACGGCAAACTAGTGGCCTTATATAGACCTATCGTTCACCGACAGCTTAATAATCAACCAACATATAGTCCGTTGCGGAGAGACATCCATTTCTCCGTATACCTATCTCCGGCATATTAATATAATTGTTTTCCTTCAAAAGCCATACTCGTAAGCACTGGCGCTGGATAATGAGATTGACCAGTTTGTAGATAGCCCGTCAGCCCACCGTTTTCTCGCCCCACAATCTCATTTTGTTGTCGCCCCCAACCCCAATTAACATCGGGAAGGATTACTTGGACCAAAATTGAGCGAGGTATTGTTGGGGATGAGAGCGGATGAGCACGTTATCTGTACTCTGTAGCAATGAACGATGGGCCTGGCTGCGGCCCGAAGGATTCTCATCCGTGTTGACCCCTATCTTGTAGTCGACGCTACTTGCATCCTATATTCCTCTTCTACACGTAATATGTTACATACGACCATAGGGTGTGGAAAACAGGGCTTCCCGTCCGCTCAGCCGTACTTAAGCCACACGCCGGTGAGTTAGTAGTTGGGTGGGTGACCACCAGCGAATCCTCACTGTTGTATGTTTTTTGTCCACTCGTTTTTTTTATTACGTTAGTAAATCCCCTCTTGGAGGTACAATATTTGGCCCAATATTTCGTAGTATAACTTGGGGTGTTTATGATCAACTGGCCAGTCACTGGACATTTTGCTTCCTATCCTTGACTTGCGGTAAACCAGCTGATAAAACCAATTTGTTCAATTGAAAAAAAGGTATATCTGAAACAAAGGAAGCAGGACGGTATCCAATTGATCAAACACCTGATATGCATCCAAAGAAGGATGTTCACCTTGGTCGCTCCTTCTCAACATCTCCATTTCTCACCTTGAACTCCCTCTCCTTCTTCCCCTTCCATATTTATCACCGTTTCCATTTCAAATTGAACCACAATGATCGTTGTCACCGGTGGCGCCGGCTTCGTCGGTTCGAATATCGTCAAGGAGTTGAACAATCGGGGCGTGACCAATGTCGTGGTTGTCGATGACATGACCGATGGATCGAAGTTCCGCAACCTCGTCAACTGCAAGGTGGCTGACTACATCGATGCGACTGACTTCCGTGAAGCGATTCGGACCAAAACCTTCCCCCACCGTCCCCGCGTCATCTTTCACTATGGCGTAAGCTCTTCCATCACCGAGACCAACGGCAAGAAAATGCTGGACGCCAACTTCACCTACTCCAAGGAGCTTTTCCATTGGTGCAAGGACCGGGGCGTGCGCTTCATCTACGCCTCATCCGCTGCTGTTTATGGAAACAACACTGCCTTCGCCGAGGGAGACTTCCAAGAAGCCCCTCTGAACGTCTATGGATATTCGAAGATGCTATTTGATCAGTATGTGGTCAAGAACACCGACTTGCGTTCTCCCCAAGTTGCGGGACTCCGTCTGTTCAACGTCTATGGACCCGGAGAACAGAACCGCGACACAATCCCAAGCACCGTTTACCAGTTCTACGAAAAGCGCAAGTCATTCAAGGCGATTGAGCTCTTCGGGGAATACGCCGGAGTCGAAGCTGGCCAGCAGAAGCGCGACTTCGTTCATGTTCAGGACGTTGCCCGCCTGAACTGTTGGTTCCTCGACCACCCTGAGATCAACGGCATTTACAACGTCGGCACTGGTGTTGCCAGCAGCTTCCACGATGTCGCCACAGAAGTCGCCAGCCACTTTGGTAATCCGGAGGGCTACATTAAGTTCATTCCATTCCCAGCCGAACTGAAAGGCAAATACCAGAGCCACACCTGCGCTGATATCTCGAAGCTCCGACGGGCTGGCTCTGTGTTGCGTTTCCGTGGCATCAAGGAAGGTATCAAGGATTACATGGAGTGGCTTGAAAGCCCTGAAGGTTTGGCCCGCTAAACATTGCGCCGAACATGATTACATTTGGCACTCTGGGTGCCTTCGAGAACGCGGTCAAGGTTCTATTCTACAACGAAAGACTTTATCCTTCGAAACGACATGGGGCCGTCATTTGTTTCTGTTTACAGAAATCTCTTCATATTTGGGCACACCAAGTATCCTTATGAGCATCACACAATGTATCACGAGAAAAGGAAAAAAAAAAGAAAAGGAAAAGAAAAAAACCCTTGAAAATGACCCGGCAAAACGACGAAAACAATTGAAATGGTCAACCTCTTGTGTTCATGCCTGGATTGAGCGAGATTTCTTGAACCCTGATGAACAGGCTCTCCACATCATGACAACCTAGGTAGCCAGAATTTCCATACAAAATGGAACAGAGATTTTCAAACACGCTCTTCTAGACAGTAATCATTGAGTGTTCGTGTGTGGCCTCATCTCTTCCTCTCTGCACTCAATCAACCCTAGCGGGGCATTGATAGTGGCATTCTTCTCGTGGGGTAATGGTTTATTTTCAGAGGATGGAACGCAAACTGGGGGAGCCAGAAAGCGTGAAATTCACCAACTTGAGCCAACGGACCATGGACCTGCCGCTTGAAAACTAGATGTCTCTTGGATGTATAGGAAGGTAGTAAGCATATGACTTTTCTATGTATAATTAGGGATAATTGTCGATATCAACCGAGGTAGCCAATCCCCTCAAGATATTGATATGTTTGGCAACATGAAACAGGTCCTTCTTAGATAAGTTCTAGACACAAAGCCAGCTTTGACTAAGCCAATATCAGGTTGCTTGTGTACAAATCTTTGTTTGCTGTGTTTGCTAATATACAGTTCCATCACTATATAAACATCCTCCTTTCCAAGTTTCTCTTGTATTCTCCTTGATCTTTCAGTTCCGCCCTCTCTTGCTGTATCATATATATCTTTCACATCTCAAACCAGATGATCTCTTTGCATAGTCTGGCCAGGCAAAATCCTTATTCTCACTGTGACCGATGGACCCATAATATATGATCGCCGACCGTTCCTACCCAACGCTCGATATGGCAATCTTACGAGCAGCGAATAACCCCGAGCTCCGCCTTCTGCTGATGCTTCCCGGGACTATTACGCCGTCCAATGTCCCGGAGGATTCTGACGGTCAGATCATGACCCAGTGTCCCTGTTTCGAATGCGATTCCAGCACCCTCAAGATACCGTGACCGGACCTGCATTCGTCACTCTACCGAAGAATCCGAAGGTCGAGCGGAGACTTATGATTGCGTAACGAAATGTTGAACAACCATATTATTACTCCTACTCCTACCAATGTGTGCTTCGTGAGCGATGCGTTTCCTCCGGTCGAACACAAACTATCGAGTGTCGAAAGGCAAATCCACGTGTCTTTCGCGGGGAAAGAACCAATTGACAGTGAGGAGAAGGCGAATTATGAGGTCGGGAAGATTGCATCGTAACTCGGGAATATGTGATGAAGGATGGGTGGCGTGATACCATCGGAACGAAATGATACACCTACTAGGGACATCCAGGGTAGGCAGCAATACTGTGAGTTTGACTACCGAAAGACTTTACTACTATGCTAAATATCTGGCTATTGATTAGACTCCCGAGGGACACATGTTGAAGCAGTCTCCCTTGCCTGGTGATTTCTATAGCTTGAGACTTTGCCTTTCGGGCCAGAAGTCTGGATACTCCGAAGGTCAATACATCTGTCGAAGTTAGAGAGGGCAAAGGCATATTAGGTGACATCGATCTCTATTTTTCACGCCTCAGACTTTTTGAATCTAAGGGAATGGATCAATGGTATAAATGCAAACTTAGTTATGTCGAAGTGCAAGAGGGCTTATAGACTATGGATAAACGTATGTACTACGAGTCAAATAAAACTATTTGCTTAGGACAGACTATAACTAAATCAGACATTCTTAAGAGAAAAGGCGAGGTCTATCGCGTTGAATTAGGGAGTGAATAAATAAAATACAAAGTCCCTTTAGGACCGACGATCTGCGTCAATTCCCAGCCAATAGTTCACCTCAGAACCAGGACGAACCACTCCAGGGCCGCGAAGACAAGCAAGCAAGAAGGAAAAAAAAACCACGAAATCAATCCGTACTGTGCATATTTGTAGGAACAA
Organism: Penicillium sp. CMV-2018d; assembly: GCA_028827225.1. Taxonomy (NCBI): domain Eukaryota; kingdom Fungi; phylum Ascomycota; class Eurotiomycetes; order Eurotiales; family Aspergillaceae; genus Penicillium; species Penicillium hesseltinei. Next base: position 3,358,586 of record JAPZBW010000002.1, on the reverse strand, counting down.
GAGATAAGAAAAGAAAAACCACGAGGTGTTCGTGGGTTAATCTGCAGGAAAACGCATCTACATCACCAAGCTGAAGAAAGCAGCGATAGAAGCCAGCACCAGACTGGAAGCAATCGACAAGCTCGAGGCCGAGTTGAAGACCGGGGATGCGCTGGGCGAGGCGCTTCTAATCGGGCTTCGACTGGCATAGGCGTACCCGCTTGAGGTCAACCAGGTGGCCGATGAAGGGCGGGGAACACTGCTGCTGTGTGCTGGCGAAGTGCCACTAGGACCAGCCGGAACAAGACCAATGGTTGGAGTGGCACCGGAGCTAGTGCCGGTGTTTGTGACAAAGCTGACCTGTGGCACGGTGATAGTGTACGTCGAGTAGGTGATTGTTGTGCAGGGGGCGGTGGGGCCAGAGGTGATAGGGACGACGGCGCTGGCGGTGACACTGGCACCGGCGACGCTGGATGGGGGTGCGGAAGGAGCGACTGTCGGAATCAGGGTGATGGTTGAGGGGATGGCGGTCACGATGCCTGGGTTCTGAGGGACCCAGGCAGCGCAGATACCGGTGAAGTAGGAGAGAGCGGATTGGATCTCTCCCTTGGACGCACCCCAGGCTTGGATGCAGGAGATGACTCTGCTGGTGAACTCGCTGTTAGGGCAGAAGCAGGAGGCATCGCTGTTTGATGTGCACTTGGGCGCGAGGGTAAGCCAGGTGTTGATACACTGGGGCACGGTATTGGGGCAGGGAGCTGAGGGAGCTGGGCTCGATACCGGGGAAATACCGGTGGGGACTGCTCGGGTATTACTGGCTGTCGAAAGAGAATTGGTCTCCGTGGCAGCAGTAGCGGTAGTGGTGCATTGGGTACAGATAGTTGAGACGGATGTGAGGGTCACTGTGGAGACTGTGTTGGATGTGGTAACGAAGGTGGAAGAACCCGAAGTGACGGTGTTGGTCACCGGGCAGGTTGTCTCGGTCACGTAAGTCACAACGGTGGTAGTGGCACCCTCGGGAATGGTAGGTGTGGAGCTTGCGCCAATGCTAGATAAGACGATACTAGTGATAGCGGGACCCGTAGGGGCAGTGGTGGAGGCGACACCTGTATCAGAGGGAGCGGGTGTGCTTCCGGCAGCGACAGAGCTAGGAAGGCTTGAAGTGGAGGTCAAGGTAACAGTTGAAACTGTGCTGGATGTCGTGACAAAAGTCGACGACCCAGAAGTGATAGTCGCAGTCACAGGGCAGGTGGTCTCAGTTACATAAGTCACAACGGTTGTAGTCTCACCCTCGGGAACGGTGGGGGTAGAGCTGACGCCGACGCTAGATGAAACGACACTGGTGACAGCGGGGCCCGTAGGGGCAGTGGTAGGGGCGACACCTGTATCAGAGGGAGCGGGTGTGCTTCCGGCAGCGACAGAGCTAGGAAGGCTAGAAGTGGAGGTCAGGGTAACAGTCGACACTGTGCTGGATGTCGTGACAAAAGTCGACGACCCAGAAGTAACAGTCGCAGTCACAGGGCAGGTGGTTTCGGTCACGTAAGTCACAACAGTTGTAGTCTCACCCTCGGGAATAGTGGGCGTAGAGCTGACGCCGACGCCGACGCTAGACGATACGGCACTGGTAACAGCGGGACCCGTAGGAGCGGTGGTGGAGGCGCCTGTTTCGGAGGGAGCGGGAGTGCTTCCGGCAGCGACAGAGCTTGGAAGGTTGGAAGTGGAGGTCAACGTAACAGTTGACACCGTGTTGGATGTCGTGACGAATGTCGACGATCCAGAAGTGACGGTGGCAGTCACAGGACAGGTGGTCTCAGTTACATAAGTTATAACTGTGGCAGTCGATCCTTGGGGAATCGCAGGTGTGGTTCCAGCGCCCACGCTGGAGGGGACCAAGCTAGTAACATCGGGGCCACTGGGGAGGGGACTAGAGGCCTCTGCAGTCGTGGAAAAGACAGGACTTGATCCCTCGGGTGTACCAGATGGGGCAATGGTGCTCTGACCAGCAACGGAGGTACCGGTAGCCGAGCACTGAGTGCAGATTGTAGAGACAGTGGTCAAAGTAACAGTTGAAATGGTACTTGAGGTAGTCACGAAAGTCGAGCTACCGGAGGTAACAGTGTTAGTCACCGGGCAAGTGGTTACAGTCTCCCAAGTAACGACAGTGGTGGTAGCCTCTCCAGGAGCGGGGGTAGTGCCAGCAGGAGACGAAGGTGCAGGAGACGAGGCATCGGAGGTAACACCAGGAACCGAGGAGGTCACACCAGGAGCCGAGGAGGTCCCGACTGGCGTAGAAACAGCTGAAGTGCCACTAGGAGGAGTTGATCCAGCCGGGGAGCTCACGGGCAAGACGCCGCTTGGGCTTGTGCCTGTAGGTAGAGGTGTGGAGCTGACATCAGTTGTGGCAGTCTCTGTGACAGGACACACAGTAGTCGAGATAGGGATTGTGGAAGTCACAACTGTGGTCGAGTCCGCTGGGCAGCTCACAACGTCAGGGGCACAGCTAGTGATGGTAACCTCACTAGTGGTGTACACGGTTGAAGTAGTCATCTGGACTGGAGTGGTGATCAACGGGGTTGAAGCGGTGGAACTTCCAGCCGGGGAGCTAATAGGCAAGACACCGCTTGGGCTTGTGCCTGTAGGCAGAGGCGTGGAGCCGATAGCAGCCGGGGTAGTCTCAGTGACGGGACACACAGTAGTCGAGATAGGAATTGTCGAGGTCACTACTGTGGTCGAGTCTGCTGGACAGCTCACAACGTCAGGGGCACAGCTAGTGATGGTAACCTCGCTGGTGGTATACACGGTTGAGGTAGTCATCTGGACTGGTGTGGTGACCAATGGGGTCGAAGCGGCGGAAGTTCCACCGGGGGTCTCACTCGTGATAGACGAGATAGAAGAAGCCGAAATCGAGGATGAAGGAACGGGTGTACCACTAGAAGGAGGAATTCCAGCAGATGAGCTAACAGGGAGAACACCGCTCGGGCCAGGTATAACAGAAACAGATAATGAGCTGGTAGCGGCAACAGTAGTCTCAGTGACAGGACACACAGTGGTCGAGATCGGGATAGTCGATGTCACGACTGTTGTCGAGTCCGCTGGACAGCTCACAACGTCGGGGGCACAGCTGGTAATAGTGACCTCGCTGGTGGTATACACGGTTGAGGTAGTCATCTGGACTGGGGTGGTGATCAACGGGGTCGAAACGGCAGAAGTTCCAGCTGGGGTAGTGGAAGAAATAGAAGAAGCCGCCGAAACCGAAGATGTAGGAACGGGTATACCACTAGAAGGAGGAATTCCAGCAGATGAGCTAACAGGGAGAACACCGCTCGGGCCGGGTATAACAGAAACAGATAATGAGCTGGTAGCGGCAACAGTAGTCTCAGTGACAGGACACACAGTGGTCGAGATCGGGATAGTCGATGTCACGACTGTTGTCGAGTCCGCTGGACAGCTCACAACGTCGGGGGCACAGCTGGTAATAGTGACCTCGCTGGTGGTATACACGGTTGAGGTAGTCATCTGGACTGGGGTGGTGATCAACGGGGTCGAAACGGCAGAAGTTCCAGCTGGGGTAGTGGAAGAAATAGAAGAAGCCGCCGAAACCGAAGATGTAGGAATGGATGTGCCATTAGAAGGAAAAACACCAGCCGGTGAGCTGACAGGTAGAACACCGCTCGGGCTAGTCACGGCAGGCACAGATGGCGAGCTTGTAGCGACAGTAGTGGTCTCCACAACAGGACTGGTCTCTGCAACAGGAGTTGTCTCCTCGGCAGGCGCAGTCTCCGTTACGGGGCAGACTGTGGTGGAAAGAGCGATGGTGGAAGTCACCACAGTGGTTGAGCCTGATCCAGCAGGGCAATCGGTAACAGTCGGAGCACAGCTAGTGATAGTGATCAAACTGGTGGTGAACACAGTCGATGTAGTCATCCGAAGAGGTGTGCTCACCGCTGAGGTGGTGGTTGCTGAGGTGGTGGTTGCTGAGGTGGTGGTTGCTGAGGTGGTGGTTGGGACCACAACGGAGCCTGGGATAGAGACTGAAGGCACGTCAGAGCCGGAGGCAACAGACACAGATATCTGTTCATATGGAAATCTGGCAACAAGAGCAGCGGTGGCAATGACAGGCGCAGTGGTTGTGGAACCAGGAGTGCAGTCAAAGCCAACACTGTAGATGCCGAAACCGCAGCTCTCATATTCACTATCGTCGGGCAGCTCGAAGTGGACGGACTTAGCACCACCACACTGGTCGTTAGTGACCACAGTACCAGCTGAGTTACATGAAGCGGTGTTCTTGCAAGTCGATCCATCGGGCATGCTGTAGATGATGTGCAATTCGGTATCCTTCTCAGTGGCGACGTGGAAGTTGGTCACAGAGAAGCCACTCTCATCGGAGCCGCAGGCAAATGATGGAGCCGAAGAACCAGAGCTTTGGGAGCTAGAGGCAGCATTGGAGCTAGAGCTACCTTTGGAGACGGTACCGGAAATGCATTTCTGGGTCTAGAGTCATTGTCAGTATTTGCAGATGAAAGAGAGACTTGCATTACTTACACCACGCTTGCCAAGGCTAGAACCAAATCCATTGCCGCAAGTGAAACCAGAGAAGGAGAAGCCACCATACTCGGAGAAAGAGCCAGCAGCGAGGTCAGTCCAGCTGAAGCCCTTGCTCTGGTACTCGTTACACTTGTTAGGCGATCTACCCGGGCTAGAGTAGTATTTCTCGGATCCCCAGTACTAAAACGATCCGAGTTAGAATGTATATCAAAGATGATAGGATGTGAGTTGAGGCATACCGATCCGGTGGCCTGGCCGGAGGCCAGAAGAGAGAAAAACGCAATAGCCGAAGTGACCTTCATAGTGGAAGGATAACGACAACGAGTGACGGGAAAGTGGGACGAGAAAGGAAGATAGAATGGAAGGAAAAAAGAAGACGGAAGAAGTATGGATGAAAGAAACAAAATGGAGTGATATAAAAGTCAAGGGTGGATAGGCTGCGATGTAGAAAGCTAGGCCTCAATAGATATTGCGATAAAAGCCACAATTGTACAGGCAGCAAAGGCAGCAATTTCTATTAGTATTGTTGATCGGCGACAATAAAAAAAAGCCTCAATAAAACTGAACCAATATCAAACGAAAGAGGGTGGGACAAGGAAACACGTATCCCTGAACGAGCGTCTTTGGTTGGGGACGAACCAAGATGGGCAAAAAAGCCAAAAGGGAATCAAACAATGACAAGAATGAAAGAGGTGCAGGATCTGGGAAGAGTCGGGGTCTTTAAACAATCGCCCAACGCAGGCTATGCCACGAACCTCTGCAGACAAAGGTTTGGCTGCAGCTAGCAAGCATTTCTCTGCTGACCCAAAATATCCTGGCGTCAAGGACCCTGGTAAGACATTTCGTCAGAGAAAAGCGAACCTCTCTCCAATCGGCAGGTATCTGAAGGTACAGATGAAACGGCAGTGGCTGAAAAGAGGGCGAACTTAGGATCCATCTCGAGCTCGGCGCCGATTAGTACAGGAACCTGCAGAAGCTGGAGAAGAGCCACTCAGGGCTTGCAGACTGGGGCCGTTGACCAAGGCGCTTGCCGGGGACCAATCGTATTGAGCATCAGTTCATCCGTGGGATGTGACTGTGAGATCAGTCGACATTAATTGACCAGCCAATGAGCATCCTCGAGTAAAAATAGTGTATGAATATTAGGCGCTTGATCGGCACGGAAACTTGCATATGGCCGAGGGTTCAAAAGAAAGGGCCTTCAGGGTAGAGTACAGGTAGGGTACCAGAATCCACGTGCAGTTCTTTGATATGGGGTCTTTCATCTCCCCTATGTCACTAGTGGCTTGAACTCACCCTTTAACCGAAACCAACTATTTTCCAATTCGGTGCCGGAGATTCAAGTTCAAAAATAATGCGACCGGTGAGAAAACAAAAAAAAATTAAAATTACTCTGGCGCCTCGCCCATTTGTCGCCCACATTCTGTGTGACTCCGTGCTTATTACTGATGTTGATCATCTTTTCCTTTCCAAGTATACAAGCTCTTTCATGCGCCTTCGAAGCGCCGGGGTTGACCAATCAGAGAAGGGATATGGAGTACCACTTTGGGGCCAACGGTACTGCTTGGAGCACAAAATCGACTTCTTTTTTTATTTTTATCTTTTGTTCCCAGGGGTAACCCCCTGCCAGGTCGAACAATGAGATGCCAGTGGCGGGTACCTGATCGCTCCGTCTCACCTCTTGATTTATGTGGACCTAAAAAAGCCGAGCGCCAACGAACCTGTCTAGAGCAGAAGACTAGTGGGGTTATCTAAACTTGAGGGGTTCCTCTATGCAATGCCCGTTACTATCACATCCCCGATCCAAATCCGAATAAAGTCCTAATGTCTTAGTTTAGCTTGTACTCCTTTCCGATCTATTACTCCAAAGACAGGGATTGTATGACTTCGGCTTTGAGGGGTAGAAGTGTTGATATTCCGTTTCTTTCAGCCATGTTCCATAGTCTTCTATTTACTTTTTTTTAAAAAAAATTCCTGGACATGAAAACAGAAATGCAAATAATCTCGGCGCGTCGGACGATGGCTTTGTCTGCAGGCTTAAATCCGGGTTAACGTGAAACGCTCAACTAAAAATACCAATTTTAGCGCCACGGGAATACTACGCTGTACCCCCTTGGAACTGTCGGAGTCTAGACAATTAATTCGTAAAATCGGAGGTGTTGATATTAATATATTTGCCTTAGTGTTACTGTGCACATGCTACACGAGAACCATCTGCGCTCAGGTTGCATTTGATTTCTTGCCCATGCGGTGTTCCTCCGATGCCAAGGGCTTGTCTAGACTTCCTATTATGTCTAGCTACTCCGTGCTCTGTATTTAGAGGCAATATGTCCCCCTCGACAATTTATTCTAAACATATGGTCAGCCATAGGGCGTCTGATAGTACCGAAAACTCTTGCATACGGAGTACTCCGTGGATATTCAGCCACTTGTAGAATATATTACATGACTACGGAGTAGCGTATTCACTACGAGAAAAGGGAAGCCTAGGCAGTCAAAGTCTCATGGCCTTCTTTAACTGGTACTTATGTACTCCGTAGGGTGAATGCGAACCGCTTTGGAAGATGAGAAAGTACAAATTTGTCAAGTTTGTTTTCCTTGGTAGACGAACTAGCTGTACAGGAAGATCCGCAATAAGCCCATGTGAAAGCCTTGAATATATAGATCTACTAACTTGACCTCTCACACTCGAGAATTTATCTCCTAGGCCCACTATAGAATACATGTTTGCAAATCTGACTAGAAAACAGAAGTAAGGTTCATCGCAGATCTTCCTGACAGATATCAATGCACCAACTAGCGGTGAACAGCACGAGCCTCGAAATGAGCCGCGCGATCTAGTACCACTTCGCTCTCCTGCGACAACCTTCCTTTCAAGATCTGTACAACTAAATTAAAGATGGAAGATTCTCTCCGCCCAAGCAAAGAAGCATTTGAATACACCCTTCGCGCGAGCTATCAGCTATGGTCAACCTATTTCAACACCAGCGATACCTGCCTTCCATTGGAGTGCATTGACCTCAAATCCCTTCTCAAAGACACACCTGCATTTCTCGCCGACGGGTTGATTCCCTCGGACAGAGTATTCTCATTTGTTTGTGCTAAAAACCGTCACAATCTTGAAATAAAAGGTCGGTCGAGATGGCAGACGTCCAAAGCTGGCGCGGACTGTATTGCCCCGTCTAAGGTCATACCATTGGAACTTCCGCTAGGTGTTGCAGAAGCCCGAAAGGTGGAACTATCCAAGGATGCCCCTTTGTCAAAATGGCCCGGTGTGCGTGGTATCTCTGGCTATGACGAGGGTAACCACATCGCCGTCTTGTTCTTGGCTTGGGCATACATTTTATCTGCGAAATGGGCAGAGTTGCTCGATCGCTCTGAGAAGCACCAGTGTTCAACAAAATACTCATCTGAAACCTGTCAAGAACCCGAAACGTCAGTTCAACCAGAGGTGATAGAGGTTGATTTGCCTCCAGGCGCAAGCGAAGCCGAGATCGTGTGGTGGAACGCTATACTCTCTGGAACACCAGCATGGGAAATATGTGTGGAATACGAGTCCGAGAGATTCCTCTCGCCATGGTCCGTTTCATTAGGCGGAGCTATATCAATGCGGGCGAAACACGGAATCCATCTCCAGTCGACAACGTACAAGCCTCCGTCACCAACAACAGCCTTCCAATACCTCACCCACTTCTGCGACCACCACCGCCTCTACGCACAGTGCACAGCAGCGCTATCAGCATCGTTTTTCACGCGCGATTCTTTCATCCGCAGGTCACTGACTCTCCCAATCCCAAGACCCGCCAAAACCCCCAAGTACCACTCAACCCAAACAAGCCCCCAATCAATCTCAGCTCTAATCTCCGAACACGAAAAGCTCCTCCCATACTACATGACCCTGAGCAGCGAAATGTGGGTCACAACCTTACCAGCAGTGAAAAGTACATTCTTCAACCCAGACATACCCTGCAATCTAGTCAGCGCATGGATGAACCCAGTCTTCGCAATAATAAACCCAATCATCAAACAAAACAACATCCCCCGTCTTCTCCATGGCCTCTCAGCACGCCAACCACGCGTAGCCAGTCTCTGGCTCGGCGCGGCGATCATGGGCAGAAGTAGCACATACCTGAAACAATGCGAGCAGGGGATGACGGCACCTTCACTTGAAGCTGAGGCGTGGATGGGGGTTACGACTACATTTGTGACACAGCCACCCGGTACCTACGATACCGATGCAGATTCTGTCCGGCGTGAGGATGAGTGTAGGCTGCTTTTCCTTGCAACGCCCACTGACGGGAGCTACAACCACGGCTATGTTACTTCCTGGCAGTGGAAGCCGTTTGGTAGTACCAAGGTCTGTGATACAGATATTTTGCTTCGAGAGCATCTGGGGTGTGGATGCCATGTTTTGGAATATGAGGGTTGGGATTGGGAGCTTGGGGATGGGTCGAGGGTTGAGGATACCGGGGTAGAGGCGCGGTTTGCATCGTTGCTTCCGACGTCCAATTGTGCGTCTGCATCTGCGTCTGTGGCTGCGCCTTTTTCTATGTGTGTGTCTTGTCCGAAACCAGGGTTTACCTCTCCGGATCTTCCTGCTCTACCGAAGGATTGTGAGTATAATCTGTACTCAGATGGAAAATCGGATAATCCTACTCGGGGAATATTCTGCTGGCTTCGGTCAGATGGATTTCCGCCGAACGAAAAGGGAATATTTCAGCACTCGTGGATCGTGATTGCGGATGACTCGGATGAGGAGGTGGATGAACGCGAGTCTGATGATTCTACCGCTGGTGCTCGAGCTGAAAGAGTTGAGGATTGGCTCGGTGGCGTCAATGATGTCGACGTAGTAGTCGAGGTGCAAACTGAGTCTTGCCGGTAATACGGCGTAGATCGAATTTTTAGATCCATGAATCAAGGCAAGGCTTTCATGAGACTCGTCTTATCAGGCCAGGATCTTCAATTATGTTGTCGTAGACGAAGTCACCCTTAGCATTAGTGATGGAAGGTATAGCGTCGAGGACGATCTAATACACACTGAGGTAGGTGAGGTACCGTACCTCCCTGATCAGGTGCGTAGGTGCCTTCCCATTTTGAGCCAAACTCGTCAGCCCAGTTTTCCCCTTAAGGTTCCTTCCTCATAGTTCCCCTTCTATGTGTGCCGTGTATGTTTTGTACAATAACGAGGGGACCTGGTATGGGATAGAGATGATGAAGCCAATTGCGGACCTTGGGAGATCTACTTGAATAAGGTTTACCTAGGTGGGTCCGGAGCTGCTGTGGGTACATGAGGTCTGAGCTTCACTAGAGGATTAAGATCAAATGATTAACTTTAGAACGAGTACAAGAGAATGTAATAAAAGTTTCGAATGTTTTTGACATTGGTAAAGGTAAATGTGAACAGCAACTTGATCATCCATCACTCGTTAAAACGCAAACCCGCAAGTTTTCAACTCCAAAAATTCAAAGGTATCCCCAGCCCCCGCGACAGGCGAGGGAGAAAAATGGCCAGTCAATAGATATGACATGATGTTGAAAAGGAAAAAAAATGAAAAGAAAATGAACGACTGGAAAGATAATCAAATATCAGAAATCGATCGCTTTTGTGTTCTAAGAACCGACATCGATCTTTCGCAAGCCAACTCAATGTGTATGGCAAATCTAACTCAATCATTAGAAAGATAGACTGGTCTCCACGACACGTTAAGTAGCAAGATGCAATACGACTAGGGCGAAGAGCCTGTGTGCTCAACGCGAGGTCGACAGGGTCAAAGGCACAAGACAATAATAGGAAAGTCTGCCAGCGACTAGAAACAGATAGAATAAATTGTGGCCGTGGTTATCATATGATCTTGGTGGAAATCCAAAAGTCGTGCAATCGTGAGACCTCAGAGAGGTGCTGGGATGGGGAGCTGAGAGCGACGTTGCTGAGCATCCATCAACTTGCGTCGCACAGCCTCGCCACCCGCAATGCTGCTCGATTTGCGCTTGCGGGTGGGAGTTCGCTGGTCGCTGTTCTTAGCGTGTCGGAAGACACTGGCAGGACGTGCGGGGGAGTTTGCGGGCATGAACTCCCGGTGCTGGGGGAGGCGGAGGAGCGCCTGGTAGCGGTTATGGTTGCGACGGAAGGCGGTGACAATACCCTTGTCTAGGTGATTGAGGAAGCGCTCTTCGTTGTTGGCTGGTTGCGACTCAGACTTGCGGGTGGGGGTAGGTGTGCCCATGGACTTGGCAAAGGGAGCGGCCATTGGGGAGACCATGGCATCATCATCCATGTCCTCATCTTCATCGGAGGATCCATTGCCAAAGTCGATGAAGTCGTCGACGTTGAGAGCAGACTCTGGGTCGTCTTCTTCGTCTTCTTCGAACGAACTGTCGATGGTGAAGTCCTGAGAAGGGTAGAATGCCTCAGGGGGGCCCATGACCTGGCCTCCCGGGGTGAGATCGTTGCCGAGAGCGGTCATCATGAGATTGGCACTCGATGCCAGCATTGGGCTGAAATCAAGCTGATTGGGTGAGGCAAGTGCATCCGTGTCGCTCTCATCAACCAAGTGAAGTGTAGTCTGGCGAGGGCTGGTGTTGGCAGTTCCGGGCATACTGTTGGCGGCGGACTCCAGCCAGTCGTGGCGAGAAGAGGCATACGCGGGAATGATGACGAGATGCTTGCCAGTGCAGTCAACCAAGGCTACTGGCTTGTGGGGATCTGCTACGAAGGTTCCCATGATAGGCCCTCGGCGGCGGGGAATGCAGTCACTCTTTTCATCCACAGGGGCCAAAGAGTCGGACGAATCCCGGCGAAGAAGGGATCGAGGGTGGGTGATAGTTGCTGGTGGGGGGAGATCCTCGTCTGTGGTGTCACCATCATCGCCTTTTCAAAGAGGTTAGCAAAACCGAAATGCAATACGAATTGACCAATTATCATACTCTCGTAACCACTCAAGCTGCCCTCTGAGGATCCTTCAGACTCGACGTGGTAAATGCTTCCATGGCCGTAGTCAGCGTCACCAAACATCTCTTCAGATTGCCGGCGGATGTTTCTCTGGAAGTTTTCGTTGTCGTTTTCGATCATACGACGCAACTGTGGGTCCAGGCTGTCCTGTTGTAAGAAGTCACCGGGTATGTCGTCGTCACTGTGGGAATCACTATCAGAGGACGAATCGGATCGCTCCTCGAAGTGAACTCGCCGGGCGACTGGTGTCTCAGCGGCTTCGCTGGTTACCTGAGGGTCTCCAAAAGTGTCCATGGCACTGTAAAGGTGCTCTTCATCAAAGAAGGATGCAGCCGGTAGGAACATGTGATCGTCGAAGGAGTTGATAGCCCACTGATCCTCGGCAAATCCAGTGCTAGGCAAAGGACGGTGGGTCTTTTCAGATTCCACGATCATCATTTCCTCCATCTTCTCAACGTCTTGGTCTTCATCCTCGGCATCTGTGATGTAGTCTACACCGGCATACACATCATCCGAGCTGTCATCCGAGTCATCGCCGTCATCGGCGTCACTACTGTCACTGGTGTCATTCAGGACACGTCTTCTCTTGTGGATTGCGGGTTGGCGCCCCGCCTTATTGTCTCGGCGACGACCATAAGACGGGGCCCTGACTGCTGGTTCTTGCTCGTCATCCGCATCTTCTTCTGAATCATCTGCCTCATCGCTCAGATCCCCGAGGGATGAGACCGAAGAAACACTTGAGACTGATGATGATGATGCTCTCCGTTTCCTATCGGATGGCTGAGCATTGGCTAACTTTCGAGACTGATTGGCCTTCGGTGACATATCGAGGGTCCGCATGATGTTGGGCTCGGGGGTTGAGGGGCGGGGGTGAGCTTTCTTAGCTGAGCTCTTGGGAGCCCGCTTGGAAGAGTATGAACTCTGAGGCATTTTGTAGTAGACAGGTATGGATGAATAGGGGTTATTTTGTCGGGGTGGACTTCTTTGGTCCTTGTTTCTTGTTGTTCAAATGGTCCGGTCCGTTCCAGGAGGATCCAATAGTGGGATGAAGGAAGAGGGGTAAATCTTCCTTAGGCGAGAGGATGGTCGTAGTTTAGTCCAAAGTGGCGATCCGTTTTAAGGGGATAAGTCGAAGGGAGGTGGGACGGAGTGGAGGAGATGGGAGAAGCGGAGTGGAGGGGAGGAGTCCAAGGATTGATTTTTTTTTTCGTAGCCACGAAAGCACCCGCAGTCCGTTGCGGACGCTGTAGTGCTCCTTCTGGGAGTTTGCTAAGGGGCAATTCCAACGCCTTTGTAGGAGGCGTCGAAAGAGAAACAAATATCGTCAAGTAGAATTGGAGATCGGAGCTGCAGGACTGGGGAGCCGGCAGGGACAGGCTCCCCAGCGAGGCATTTACAGCTCGACGAAGGCCATTTGGCTGAATTCTTGACGATATGTAGTGGGTATGTGAATAGATAGGGGTTTCAATAAGTTCAGGGAAATCCGAAGTAGATCAGTTGGGAGTGCTATGAGAAAGGGAAGAAGAAGAGAAGGTCGGTTTTTTTCCCCAGGTGGGGGACAGCTGTGATTGGTTGCAGAACACGACCGCCTATTCGTTGGCGCTGCTCACCGACTCTTTCGCGCCAATCAACGATCGCCGAAAGTCGCAACGGGAAAGTGATGAATTGGATTATCCACCTGCCCATTTACTTAAATTAGGTGGTTGCATTGACATTATATTGATTATATTGATATTGGGTTTCATTGCTGATGTTGTGCAGTACGGAGTACTTGCATCGATTATTCTATATTTACTGCTAGTAGCGCTGTCTAGGAATATATCCCAGGCCGAATCGAGTCCAAACAAAACAAACCTAAAAAAACGTCATTAAAGATCCTCGGCGTAATCCTCCCCCGGCAAAATCTTCATTAACTATTCTAATTCCAAGCCTGCAAACTACAGATTAACTCAAGTTTCGATGCTGACAGAAACAGCACATCAGAACATCTGTACTGGACGTCAAACTAGAATATACACGGTGCAGTGGCTGACCCGTGCAGCATGCATGATGATTCATCTTCGGATCGGGATATTCATTTTTATTTTTTTATTATTCATTTTTACATTTTATCGATGACACATCTTTGAGATGAATCATATTGTTTCGTGTTTGGACACCCAAATTTTCACCAAAGGCTATGGGCTCATTGGCTCGAGCCATAGATCCGGCCACTTTTACGTTTTGAGTGGCAAAGCGCTCTACTCTATTCCGACCGGCTTGGCAAATTTCCCGGGAACCTGCAGGTCTTTTTTTAAATTTTGCCCCAATGGCTTAACTGCCTAACTGGCCTAACTGGCTTAAAACAAGATCAGAGGCGGTAACTAAAAGGACAACATGGCTTAGGCTGGGCGCGTCTAACGTGCATGAGATAGATCGATTTCTCTCTTATCTTTTCCAATCGGTGAGGGGGACAACTCTATACCGTTAACTTGCAACGTATGTTGTAGATACTTACTAGTTAGTTAGTCTGTTCTACTTAACTAGTACGGATATTGTATGATATTGCGGATCAAGAACCACGAGGGGCAAATGTAGGACGGGAGATCTTTCCGATTCTCTCTTTTTGAGTCCATTCTTGCCCCTGCTGATGTTCGGAAGCATGCAAGATCATCTCCCTGCCCCGCAGTGGCTGCGATGGAAAATTTTCTACTTCCCCCAATGCCAATCAGATTCCTCAGTGAGGATATCTCCAACGCTAGCATCTTTTCAGTTGAGGCGGATCATTCACCGTTCGAGTGTCAATCCTCCACTTGGCCACTTCGATGGCCTTCTAGTTTGCAGTCTTCCCCACTTCCTTCTTTCCATACAGTACGTACAATTTACGTGACTCTGGTGTCTAAACTCGGATTGCAACACAGTAGGGGTAGATTAAAGTCCGTACAGTGGCATCTAGATAATGAGTGTGGATAGTTGGGTATTTCGATATGTCAAAATGGGCCTATGGAAGGAATTGAGTGTAGGGACAACGATGTCACAAATTGCTCTGTATATCTCAATTTCTACCCCTCAAAGAGAGGGGGTTATTTTCTTGTTTTGGCCCTCATAATATGCAACACAATGATAAGATCATACGGCTCCGCATACAACACCATTTCCAATATGAAACTGAAGTAATCTACTAGATTATATACCACGCTAACCGACCCCCGCATCGCTAATCACCAACAGGGCCAGTTTGCATAAACACACCAAATCCAGCAATCATCAAATTAGACACAAGGCCAAAGCGATACAAAATGGTTCGGGACCATTCTGTGACTTCCAATAGAAGTAGCAAAGAACACACCAGCATCTGCACATTTTTTGTTCAACTCCTCCAGTTTGCGCATAGTCTCCAATGAACTCTCAGGAATCTCCGAAGGTCCGTAACCTTCAAGCCCCAAGGAGGTAAGGCGTGGCAGACAATTCGAATCCAGCAAGCGTTCGATTTGATCGATGGCCCATTCGAGCAGCTCGTTGTGGCAGTGACACAGATACAAAGTCTCAAGGGACGGCGGCAAAAGCGTCACGAGTTCTTGCGTGGGCTCGAAGTTGTCGTCAAGCTTGGCGAGCATTGATACAGAAATATGTATATATTTCATCATATCGAAATCGGCAAACGATCCCATCCATCCATCGTCGTCTTCCGGGGGCTGATACGATTCGCCACAGAGCCAGAATGCCTCTAGTGATGATTTGTGAAGGGATATGGATTCTCGAAGGGGAGCCGATACGAGCTCGGGTCCATCCGAGACCATTCCTCCTCCAACATTCAACCGGAAAGTCTTGAGAGCCTTGCAAGATTCAATCCAGACACCGAATCCACACTCAGTGTTGGTCATCTCGAGGTCGATATCTGTGACTCCCGAGAAGGGGGTAATGCGGGGTTCTCCCTCCTCGCGATCGGAGTCGACGATATAGGATCCTCCAATCCTGCGCATTGCCGGAAATTTGAAGAACGGTTCCATGCAGCTTGCATGGATGGAATCTTCCGTGTCAGACCATTCGGCGAAAGCTTCAGTGAGGCGAGGAAATGCTGTGGTATCCTCTTTGGCAGCCTTCACGAACATTTCCTCGACGTGTTCTGACCCATATGGGTAGCATATGCTGATTCGTCTCAAGCCTTTCAGCTGGGGTATGAGCAAAGCTAACCAAGCATCGGTGTTTCCGCGTTGCAGTTCGTCATACGGTTGCGTCGACCAGCAGGTACCAGCGATAAGCCGGCAAATAAGGTCCGGATCATATTCAAATTCACAGTCGATGTCCTCATTGTCATCTTCAGTGTCCCAACACTCCAAGCGTAAAGATCGCACGGCCCTAGCCAACTGTGGTCGCCGTGCGATTGCATTGAAAAATTGACTGATTTGGCCAATTGTATGATTGCTAACATCACCAAGAATAACCTGGGAATAGAGACTTGGTAACAGAACTGTGTACAGTCGACGACATGATAGCACCAGCGCATGGCGATCACCTTGGTAATCCAGGTTTTCTGCAATGAGGCAGAGAGTCTCCTCTGGGAGGTCAAGAAATACAGTCATGGTGCAACTCGTGGGGATTCTTTCGAAAGCAAAGAGATGGTTAGTTCCATTCAGGTTCGGCGAGGAGGTTGCCGTGTCTGCCCAGGGACGCTAGGAATCACGAGGTGGGGGGATAATGCTCTACAACATTTGATAGAAGGCCCAACCACGGCCACAGTATATAATATACAAGAAAATGGTTGTTGGTGTTATCACCGGAACAGTGAGCACTAAAAACCAACAGAAAGGATGCGGGATAATTGACCGAAGAGGAAACAAGTGGGGGCCGCCAAGAGCAACTATCAAAAGGAAAGCGGTTAACTACATGAAATCCGAGTGATGTACTCCACAAGACCGAATGATATTAATTAGATTAAAATAACAATAAATCCAAGTCTTTAGATGGACATAATAATCCCTGGAGTACGAGGTCCCAATTAACAACCCCTCGATTCTGGGTCGCCCACTCAAACTCCAAGGTTCCTTGGTTGGTTGGGTCAACAACCATGGTTCCTTCATTGAAACAAGATCAAGGTGGACAAAACCGACAAAAAGGGGGATATCAAGTGCCGGGATAAGGCGCAACATTATTAGGCATGGGCTCTGTCTTGGCCCGACCAAACATCGACAAACGTGATTTCGACCGGGTAGGAACTGCCGCCGGCCGAGTACTTTGTGGAGTAGTACTTCGTTGGTTTTCGCTCTCCACTTCGGCGGGGACGGCTGATTCGACAGGAGCGGCGCGGGCCTCCTCTACCTTTCTAACGCCTTCGCGTATTTCATCAGACGTAGCGCCCGGCGGTGCGGTCGTCGTCAAAGTCTCAGTAGGACGAATTAGACCCTCAGAGGTGTCTTGGTTGAGCTTGGCGATCTCTTCTTCCGTCACCAGACGCTCATTTTCTAAACGGACTTCGCGTCCGCGTTTGTGGCAGTACCACAACACAAAGAGGAGGACTGGAGAGCGCCTTAGTCAGCAAATGGACTCATGCAATTGGTGGGTGCTTCACTTACTGAACAATGCCAAAGACCAGAGCACATTCATGCCCATAACAGCAGGGAAGCGAGCTCGCAGGAATGTCATGATGGATCGCAGCATCCCTACGAGAGCAGCTGGCTTCGACACAAGTTCCTTTAGACTTGGAATATTGACCCCCATCTTCTCTGCAGCTGCAGCGGCCTTGCCAACGTTCTCCATGTTGACACCGCTCTTGCCGGCGCGGTCGGCAGCAACGGCCAACATCTCTGGCGCCAAGGTCTCGGTCCAACGCTCGGGGAGTTTCTCGATCAACTTTTGCATGGGACCAGGCAGTTTCGTGTAGGTTTCTTGTAGTTGGCGATTCCCGTTGGTCAGCAGCATCTCCAAGTCATGATAGGCAGTTGGTACTCCGTTGATCAGATCTTTGAAGATGAGCTTGAACTTGCGTAAAAGCTCTTGTGTCTCCTCACTGATCGAAAATACACGGTTGTTATCCGCTGCCAGGTTCAATCGCTCAAGAATATCTGTCATATCCTCTGCATCTTTATCTTTATCTGCGTCTTTCCCGTTTGTTGATGTATCCGATGTGGTTGGACGAGTCGCGGCTTCGGTTTGCGATTTGTTTGCATCAAGGGCCTCTTTACCCTATTTACGCGAAGTCGTATGTTAGTACATACACAAGCCAGATGCAAGGATCCGAAAATGAACACGACTAAACAAATGACCAACCTTCTCTGTGTTTTTCTTCCAAAACATGGTGCTCCACCGTTTCTTCTTCTGTTGAGGCTTTGAAACTTCCGACTTTGGTGTATCCGACCTTGTCAATGTTGCCTGAGAGCTCCTCCTTTCTTGCCTACCCTCCTCGCCTAGCTCCTTTGCTAACTCCTCCCCAGGCGAGGTAGGTAGAGGGATGTTTTCAGCTTGTACGCTTATCGCAGGTTGCAGAGGCGCTCCAGCAGGGCTTTCGGTTGGGACCTGCTCATTCTGCTCTGTTGTAATGGGCACAGATTCAGGCTGGGCGGTGACTTCGCGTAGGTAGGCTTCATCCTCCGGCGTCAGGACAGGCTTGGGTGCACTGGTCATTTGCGACGAACGCCGCAGGTTCTTTATTTGGTTGAGATATTGCATGGCCATAACGGAGGTATTCGCGGTACCAAGGATGGCAATATGAGGCTTGTTTTGTGTTCCTCGATGGGAAATAGACGGTAAGAAAAAGTAAGCCGAAACGAGACGGGCGCGTACCGAAGGTAAGGGGACGCGCGCGCTATAAAGTTTAATGATAGATCAACTTTCCCAAGCGGCTAGGTGATATGTCAGATAGAATAGTTCGACGACCGAAGATCTCGCAGCTCACCAAGTTGCACGCTAACACCAAGCTTTTGTTTCGCTCACATGCGGGCTCGAGCCTGTTCCTCGTGATGATATCACCGGTGGCTTGGCAACCCCGCATGTGCCACCGCATCACTAGCACCGCCACATATTTCCGATCTATTTGGACTTGGCTCCAAACATCATTTGCATTAAGACAAGATCTTCATTCGTTGGTTAATTCTTTAATTCTCTTCCACTTGTAGATACGCCTTTCTGAAGTCTTCCATTGTGTGTATCTCTCGTTTACTGAGTAGGGTGTTGTTATTTATATATTCACTTGTGCAACTTGTAATTGTACTTTATATGAAATACACCAATGTAGACGCTGCTCGTTTTGTATATCATGCTCATGTTTTCAGAACATGGATGCCTGGATGCTACTATCTGAGGACAGACGATAGAACTCAGGACGTGAATGATGGATCAGCCGCTTCAAAAGATCGCATCACCGCCATGGTAACTACTGGGTACCCCATGATCACATCATGCAATCCAGTTTTCAAGATCTCTTCACGAATTACCCCATTCTCCGTTTTCCATTCCATCATGGACCCGGCAGCTCCCAGATCTGCTTTCAAGTCAAGCTTCTTTTGTTCAAGGTCATCATAACTGATCCCCACTGGCATCGAGGCATTAACCGCGTGCCAAAACACAAGTTGAGAATGATGCCATGGAATATCATAGTCATCCTCGGCGTGGATTATCGTTATTCTGTATTTCTCTCCGTTCCGCTCGTTGGACTGAATATATTGCGCAATATTATCCTTGCTCAACCATTTGTCTCGAATGAATCGTTGAAGATATTTGAAGAGGAAAGGGAACCTGGCAACCGGCGACAAGATTGGGACGGTACCCGCGACTCGATAGGTTGAGACCAATGTCGCGACGTCCACAAATGGTGCAATGAGGACCGTTCCTGCGAATACTATTGGTGGATTCTGCACAGCAAGATGTTTGGACACAGCGATGCTCACAGCTGTGCCCATAGATTGACCAAATATCAAAATCCGAGACGGAGGAATGCCTGCAACATTCATTGCCCAGTCCACCACAGCAAGGGCATCGATCATGAGCCCGGTTTCAGATGGTGTCCCGGTGCTCTTGCCGAATCCTCGGTAATCAAATGTCAGAACATGAATTTTCCCAGCATTGCCCGCTGACAATGCACGATAATTTGGGACCCGGTAACCTGAGGCGACAGTTCCCCCAGCACCGTGCATATGCAGAATTAAACGAGCTTCGGGGTCCTCTCGTAATAGTTGAAATCCCAGTCGAGACTTGATATCGGACACAAAGCCTACTGGCTCGTCGATAAGAGGCATTTGATGCTTGCGATATAATTCCACGGGAAGAATATGCCAAGCATGTAGGAATTCACCGTCCGTCGTTCTGATGGAGAACGGAGTGACCTGGTTCCTTAGGAACCCAAAAGTTTCGGGGACATTGAGGTCTTTGAACCATGTCATCTGAATTGCGTGCAGATAAACGACATGTAATTGGAAGGTTGATGTGGTGAGCAACCCTAGGAGGATCGCATATAGCCCAACCGCAATAGCGACTGGTATTGACGCATATTTGAAGAAAGAACCAGCTATCTCGCTAGCTGTCATAATGGGCTAAAACAATGGAATGGGAATATCGCACAGGAATGAAGGAAATGCAAGGAGAATCTTCGACGCTGACGGTCGACCTGGTGCAGCACACTAAAGGAGTGGGGCGGGCTAACCCGTCTGGGGTCTACATACTCCCGGCACTAAATGTCGCTTTTTGGTCAAAACTCATCTTCAGGCTATAAATAATACCCCTTTTCTTGGGAGTATAAGGAGAAGTGTTTGTTTCAATGGCGTATAAACGCCCGACCCTGCTTGGCTGGTCTGTTCGGCCTCATCGCCCTGGAATGAGATCGGCCGTGTGGAGCCTAATCTAGCGGTTATTGGAGTGAGTTGATTGGATATAAGACGTGCGCGCACATCCCCTACATTAGGACTCGGCGCCTACAGAGTGCATCTCTCCTCAATATGATTTGTCCCCGCTGAGAATCACATTCTAAAAAAAGAAAAGAAAGCGAAAAGAAAGGAGAAAAACGCAGTGTCGATTCTACAACGCCAGCTGAAATACAGTACAAACAATGAATTTCTCACAAAATTATCAAGCAATGCGGCTCATGTAGTCGTCGAGATCGTATGTAACCCAGATATTCTCACAAAAAGGGCAACCAGTAGACTGAGTACTCGTAGGTATCGTAAATAGCGGGGTCTGCTGCTCTTAGTGCGGCAAATACCTCTGCTATCATCACAATGCGACTAAGAAGATAAAGCACTGGGGACGAGAGACTGAAAAGTGTCAAGATGCCATCCCACCGGAGGACAACCTTCTCAAAGTGCATAAATATAAGCATCGACACGATTGAAACAAAGGCGGATACACGCCAGAGCCACAACTCAGCGATCGATGGGAACATGGTATTACAAGATACGAGGTGAAGGGCGCCGAATGAAACCCCGAACAGACACGCCAAAGGCCAGATTCTTGACCTATATAGATCGGGATCCCAATGGGACACAACGATATACTTCCGGGGCTCATGTGGATCTTCGAGATCTCGTATCTCGCTTTCGTTGATTGTGGGTTCGTGTGGTTGTTCGGTGATTGGATTCTGATTTGGGCTCTTCAGAGCTTTGGTTTGAGCCTCGTGCACGAGTCTGTCCGCTTCCACTTTCTCAAATACCCGTGGGGTAAGATACCATATATTCCAATATGACGTTTGATCTTTCATCCCCTCGTTGTCAAACTTATTACTGACAGCCATCGACTCGAAAAACTGGAATTGCTCCAGGCTCATTTCTGGAAGCACAACAAGAGATGGGGATCTGATATCCTTGGGCTTGTTCCACCAGAAGAAGTATGTCACGATAAACAATGGGATATAGCCTAGGGTCATCGACTCTAACTGCGAAAGTGGGAGATGATAAGAGATACGTAGTATGCATTGTGCCGAGAACCAGGTCACCTGGATCAAAGCCAGTAGTTTTGCGGCATTATCCGATTTGCTCTTGTCGCAGATGTCATCGAGAGACAGACCCCAACTCGGATGGTCTTCCCACCGAGTGAGGTTCTGCTGTAGTAGCCAGGTATATTGGTTCGGCCAGATAACACGGTCGCCATTCGGTGTTTGGTACCTCAATGCGAGCATACTGATGTAGAAGGCATGCACAAGTTTGAATTGGCCTGCTGTGTAATCGGCACATTCTCTTTGCATCCTGCGGCACTGTGCCCATTCCTGAAGTCCTTCCACCGCAATAAACTCCGGTGCAAATATTGTCTTCAAGAAAAGCGCAAGCTTATGGAGATTTGCGTAGGATTCGCGCTTGTAGACTCGGGGATGAATCACGACCCAGGTGCACATAAATATTGTGGCCAGACATGTTGTGATCAAACTTATAGTACCACGACCGGGGTTGTCCCAGACCCATCCGACCAATTCCTTATGTTTTGACAAGCTGATGCTGCAGTTTGAGCATGTTTGGTTGCTCATTGAAACGTTCGGTTAATTGGAAGCAGGTGTGTGCTGTTGGCGATTCGATTTGAGTCAGGGGACGAAATGGCAAGTTGAATACGAGAGGAAAACCCAGTAGTTGTGCTTTTAGACTACAGCATTAACAGATATATTCCACAACCTAAATAAGCGCTGGATATTGCTGCAAGGCTACGTTCAAAAACGTGTTCGTTCATGTTACAGATATCCCGGGGCAAGGTAAGGCTGATGCCCAAAGCTTGCTGGGGCAAACCGATTTAGATATTATTAATGGAGCAGCATAGTTCTAATTGGCAACTGAGTAAGTTCAGTGGATATGAGAGGAAAATGGGGAATTCGTTTCCATTCGCACTAATAACAGCTCACCTATAGCCGCCACTATATTAGGGCGGTTTATCTTTGCAAGGATCCTATCCACTCCAGTGACGCTATGGCCATTATCTTGTTTGTAATTATATAAAAAGTCCAATCTACTCGTATACCTGTTTGTTTGGCGATCACATACTCCAAGTCGTTGGAAAAGTATCGTGGAAAGAGAATGAAAGCATCGACAATGGGAGTTCGTCATTAACAACAGTATTAAATGCTAAAAGAAAGGATTACCAAAGGAGAGGAGGCACCGTTGTTATTTTTTGTTTTTACTCCGTACAACGATCTAGAACATCTTAGGCTTAAAGTCTATAGAGATCTATGCGTTAAGGGTGGCCATGTCGTAATCCATCCACACCTACGTAGGTACTACAAAACAAACAATGTATCATAATCATGCAGCTAGTCAGCTTTTGCTAGTTGTTCTTGGGTTGATCTTCTTTTCAGATGATCTGTCACTTCTAATTATTAATTCCTTTCCCTTTCGAGATGAAGCATGCTTGATAACAGCTTTTCTTTGGTCCGGATCGAACCTTTGCGACAAATAATCGATTGGTTTTGATCAAGCGATACCTATTGCCACGTCAGAAAAGCACAAAAATGGTAAGATGATGCATTTCTTAGAATAAGTGCTGCCTAAGTATGTAGCGACGGGCTGAACCATGACTTTGCTGCTGCGTAGATACACTCATGGGTATGAGAGATTCCTTGCTACTGCCTCAAAGACGAAAGGAGCTCGGAATTACGCACAGCCTCTGCTGAACTACCGAAGTGAGTGACCTGATCGTCATCCATAACAAAAATTCGGTCGCATTCCACGGCTGCTTCGAGTCTGTGTAACAGTGAAGTTGTGGTCTTATCCGGCAATCTATGTTTGATCAGCTTTCGAACTCGTTGCTAATTTGCCATGTCAACGCTAGGGTCGATGATTAGCCTAGGATGATCTCTCATTTAATACATCAAGAGGCTTCACTTACCCGCCTGTCGCTTCATCGAAAAGAATGATACTGGCTGACCGATGACGCTTCTAGAACGGTGCGAGCCAAAGAATAGAACTGAGACTCACTCCTCGAGAAAGTCACATACTTTAGCGGGGCGGAAAATCCTCCAGAATTCTCCACCTTTTCTTTGATCGCGCACTCGGCGACAATGTCATATTTTCCCGTCGCTGCAAGCACCGTGTGGACCAAATGCATCTCTCAAAGTATCCCCTTGTAGATAAGTGCCTTGCCTAATGACAAGGAATCTTGATGCTCGCGATAATGTCGTCCATTGGCTTGGCGGTGGGCCTCTCGTAACCATTTTCAGGCAACTGACTGGACTCTGAAGAGACAATTGTATCGGTACCACTAGCTGAAGTTGAAGGCGCTTGGGAGTCACAGGAAACGAGATTCCTAGTTTCATCAATTCGGTAGACACTATCAATCATTGCCGCCCAGCGCACTATCACCAATCATTAGTCCCGTTTTGCATTTAAGAAGATCACCACTTACTATCATGAGTTCTTTCAATCACAGTAATACACGGTGACCACAAAATCCCGCGTGGTCCGAAGAGAGAGAGAGTCTCGTACGTGTGATACGGTCTTCTGATCAAAGGCCCTGAACACGTTGTTGGGGAGAATAATATTGAGTTTCCAAGCGATCGTTCGAGCTAGTGTCTGTAGTACAAATTCGTTATATATACCGGTAGCAGCGGCGAGGAAGACATACCAGGCGCTGTTTCTCTCCTCTACTAATTCGAACACCTTCACTGCTAACAGTTGTATGGGCTGGCTGCGACTCAACCGGATCTAATATCCGTGATTCCTGGGAGCAGAGTCATCTCCTAAATAACGTACCAGCTCCGTGGCGAGAGATGGCCGCCCAAAGGTAAATCAAGTGAGACACAGCCGAGGGATTAGTTATTGGGAGGAACATGTATCGACTTAGACACAAAAGAGCTCGGCCAGGTAGACCGAAATACGAAACTGCATGTGTTAGTGAAATCTCTGTGCTGTCTGTAGGATCTGTAAAACTTGTTGAAAAAAGCTTGAACGCCTTGTTAATATCCACGGGGGCTGGATATTTAAATATGCTGTATAGAGACTGCGATGAGTCGGGTTTAGATCGGCTGCAGTCAGGGTGCGCTGGTAGCCGGTCAATAGAATATGATCAAGCGACAGGAATAGAATTCGTTACATAAAGCTAGCGCTCTTCTCTGGGAATAGTTTTGTTTCTTCTGGACTGTTACCAATATCATCATTATTGTTAGCTGGCTGGCCGTTCAGGCCACAAGCCAAGCGACTGTGGCTGGCTGATCCAGCCAGCCACGGTCATGTACCATAACCGGCAGGCAGCAACTAGTTAGAAATCCATCTTTACTTCTCCCACTTTAACACGCCATACTGCGTAATATGGACCCCTCGAACGCCCATTCTCGAGTACCGCCATGAACAGTTGTACGAGTAAGGTAGCAAGAGCTGCACCTGCCGCACTGCGATTTGCTTCAAGGGACTGGTATGTGCGGGTAATTGCAGGCCCGATTAGAGCTGTGAGACATAGGTAGAAAGCAAGGAAGAAAGATGGAAGAGTAGACACAGTATGTTCATAATTAGATAAAATGGCGATTGCACACACGGCGAGCAAGGATAGCACGGCAGCTAGAACGAAAAGGCGTGTTGTTAACTAGTCGCGATGAGGATGAGCGTGACGAGCTCAAGAACTGCAAAGGTAGAAACTGCACCCTAGTCAAATGTGAGCCATTACTCTAAAAATATGTCTTTGTCATAGGTTGAGAAATTATAAAAGTCCCCATCGAGCATCTGACAGGGCGCAACTGCGGGGCCAAAGGCCCTGTCTGCAGCAAAAGAGCACGACATGAGGCGTTGGCTAGACACCGCATCTGGGGAAAGTGTCGGAAGTGGAAGGGGGATACAGGGCTACCTAGGCTGCAGCTCCCAGAACATGTGCTCTACCTCTTTCGATCAGACCATGCTGACCCGAATATGACCCGGATAGGATCCCAAGGTTCATATACCTTGTCTAAATAGGACTAGACTGGGGCCCGTTCCACTGTTTCAAGATTCCAAGAATATGCCAAGCCCCGGGAAGTTCCTGGCCAGGTGATCTTCTGGTATCCGCGCGATATGCGATTGGCCGTGTCATCGTAGGATCAACCTTGGAACTCCGTCGGTCGCCCGACAATCGTTTCCTTGGCTTGTGGAGGACAAGGTTCCCCACCACAATATGTAGGTACATCCATGCAACGCGTCTGCAGTATACCGGTGCCTGGTTCTGCAGTCAGTATACCCCACCCGGCAATGGACTAGTTACGGCGTCTGCTCTCGTTGTTCGGGGATTGGCAACCTTAACCCCGGGGCCTTCGCCCAGGTGATGACCATGTATGATTAAAAACATCCATAGATCCTGGCTCTTGCCCAAGTGGGTACAGAATCGAATGTAACCATTCCAGCTCTAGCAACCACGCGCCTCATGCCCCGTTGTAACGATACCGGATATAGCGATAACCCGGCTATAACGGAATCCGGGTGCTCCAATTTCCCATAGATCAATATATGGCACCTTGATCTAACGATTACCTGCGTTATAACGACATTTCTCTTTTTTTTGGTGCTATAATATATCGTTATAATTAGGTTTTACTGTATGCAAGGAACACAAAGCGTGGCCATCTGATTAAAACACGTACACCAACCCCGCTCCTGCAGTATTGACTTCATATTTTAATTTACTTTGCCGTCCTGCATCTTCCAGGGTTCTGATTTGACTTAAAACCCCGCAAACCCAACCACCTCGGTCCACAATTGCCGAACCCTAAATTCTCGATTGCTTCACTTCAATGGGTATTTTCATACTTCAGGAAGGGCGGGCCAGGCCCCAGAAATAAAAGCTTCACCGAGAGCAAAAACAAGAGGAAAACGTTCGCGGGTAGCGGGTAATAACAGGCCCGGTTTCAGTTCGGGATCATCGGGTACGAAAATCCATATTTTTCGTATAACACAGCCCGCCAGGATCACTTAATATAGTGATGATCTTCATCAATTGGCGCCGATCAGAGTCTGATCAAGGTTCAAGCTTTAATATATTCCGGGCTGGAAAGGCCAAGGCAGTTTAATTAAACACATGACTATATCTCACGCTTCCCCGCAAATATTTGTTCGTCTAGCCCACTTTCTAGCCGTTTTCAGGGCTAGCCTTGCCAAGTCCATGTCTGGTTGCTCATGTTTCTGCTCCACACGAGAGGGTACGAGTACGGATTTTGTCACCGATAGGGCAGGTCAGTACTCCGTAGTTTGGGTTGTAATATGAGTGTTCCATGGATCCTTCTATCATCTACCACAGATTAGATTCAAAGGCCAGTTTACACCTTTCGCACCTTTTTTTTGACGCCTATATGCTATAATTTGCGGCTAACTTTTCTTAATCTAGCTATAATACTAGATCAGGGGTGGGGGATAAAGAATATGTGAAGACCCTCCCACGATCACATGTTATCACATGCGTAAGGATCGTCCTCTATGTCTATGTTTTAAACCTTAGTTGGTTTATCGCCTAGTTAGTCCGTATGCGTATTGGTATAGTGGGGCCTGCTATATAGTATACTTACGTTCTACTCCATAGCGGTTGCTCCTCCGCTTCTCTTCCTTCTGTCCCTTTTTCTAGTAATTTGAATTGACTCCACCCTTTGTTCAAAACATATAGCACGTGGCTAAGTGTACCAAAAAAAGCCGCTTGATCGGGCCGTATAAGCGGCTAACTATGCGTTCTTGTTCCGTATTTTGAATCCTTAATGCTTGAACCATGTATGATATAAGGTCGATTTTCAATTCGCATAACAACCTATTTGTGTATTTTTTTAGCTTATTATATAGAATCAGATAGTTATTCAACAGCTAATTTAAAGGGTTTGCACGGAGCGGGTAACGGTGAGCCAGGCGTCAAAATTTAATATGGGGAAATCCTCCGTACTACAGCCCCGTTTCTGTGCTTCAAGACATAGACATTTGTCAAAGTGGTTCACGGGTAATTTTTAGCAATTTTGATTAGTTCACGATGCTTTTGGGCACATATGTCTCAGCGGCCTGGTCCCATATGGTGTGAGGATCAAATGAGGCTTTGAAGCCTAGAGGTAGTACTTGTCCTCGCTGGAGCTATTATCACCAGGCTGGAAACCCCGAAAAATTCACGGAGATTCCCCGAATGGTTCATCTGTACATTTACCTTGCATGATGGCTTCCTGGCTCTATACTCTGCATTGCCTGTTTGGGATGTCATCCCCGGCGTAACCCACTTGGCACCCACATTCGGCCTCCTCCCCTGCATATAGTGTGCAAATATACCGACAACGAGTACCATGGGATTTTGAGGGGTATTTGAAGGATTATTTAAAGAGCAGGATGACCCGGCACAGTCTTCTTTTTGTGCATCCAAAGACAACGGTCCAGCAGCCTGCCTAAGTACCTCAAGAGCATTCTATAACATCCTTGTACATTGTTTCAATATGTTGTTCAACTACCAATCTTTGCTCGTGGGAGTCTCCCTGATCTCTCAAGCCCTTTCTGCGCCAATTTTGGAGTCGAGGGCAACTGCTGGTATGTCAATTCATCAGCCCAGCTCTGTTCGACTAGGCAGCTCTAACATTTTCTCAAGCCGCCGCTGCTTTCCCTGATTTGCACCGTGCAGCAAAGCTTGCTTCCGCTGCTTACACAGGTTGCATCGGAAAAGCCTTCGATGTCACTATTACCAAGAGGATTCATGACCTCCTGACCGACACCAATGTAGGCGTGGTAATTGCTCTATACGTTGGCAAATGACTAATTTCAGTAGGGATTCGTTGGATACTCCACTGAGAAGAAGACGATTGCGGTCATCATGAGGGGCTCGACTACCAGTATGGACAAATCAATTCAGCTTAATACTAGCTCACCGTGCTAATTAACCTAGTCACCGACTTCGTGAACGACATTGACATTGCTCTCATCACCCCCGAGCTTTCGGGCGTGACTTTCCCCTCTGACGTGAGGATCATGAGAGGTGTTCACAGACCTTGGTCCGCAGTACACGACACCATCATTACTGAAGTCAAGGCACTCATTGCGAAGTACCCGGACTACACTTTGGAGGCAGTCGGACATTCTCTAGGTGGTGCCCTCACATCCATTGCCCACGTTGCTCTGTCCCAGAACTTCCCAGACAAGTCACTCATCAGCAATGCCCTTAACGCCTTCCCCATCGGTAACCAAGCGTGGGCCGACTTTGGTACTTCGCAGTCCGGTACCTTCAACCGCGGAAATAACGTTCTTGACGGTGTTCCAGTAAGCCATGGTTGAAACTGACATGCTATATTAAACTAGCTAACCATACAACACAGAACATGTACTCGACCCCGCTTGTCAACTTTAAGCACTACGGAACCGTGAGTTATCCCACCGAGCCCCCCTTTAATGCCAATGTTCAATTGCTTACCAACCGTAACCATGCACAGGAATACTACAGCTCTGGTACCGAGGCTAGCACCGTGAAGTGCGAAGGCCAGCGTGACAAGGCTTGCTCTGCCGGCAATGGCATGTACGCTGTCACTCCCGGTCACGTCGCAAGCTTTGGCGTCGTAATGCTTACTGCTGGTTGTGGCTATCTGAGCTGAGTACCAGATGCGGATATAACGGAGCAATGTTCGACACGGACCACTTATTATGAGAACAACGCCACCTCAGATAATTAATATATCATCTACTATTCTAATAGTTAGTTTATACTTATGAGGGTTGGTCATCTAAAACGACCAGCCTAATGAAAATACATCTCATTCGACATCAATTTCACTACGCCATGGCCTGTTAGGAATATCAATTACCTAGGTAATCATAAGGTTTCTGTTGCCTTATAAGGCCAACCAAGCCAGACTTTCGGATTTCCAGCACGGCAATAGATTCATCATCGGAGAGAAAATTGTCAACTCTACAGGACTGAGTCTGCAATTCTGTTGGTGATGGAGCAAGGGGCTGACGGGCCTCGAGAGTTCTCGTCTTCACTATTTTGGTCTGCCATTGGGGACATGCAAGATGATGGCGCAGACAACGATTACAGGATGGCACAGCATCAGTGCCGTGGCCAGGGGTGCATTTGCACGTAGCCTCTAGCAGTATTCGGGTTGTCAGTGGAAGGAGTACAAGTCAGGCTATAGAATACCTGCAGAGACCAGAGTGCAGGTCCCAGCCCTGGAGGCACCCCAAGTGACTTGGGTAAAATTCCTAATTGGGACTAGCTTTGTTTTTACCTACAATGGTAGTAGCTATATGTATACGCCCTCTACTTTACATTTATAATTCTTTCTGGTTATGTGTATGTAGTATTTATTAACCTTCTAACACTTCAACACGCTATTTTCATTAGTTCTGATTTAACGCATCTAACCTAAGTATGACGTGAGAATTTAGCGCCAACATACACAGCCCCCAATCCCCAAAGAACCAGCCACACGCAATTTCATCTGAGCCTGAGCCTCAATTAACAGGTGACTTGATGTCTAGTCACATTTGATATCACCTGACCTGCGCATTTATAAACCCCTCTTCCCGTTTTCCTTCCCTCTTTTTTTCTTTCCTTCCACGCCTGCCGGAGTCGATAACTGTTCGCTAAGAGAGTCACTTCAGATTCTCGAATGCAAAGTCATCCCAGAACTGCGTATTCCTCGTCTTTTAACTAAGTCTCGGGGGACGTTTCTGTGGGGAGCTTCCAAGACTCACATGCTTCGTGTGCATGATCAGCAGCGTCAATCCGCCTTTCTTTCGACCAACTCGTATCATTCCTTCCGATAAATACAAATTTATTTCGTCAGTCTTGACTATCTTTTACGGGCATATCTCGGCAATAGGATTCCTTTGTGCCGTTATGTTCAAGCGCTCTTTCGTATCTAAGGACCGGGCGGGTAAAACTGTCAAGGTCGCCAAGAAGAAGTACGACGAGCTGGTTAAGGAGAAGATGAAGGAGAAAGTGGAAAGACCCTCGATGGGAAGGTGTGTTTTCTTTATATATATAAATGCGGACCCGCGCTTTCCATATGTAGATATCAACAGTCATTTCAAATGCTGATAATGTATCCCTATAGTCCCCTTACTAGCCCTATCATCACCATGATTGTTGGCCAAGACCAGCGTCTCTTCGCCGCCCATGAAGATGTTCTATCCGTGTCGCCTTTCTTCAGTTCTGCCCTGAAGGAGCATTTTCTCGAAGACGGTGCGAAGCAACTGACTTTGCCTGACGAGTGAGATAACCCTGCCCATTTCGATTAATCACATACTTATACTTGAGATAGGGAACCTGAGATTCTGTCGTGCGTTCTCGAGTTCTTGTACAAGGGCGACTACTTCCCGCGCTTGTTGCGTGGAAAGCAAAGAAACTATTGGTCGCTCGAGAACGCCCAACATATCAATCAAACTGGTGGCCGTGGATCGAGCGAGCCGACAATGTTCCACTCCAAAGTGGGAGATCTAGTTCTCCGAGACACGGCGGTGTACTGTGCTGCCGAGAAGTACGGTCTGGAAGAACTGAAGCGCCTTGCTCTCCGAAAGCAAGGCCTTCAGAGTGGTATTCCAGCCGACGTGATCTTGCGATCCGCTCGATATGCATATGACAACACACCCGAGTCCGATTCCCGACTGCGCGCTCACTACCTGGCTCTTATCATCCGCAGTCGCAAGACCTTTAAGAGCAGCGGAACCTTGCAGATGGAGATGGAGGAAGGGGGCAAGTTGTTCTTCGACCTGTTTGTGGCAATGTGTAACCACATGGATGATCTCTCAGAGCTGCGGTATGACTCAATTTCTGCTTCTCCTTCTCCTTCTCCCTCACCCTAGCTCTCTGCGTATCCCTCCTTTACTGCTGACTATCTTCCACGATGTCGAGCCCTAAGTGCTTACACTCGTGTCTACCAGCACCAAGCGATCGCCGAGGTTCTTCTAAGCGGTTGTAACATTTCCCCACTGGATCGAGCGACTTGCATTTTGAAATTGAACAAGCGAGGCATGCATTTTTATACCAGAATGGCACACTGACAATGAACTTGCACTGGTCTATGCTTTTGCTTTAGCAGCAACTGGACCTTCACTTCTCTCGAGGTTGGCCGCCCTTTTGGTTCGAAGAACCGACCTTATTCGCCTTTAATCGGATCCACGGCGTATATTGACTTGCGTTCAACCACTCTACACTCCTTGAGATTGAGCTCTTTTTGACACAGTCTTTTATGATCTGCACTTAATCTGCTGCTCTTTTTGCGACGGTGATTATGCCTTTGCCATTAATCTGGCAATGCGCCTATTTGGTGATGAGAAACAGAAATGAAAAAAAATTCGGCCACCTCAAACAAGCAAACTGTAGAAACATTTATTAAGTAAATAGCGATATTATGTCTTATTTCCAACTATTCTTAGTCTTCGGGTTGATTCAAGCTGTTGGGATAAAATGGAGAAATTCAACCTCTAAGCGCCCCCCTAATCCTCCGATAACACGTTTAGTATACGTATTGACAGTCCAGCAACTCACCATCTGTGAGATCTGAAATGTACAATTCAGTGCTGTCGGTCTGCACGAGTCCCCTGGTCAACTTCTTGCTGCGCCGTGTATTTTGCCAGATAAGATACACCCGCATGGTAATGATCAGTGGACGATGCTCACAGAGAGGAAGACAACATAGCCGCAAACCCTGAGGGGTAACTTAGTGCTTCATCGGCGAAGAATAAGTGAGGTTCGATAATATTTCCGACGCAGTACGCGACAAAACACTGTGAGGTAAGACGACCCATGGATACTTTGATATTTTTATTCTCTACAGGAGTTTGTACAATTATTCTTGGCACGTAACCTTCTAAATTCTTTAGAGGCTCTGTGATCTCTGGGAAATTTTTCAAATCACATCAAACATTGTCATTCATAATAGTTTGTATCGTTCATTGTTCAATCTTGCGGGAATAGAAAGGAGGTTATCCATATTTATAAAAACCCGCTCCGTAGCATATTAGAACTGCAGACCAGTTGATCGTTCTCCCCTATATCAATTTAAAGTCTAGTATGAGTAGATGTTACCTTCTTGACTCTGATCGTTGTTCGCCAGTGCAACTGTAGTCGAGTCCCTCAGGTAAATGTAGGAACCCCAATGGCAATATCAAGGACCTGGGGATCTTGTTGTCACAGCAATATAATCTCTTTAATCTCGTGCACAAGCCCAGAGAAGAAGCATTTGTCCTTATCACCATAATAATGTTTATCCACCATTGATTTTAATCGCAGTCAAGAAAAACGTATATTTTCCGCGACACGAAGCTCTCACTCGTCGCTTAAAACCACCACATTATAAAGGACCTGAAGCTCGGCGTGGTTCCCGACATTGATGGGGGTTTCCACAGCACATTTCCTCTCACCGTGGACGATATAGCTTCTACATATGCTAGCAAAGACAACACAACGTGAGTTATCTAGGCCTCATTCCTTGCTGATTCGGGTGATGGCACGGCACATCAGACGAACTATATTTGCCAGACTTGCCAACCATTCAATCTTCATTGAGAACTTCAGTTCCTTTCTTCTCAAAATTTACTAGTCATACCCTGCTATCACTTGCAAGTCTCCCAAAATTGCACACGTAAAATCTATGACTTGGGGATTTCCATCACTATACTCTCGGTTCCAATCCATTACCCCAAGTGTCTTCGTTCGGATTGATCGGCTGCCACGACTAAAAGGCTAGATCAGCAGCAGCATCACTTCTTCTTGTGCCTCAAAAAACCCTCAATTTCGTGAAGCCTTTTGTGCTGACACTGACAATCGCTTCCAGGTTCCGGTGACCAAGCTTAACAACTCTCATCTGAGATGATCAGTGAAGTCTCAGATACCTCATTCAACGACACCTCAACCAAAATGGGACCCAAAACTTATCTGACTACTGGCCTGAGACACCTAAACAAGCCCCGTGCTCTGGAGCCCGGTGAAACCCTCATTATCCGGTACAAGAATTCCCTTCGACAGTACAAATCCGACGTCTGGATTGGTGTGGTTTTGCCGGATCAATTCGGTCCAACCAGACACATCTCTCGCCGCCCTGTTGGTGCCCAGCCGGCTGAGGGTGAGTGGACAACGCACCTGAAAGACCGGATGTATTCCGTGTATCTTCCGGGGCGAAACATGTAGTAAGTTTGGCCTCTTTTTTCACACCCAAAAAAGACCCCCGACGTTGTGTGTTTATTGATGTATCTGTGGGCCTGTTGGCTTTTCTTCATTCTTGTTGGTCGCTATGTCGACCTTTCTGACAATCCAATTTGGCTGTTGATCAATCAGAATTGCACGCTAACATGTGTGAAGCAAATGGGTCGGACTCCAGGATATCTTTGTCCTCAACGAGAAGACAATCAACGTTCTTCGACGCGCCGGGAGAGAGCTAGATGCCAAGATCTGGGACGACCTGATGGACATTATCCGAACTGAGCCCGGGCTCGACTTCTGGAAGAACATGGCTCTCCAGGAACTAGGCGCCAAAGGAAAACGAGGCAAGGAACTCCGTCTTGTGTTACCGAGTGGCCATGAAGGCCTTGTCTCCGATGGAGAAAGTCATGCTGATTCCGAGTCCGAGGAGGAAGATGAAGATGACGAAGATGATGCTGGAGATGAACATAAAGAAGAGCCATCAGATCACGTGGAGCCTAGTACTGATGTTGCACCTTGCTCATCTAATGAGCAAGCAACTATCAGGTCATTTTCTGACGCGCGTGCTGGGCAGGGTCTTCAGTCCAGGCAGACATTGAAATTGTTTCAAGATGCTAACACCACTGCCCCTCCATCTGAAAAAATCACTTTTGCAGACAGAGAGGGTCCCAGCTTAGGTATCAGCAGGAAATTCAACCCTTGTCCTCCTCTGATGCCTCCCACTTCTTCTCCTTCTCTCCCAACCTCATCGGCGTTTATTACCCCACCAACCAACATGATTCAAGGCACGGTGCCCAAGGTTGAGAATGATACTAGGTTCGTCAAGTTGTGATTTAAAGTCTCAATGTGCCTCCACTAACAAATATATTTTAAATATACAGTGCTAGTACTATTGCTACTACTAGTGCTATTCCTGCTACTGCTGGTGGTGGTGTCTCAGATGTGACACCCCAGCAACCCGTTGCAGAGTTCTCAATCTTTGATTTGACTCTCAGCCAGGCTCTGAATCACGTCTTCCTGAACCAACGCGAAGCCGCCAAAATCATCGATGTGTTGCTAGGCGCCGTGGCTCTCGAAAAACAGCCTGAGCATATGCAGATTCGCGAATACCTAGCGGATGGTGAATTCCTCCCTCGCCTGATTACACTGAAAAGCTCAGGCTTCTCTCACCCCATCCCATTCCCAGCCCTGGATTCCAACAGCAGCAGCACCTTCCGCCTGGTGGGCGACCAAATGGGAATTGGTCAGAACTTCAAACTGCAGGGCGTGAGCAACAGCCGCGATCTGGAAAATGCCATCATCACCCTCGGAAAAGTCTACCTTCAAGCCCGTCGTTTCGGCCTGATGGACTTGGTTTATCGAATTACATTCAAGCTCCAAGTCGCCTGGAACTGCTACCCGGAGCTATACCAATCCAAGCCTCTCCTCGAAGTTGCTTCCTTTGCCTTCGCCGGCCGTATCGAGTTTGATGAGGCGGAGTGCGACTACCTTCAGTCATGGCTCATTCATTTCATTGCCGAGGCGTCTGATCTGCTCACATACAACGCCAACGAGCAGTTCTGGTCGTTGTTGCGATCCCATCCAAAGCTTCAAGACAAAGTTCTCCATCTTCGCACCCTCGCTCACGTTCATAACCCGGAGTTGTATGGCAATACCCGTGCCCTCCTTGAGAGCCGCGGTCTGGGAAACCTATGATGTGCATTCCTATCGAATGGGAGCAGCACAGGCAACACAGGCAGCTTTGTGTCCCATAAAATGACTTGCTTGTTTCTTTTGCTTGTTTACCGGTTTTACTCAGGGGCCATTCGTTCTTAATTATTCTGCTTTCTTTGCGTGCCTTTCATTTAAATTTGCTGACTATGGTGTTTCGGTCATTTCCCCTTGCGCAGGAGAAGGAGTTCCATGGAATCGTTTGCCTTCTCTCCTTTTCGTCGTCCTGAGGTGGACATAGGGAGATCATGCAAGCTCATAGTTAGCCTTTATCAAGGCAAATATTCTTATTCAACAGATTTCACTCGTCTCTGACATTCGTAATGGTAGCCCTTTGACCGTGCTTTGTAGTTCGATGGTCACATGAAGCTTGATTCTTATAAGCCATACCGACAAGAGTATCTCGGCCCACATTAGTAACATATCGAGACTTGCATGATAGTGGTGCTAGTCTTCGAAGACATACCTGCCCAACCACCTTGATGTACAAACCTCCTTGTTATTACAAGATGTACAGCTGGATGTTTGATTGTTTTTTTTTTTGGAAAATAATTCAATTCGTTATGTCAACTCGCAGGCTAATCGATGGTGAGAACGACCCGAAAATGAATACAGATATGCCGGTGCGCCTGTGCAAACCAGCCATCGCTAAAGGGAAACCGAATCCCACGCCCGGAGGGAAAAAAAGAGATGAAAACATTTAGAAGAATTAAAAAAAAAGCAAATCGCAGGTATCCAGCTGGCATCCATCGGGATTGTTGTACAGAACGAAATGGAAAAAAAAAGACCCGATGGAAAATGACCAGTTGAAACATAAAGCACAAATGAGAAAAGTTGGTATTTCGTAATTCGCATGACTGCAAGGGTCTGCACACGAAATGAGGCAGACTGGGACAAGGTAGGCGAGCTTAGAAGTCGTCGTCATCATGCTCTGTCTTGACTGGCTTCAGAGGAGACTCAAGGGGCTCCTCAGTGGCGTCCTCAACAGGCTGCTCGGTAACTTCCTCAACGGGCTGCTCGGTAACGTCCTCAGCAGATTTCTCGGTAGCATCGACAATGGGCTCATCAGGAACTTCGGAGGAAGCATTCTCGGGACCATCCTCAGACTTCACGGCGGTGTCCTCAACAGATTTCTCAGTGGAGGCCTCGGTAGACTCCTTGTCAGCCTGGTCAGTGGACTCATCGGTGACCTTCGCGGCAGCCGGCTTGCGACCTCCGGTCTTAGCCTTCTCCTGGGTCTTAGGCTTCTCCTTGGTAGCGTCGGAGGTTTCAGCGACGTTGTCGGCAGCCGCCTTGCGGGTGCGAGTTGCCTTAGGCTTGTTCTCAGAGGTGGCATTGTTGCCGTTGGTCTTGTTGTTGGCACTGCGACTACGCTTTGGCTTCTCGGTAGACTCCTCAGCGTGCTCTTCCTTGGAAGCATCGGCTCCATTGGTCTTGGTTCCGTTGGTCTTGGCTCCGTTGGTAGCCTTCGAGGCATTCTTGGTATTTGCGCCATTTGCAGTCTTCGCACGAGTGGTAGACTTCTTCGTCTCGCCAGTGGCAGGACCAGTTTCGTTGTCGGCAGAGGATACATCCTTGTCAAGGGGGGAAACAGTGTTGTTCACATCCTTCTTGCCACGAGCCGCACGCTTCTGGGCAGGCTTGAAGATAGTGGCAGCCCCATTGTCGGCAGAGGAGACATCCTTGTCGACGGGCGAAACATTTCCCTGAACATCCTTCTTGGCACGAGTTGCACGAGTGACGGGAGCCTTCTTGGTTGGCTCATTGTCGGCAGAGGAGACATCCTTGTCGACGGGCGAAACACTTTCCTGAACATCCTTCTTGGAACGAGTTGCACGAGTGACGGGCGCCTTCTTGGTTGGCTGATCCTCATTGGCAGGGGCAACTTCGCCGGACTCGTTGTCGGCAACGGAGATAGCAGTTTTCTTGCTACGAGTAGCACGCTTGGTGGGCTCCTCCTTGGGTTCAATGTCGTTGGATGCAGTTTCATCTTTGATGACCTTCTTGGCACGAGGAGCACGCTTCTTGGCCTCGATGACCTCCTGCTTGGGCTCAATGTCGTCGGATGCAGTTTCATCTTTGATGACCTTCTTGGCACGAGGAGCACGCTTCTTGGGCTCAGCGGGCTCAGCGGGCTCAGTGGTCATCTCAGTGTCAGCATCGGCACCCTCGTCTTCAGAAACCTTCTTTGCGGGACGTCCACGGCCACGCTTCTTGGGCTCGACCTTGACATCAGCCTCAGTGGCAGCAGCTTGCTCCTCAGCATCGGCACCCTCGTCTTCAGAAACCTTCTTTGCGGGACGTCCACGGCCACGCTTCTTGGGCTCGACCTTGACATCAGCCTCAGTGGCAGCAGCTTGCTCCTCAGCAGTCTTCTTTCCGCGGCGGCCACGCTCCTTGGCCTCCTTGGGCTCAGCGTCAACGATGGCAGCCTCGGCGATGGCATCATCGTCATCATTGGCAGCCTTCTTGGTACGAGTTTGCTTCTTCTTGGCAGGCTCCTCGTCCACATTCTCAGAATCGGTCAGACCATGCTTCTTGGCAGCCGAGGACTGCTCAGCTTCCTCGGACTGGGGGTGAGATTAGTATCTCATATTGCTTCAGGATACAAAATGGAATCCACAAACCTCATCGGCCTTGACATTGGCCTTGTCATTGGCCTTGCGAGTCTTGGCACGCATGCCGACATGTCCAGGGCGGTTGTATGCAATGTCCTAGGAAGTATTAGTTGATCTGTTTTGAACCCATTTTCAAAGGAAGTGATCATAGTGTGCAGATCAAGGAAGGTAAACTTACTCCCTTCCATTCCTCATCTTCGACGTGACCCAATTCGATGGCCTTGCGAATCTTCTGCTGTAACTCCTCGCTGAGCTCATCAAAGCCATCAAGGAGAGAGAAGTTGGGCTCCTCGGACTCCTCGGTGAGGTCCTTCTTGACGTTCACAATTTGCTTGGGGGTAAAGCAACCCCTGAAGGAGGTTAGTATTTCAAATTAGTTGGTCAGGGATAGAAGCCATGAATAATGTTAAGACCTCCATCTGTCTCAACAAGGCTGGACTCACCAATGGCGCCAAGACCAGTTCTGGAAGCCCACACCATCAATCCAGGTGCCGACACGGAATTCACCCCGGGGGATCTTGATCTTGTCTTTGACACAATCAGCAGCTTTGCAGCCAGCGCGGCCTTGAGCGGCAATCTCTGATCATGGAGTTAGCTGTGAGGTCATGAAGGCTTGGGGAAGTGGGTATTTTTGTCAGAAACGCCAGAATACAAAAAGGAGATGTCCATGAATTAGGGCATGTTGTCAGTCGTGCAGCCAGGACTCTCTCAGTTGGCGCAATGGACATAGATCCATTGACCATGCGAACACCAGTAGAGAAGACATAAGAAATATGAGACGATGCAACTTACCAAATCTGTAAGGCATTTTGACTGATCGTAGTCACTATGCAAGGGAAAAAAGAAAGTGTAAGTGTGTAAGTGTGTAAGTGTAAGGTTGATGGATGTGAAGTGAAGTAAGTAGGGTAGTACTAGCTGGGCAGGACACAGATATGTGGGTCACTAGTGACTATGTAGTGAACAAAGGAAACATGAACAAAGAAAACCCGTTTGCACAGTCCGAAAATAGGAAAGTTCAAAAATCGAAGTTATTGTAAGCCCCAAATCAATAGGATCATTCAAAGCGGCCAGTAAGAATGTCTCAATTGGTCAGTTGACTAGTATCCGAGTATTGGCTTATGCACTCTTTCATTGTTCTCAGTAAATAGTGAGATATGAAGGATTTCCATTTGGGGGAAAGAACAATAATGCAGCATAAAGAACAAGGAACAAGGAACAAGGAACAAAGAAATGATCCCTTTGTTTGTCTTGCCCCTTTTGAACATGCATTTTTCTAGCCAATCAGAAGTCTTCTTGGCATGGAATTAGCCCTGAAAGTATTGTGTTATTTCTTTAATATTTTTAATCAATCGCATTTTAAGTTATTATTGGTTCATGATTGGCCTATATACATCGTGCGTACTAGACCCAAAAAGGGTCTGACGTTTTGGCCAGTTGTTACTTCCAAGTGTCCGAAGTGCTCAAAAGATGGTTACCTAGGTAGTGTTCGAGTAGTAGTAAACTCCACTTTTCTTTTGTTTTTGAGACATTAAATGTTCGTCCTAGTATGTTGACTGTTCATTATTATGAGACAACTTTGGATTGGGGCATGGTAATACTTCCTATAACCTTCTTGTAGCATGTCTTCCTCGAAGATATCCATACCGTCGACAATATGTAGCTCAAAACAACCAATAACCATTGCGGAGAGAATTGTAATCTTGGCAATGAGGAAATTATGATATCTCATAGCATAAGAAACTTTCATAACATAAGGATGTGACAAGAAGCGTTTTCGCCCACGGCCTGAGACGTTGATGGGAGTCGATTGTACGATACTGCCATGATATCTAGATCTTTGGGAATCAATTTCATAGGTGTTCAATTCCATAGGCATATATTGTATGAAGATCAGTCACGAGGGCCCGATTCAATGTGGGAAAGGCCCATGGATGGTATTCCAAGCTAGGAGATGTAACGAATTAGCATGCTCCACCTACACAATTCCCGAGATGCCACTTTGGATATCACTGACAGTGTCTGAAAGATAGCAGATCACCAGCAACCTGAATAGCATCAAAATAAGTATCCCAAGCTAAACATTATAGGAGAATACATACCTCTGGAAACGGTGATCTGCCATGTGCTTATGCCGCTAACCGAAGGCGGTTAGACTATTTCGACGGTTGAAGGTTGCCCAAGTCTACATCTTGAGCTTGTTCCTACCTACTACTAGCTTTTCTCGCTGCACTTGAGCAATCAACACCCCACGAAACACACAGTGGCCATTTCCTAGTGCCAAAAGGGAAACCTCCTTCGCTACTACTCTTAAGGAGAAGACATCAATTCCGCCCACTCGCGCAAACCCCACCGATTTCACGCGGTCGCATCACCTCTCCTCAAAACCAACACCCACACAATGTCCGAACCAGGCCCAGAATCAATCCCCACAAGCGCGGATCCACGCAGCAAGCGGCCAACAAAACGGCGCGCAGTGACACCGCATTCCGAGGTCGCCAATGAGATCCAGACACTCTTCAAAGACCCGAGTAAAGAACTGCACCTACCAAATGCCTTGAAGCCTCGCACCGTGGCGTCCCTTTCGGCGCCGCCGGAGATTGTCACCAATGTGCAGGGATCATCGGCCGGTGCGGGCTCCGGCGAATTCCACGTGTACAAGGCTAGTCGGCGGCGAGAGTATGAACGACTGCGAATGATGCAGTCCGAGGTGGATGCCGAGAAGAATAATGAGACTTGGGAGAAAGAGCGCGAGGAGAAGAAGCGCAAGGATGACGAGAAGACGGAGAAGAATCGGAGGAGGAGGGAGAAGAAGAAGAATGCGCGTGGGAAGAAGGGTGGTGATCAGATAGATACTGCTCCTGTGGAGAACTCGGCTGCCCCAGGCTCAATGGTCACTATGGCAGATCAGGATGGAGGCGATGTGGATGGCCAGGTGGCCCAGCAGGAAGTTCCTGGTGTCATTTTCCACGATGAGGACTAGTGAAGGCAGGTTCAAACGCTGGCTGTGTACGATACGGAGATACCCATCTGGATTTGGTTTTTTGAATCTAGGATATTCATACAGAAGGAAGACAGCCATGAGGCAAATCGTGTAACATTATGTACGGACCTCGAGTCCAATCATTTTTCTTTTTCGTCTATCAATCATTCCTCGCCGCCACCGCCGCCGCCGCCGCCGCCAGCGATTTGTTGAGCGGACTTTCCGCTGCAGATGTC
This sequence comes from Penicillium sp. CMV-2018d, assembly GCA_028827225.1. Lineage (NCBI taxonomy): Eukaryota > Fungi > Ascomycota > Eurotiomycetes > Eurotiales > Aspergillaceae > Penicillium > Penicillium hesseltinei. Next base: position 3,317,582 of record JAPZBW010000002.1, on the reverse strand, counting down.
GTCGACACGGAGAAGGAGACATGCGGACTAGAGAGAGACGTGTTAGTGAAACGTAGTACGTATGGGAAAAACGTCAGGATGCTTACCTCGACCGCAGTCTTGATGCTCTGAAGCTTGACGGCTTCGGGCTCCCAAACACCGTACTCCTTCATATCAACCAAGTTGCCAGACTCGCCGTCCAGACCCCAGGTGTTGTGGCCCTCAACGTGCTTGGCACGGAGGCTGGTAAGCACACGGATGGGGCTGGAGCCAGCGTTCTGGGCCAATGTACGGGGAATGACCTCCATAGCGTCGGCAACAGCCTTGTATGGCCACTGCTGGACACCCTCGACGGAGCGGGCAAGCTGGCTGAGCTTCACGGAGACAGCCATCTCAGTAGCACCACCACCGGGGGACAGACGAGGGTGGAAGATAACGTTACGAGCAACGGACATGGCATCCTGCAAGTTGCGCTCAACCTCGTTGAGGATATCCTTGGAGGGGCCACGCAGCAGGATTGTGCAGGCCTTCGGGGACTTGCACTTGCGCATGAATGTGAAGTACTCATCACCAATCTTCTCAATCTCGAACAGTCCGCACCCGGTACCAATATCGGACTCCTGGATGTCATCGACACGGTTGACAATGGTAGCACCGCTTGCACGGGCAATACGGTTGTTATCGGTCTTTCGCACACGGCGGAGGGCTGTGATGTTGGCCTTCACCAGGAAGTGCTGTGCAAGATCTAGTAAAACTCGGTGGTCAGAACATGCAATCAATCACCCTAATCAGACCGCTTGCTTACCGGAAACACCCTTCTCGGTGATAACAACATCGGGCTTGAAAGCCAGAACGGCCTCGCACATGTGCTTGACCTGCTCCTCCTCAATCTGGAGAATACGGTTCCAGTCATCCTCCTTGGAGATCTCAATGTTGGTTTGAGACTCTCCCTTCTTGTACTCAAGGGGGCAATCCAGGAGAAGAATACGGGGGTTCTCGATTCTGCGACGCATCTTGGGATGCGTGATATCCTTGTTGACCATCACACCGTCAATCACCTCAGAGTCCTCGATTTGACCACCGGGGACCTTCTCAATACGGGCGTAGCGCTTGATGTCGACTTCCTGCTTTCCACTGCCGACATCGAAGGAGACGGTTCGCACAGCGCGCAGGGCGAGGCTGCACATGAGCTCTGACCAACGGGACACGAACTTGGTTCCGATGGAGGACTGGATAAGGCTGTACATGGCCTTGTCATCGTGAATGTCGACGGGTGTCGAGACATCCTCCACGATCTGAAGGGCATCGGCGAGGGCACGCTTGAAAGCCTGGATAATGACGACGGGGTGGATGTTGCGTTCGAGCTGGGGGATGGCCTGGGCGAGCATTTCACCAGCTACAGAATATCAGCATTTACCTCCAACCTTCCGAGATGACTCTTATCATACCAAGGATGATGACTGTTGTGGTACCATCTCCGACCTCCTCGTCCTGGGTACGGCTGAGCTCGATCATGCTCTTGGCCGCGGGGTGCGACACTTCGATCTCTCGCAGAATAGCGTGGCCATCGTTGGTCAAAACAATACCACCCATAGGGTCAAGCAGCATCTTCAACATCGCCTTGGGTCCGAGACATGACCGAATAATATCCGCAACACTGGTGTTTATTGAATTAGCATCGAGCAGGGGAGAACAGCGGAGGATCGAGGGATAATGTACGTCTTCGCCGCAGTAATGTTAGACATCTGTGCTTTCCGGCCAACCTGGCGCTCGCCGGAATTGGTGTCTGGATGATTTGTTAGCACTTAAAGGGGATCAACTCGATGGGGGGTAACCTACTCATCACCACCACCGGAGCCTGCATATTGGCGGTGTTTTGTTGTAGTTTGAGTGGGAATTAGATATAAAACGGTCTTTTATCACTTGTCAATATTTAAAAAATATTGCACGAAGATGACAATCCAAGAGTTCCGACTTCAACGCTGTTCGCCCGCATTCCATCAAATTTCCAGGCGAAGTGGGAGCTCCCTCGGGCTAGTCCATATATGGCTAGCGTGTCACCCTGACAAACCAGGCAAACATCTCCAACTTATCTACATCTTAGCAACTCTACAAGTTGTATATTCATCGTGATACGTGATACGGTCTGTTTCATTCCATTTATTCACCGGACCCTTGAGAGAAGGCAAATTGCAGAAACTAAACCAGCCGTGGAAAACCGCCATCTCCGACCTCATAATGCCAAGGGACTTCGTTACCAAGATTGATTGAGAGGCATCGGGTGATCAACTTCGGTAAAGTTCAAAATGGTGAATGAATTGGCTCATCTGAGGTGACATGGCCGCACAGGGTTCAATTCATGGGTCGTCCTTTGCCCGACCACGAAGATTTATCGGCAGATGTAGCTAGCATTCCTTTCATCGGTGTCCTCGGTCCGGTGTTTGTTATCCTTGGGTTTCAATTTTGTGCATCTCGTTTTTTCATGGCCAGATGAAATGCTTTGCTTTTCAGATTTTTTCAGCTTTTTTGTCCTCGACTGTGGGTTTGTGCGCCTCTTCCTTCCATGGCTAGGTGTAACTGCCTTGTGTTTTCTCTTTCGGCCGCCAACATTTGGAGAGGTCTCTGAATGTATCTGATGGCGTTTTCTCACGAATTGGAATGCTGGCAACAGTTTCCGAGGGCTTTTCTTTTGGGAAACCATCGGAGTTGGGCTTCGTTGGGCCGAGATCTGCTTGGTTGACCGTGGGACATTCCTCGTAGGATTGGTACGCAGGACTTCTGACTCTTCAAAAGAAAATGAATGTTCGGCCCAAGTGTTGAAGCTAGGAGGAACAGGGATATTCCCAAGTTCCCAAATGAGGCTTGTCTGTTCAGGTGGTGTCGATGGCCCTGCAACTTCTCGGCCAGATGGCCTGTTCCATGATTCTGGCTCTCGCTGGATTTGCAGTGACATCGATGCGAGATGGGAATATACATATATGTCAAACGGCAAATGGATACTGTGAAACCGCCGATGGAGGTTTTCAAAGGGTTCTCAATGCAGAGTATATCGAAGATGATCGAAGAAGGTGTATCGAAAAGAAGTGTATTAAAGGTCATAGAGATGGCGGATATATGTGAGCTTGTTAGAAAGAGCTATTAGAAGGCAATGTAAGAGACGGGAAGGACAATCTTGATCAAGATACGTGGATGGATAATGAAGTAAGAATTTAGGACGTAAATATAGTGTGATCGTCTCCTGATCGTTGGTAAAAGGATGAGTTTGCTCTCCGTGTCCTGCCTTTGCTTTGCTGAGGAACAAAGTGTCAAAATTGCAACTTAGGCGATCCTTTTTCGCTTAGGATGGCCGAGAAGAATAGTTTTATCCATTTTATCCCCCATAATCATGTTGGGACTCTCCTGCGAAATTCACGACACACTCAACGAAGGAATTCATCAACGAAAATTATATAGGAACCTGGATAAACACGGCGGCGAGACGGGATAACCAACACCTGGGGCAAAGTTGTTAGGGTAATATAATGCGACACCAAATGAGAATATAAATGGCAATTAACCGAGCCCATATGAACCAAAGATACAGGATCTCTTTGCTGTTGTGTAAACATTGAACAGCTATATTCAGATGCAAAATCATACAAGAAAGAGCGGGGACAAGCAGGGGCTAATGTACACAAAGTGGAGTTTTGCTCAAAACTCTCGGCTCTCTCCAATATCACACACATCAAAAACACCATTCTCAGCGAGATCATGTTTTTTCAACGCCTCCTTGAGCTTCTTGGGAGGCTCAAGTACATCCTCCTCAGTAAGTACCCAAGTACCCCAGTGCATGCCCAATGCCTTTTTGCACTTAGTGTCTTTGAAAATGCGAACAGCATCATGGGGGTCAGAGTGTGCTGGACTGAAAATATGACGAGGAGCGTATGCTCCAATGGGGATCAAGCCGAGATCAAATGGTCCCCGGAACTCACCTACCTGCTCGAAGGCAGGACATATGGGGAAACTATACTTGGGGTCCCAATCATCCTCCCCTTCTGGCAGCTCGTCCACTGCCCTGTAGCCGGAATCACTGGGTTGGAGGTCAGCAAAGCATGATTATGATAGTGTGGGTCGGGGGAGCTTATCGTACCCAGCAAAATACACCTTGCTACCACCAGACTCAATGGCCCAGGAAGCCCACAGTGTCTTGTATTTGTCGAAAGGAGTGCGGGCAGTAATATGCTGACAAGGCAGGCAACTGATGCGCGCCTTGATCTCTGCTGCGGCGGAAGCTTCGCCTACTGGTTCAACCTGGGGTTGCTTTCCCTCCTTAGGTGACATCGCAATATCACGCTCATCCCACCAATCCATCTCGGTTACATTATTGATGCCCGAGCTGTGGAACCAGGACTTGTTGCCTAGCGGCGCGAAGAAGTGGCAATTGGGGTGCCTTTTCGCGATCTCCGAGACAGTTGGGTAGGACAGATGGTCGTAGTGATTGTGGGAGATGACCACCGCGTCGATGACAGGGATATCCTTGATTTGACATGGAGGCTCAGTATAGCGCTTGGGGCCTAGGGAATATGGTCCACAGCATGGTCCACAACGCGCTTCGAACACAGGGTCAAACAGTACTCGGAGACCGCTTGGGAACTCCACATAGTAGCAGGCGTGTCCAAGCCAAGTTGCGCGCAGCTTTGGGGTCTCTCGGCTGGGAAGAAATTCGGGCTTGCGAACGGTGACGGTTGGCGGGGTGGTGTCGGGGGAGTTCGCTTTGCCGTTCAATCGACGAGAGCTGCAGTTGCATGCGTTAGAGACTCGTTTTATTCGATGGTCGACAATTACCTACATCATCATTTGCATAATATCTTTCGAATCCAGATCGCGAAAAGATCTACGAGACGGCGCTGCTGGTTAGTCTATGCGACGGACGATCGAGAACCCGGAAAATCACAGAGCCTCACTTACTCCCACGGGTTTCTGAATCCACTTTTTGCATGATGACTTTTCTTCAAAACATCCTCTGGGCTAGGTCTAGCAGGGGACTTGGCCACGGTCAGCGCATATAGCACTTCAGTAGTAGGTGCGGTGCTCATGTTGCGGATTGCTGGATGAATAACGCGTTGGTACTGTGTCCGCCGAGTAAGCGGGGGACGGAAAATGTGTCGCATGGGAGGTCAAGGCTTTATAAAGAACACAGCCTCCTCGTCCGGACAAAGAATACGAAGGCGTTTGGGTAGGGGAATGCAAGATGCAGAGTTATTTTAATTCCGATATCTCCGACATGGGGGTCATCGCCTACCCATGTGAACACCGCGGCCATCGTGTAAAGTTATACATCTGCCCCCATATTGAATACTTGAAGATCAGTCATAATTGTACATTCCAACCTTCGAAGGTTGTGATTCCTGTTCTCATCGTTGATACTCCCATGGATTACCTTGTGACATGACCCTGGGTACGTCAAATTCTCGGCCCGTTGTAACTCCGATATCTGCGCTTATCGATCTTCTCCGACATTCGCGATCTTCACGACACTGTTGATTTGGTATGGAGCCAAATGCGGTCCCTAGTGCTGCGCCGTCTGCGGGCGACCTGATTCTGCAGCAGAGAACACAGGCCCTACAGTCAGCGCAAAAAGGCGACGGAAGTCTCTTCTCGCAGCTCACGAGTAATCCCTTGTTCACAGCGGTATGAGACCTGCCAGTGTGTCGATCCCCAACGATGTGCTAATATTGTTTTCTTACTAGGGATTCGGCCTTGCAGGTCTCGGAGCCGGATTGACCCTAGCACAGAAAGGCGTTCGGCATGGCGCTGCTCTTCTTCGCCGGCGGATGCTGGTGGACGTCGAGATCAGCATCAAAGATGACTCCTATCCGTGGTTCCTACACTGGATGACTCTTTACCAACAATCACAACTCAATGCAGGCAAAGCTGCGGCGAACAGCTCTACCTATATGGACCGATTACTCCAAAAGCTCACACCCGGCATGCGCCACCTCTCCATCCAAACGCAGAAGGTCGAACATTCGAACGGAGCAATTCACACACACTTTTCGCTGATTCCGGGACCTGGAAAACACGTTCTTCGATACAAGAATGCGTTTGTCTTTGTCAATCGTATGCGCGAGTCGAAATCCCGCGATATTCAGACCGGGAAGCCATGGGAGACAATCACCCTCACCACCCTCTATTCTCAACGCCATATATTCGAAGACCTCTTCACCGAAGCTCATGCTTATGCCGCAAAGGGCCACGAAGGCAAGACAACAATCTATAACAGCTGGGGCACCGAGTGGAAACCATTTGGAAATCCGCGCCGGAAGCGTCCATTGGAATCGGTTGTTCTCCACGAGGGGGTCAAGGAACGGGTTGTGGCAGATGTGGAAGACTTCATTTCAAGTTCATCGTGGTATCACGATCGTGGAATTCCATACCGACGAGGATATCTCTTATACGGCCCTCCGGGTACCGGCAAGAGTTCTTTTATCCAGGCACTAGCGGGCGAGTTGGATTACGATATTGCCATTCTGAACCTGAGTGAGCGTGGCTTGACCGATGACCGGTTAAATCATCTGCTCACAATTGTTCCCAACCGAACGCTGGTTCTGTTGGAGGATGTGGATGCCGCGTTCTCGAACCGACGCGAGCAAAGTGACGCGGATGGCTACCGTGGGGCTAATGTGACTTTCTCGGGACTGCTCAATGCACTTGACGGAGTCGCTAGTGCAGAGGAGCGCATCATCTTCCTTACTACCAACCACGTTGAACGTCTCGATGAGGCGTTGGTCCGCCCTGGGCGTGTGGATATGACTGTCCGCTTGGGCGAAGTGACTCGTTACCAGGTCGGATGCTTATGGGATCGATTCTATGAAGATATCGATACCGACGGGGTTTATCGCCAACTTTTCTTGGATCGGCTTCAGGAGCTTGGCTTGATTGAAGATGAATCGGGCAACAAGGCTGATCGGTCTATGAACACCAGCGCAGCTGCCCTCCAAGGCTTATTTTTGTATAACAAGGGTAATATGGAAGGTGCGATTTCCATGGCGGAGGGTCTGACCTACAGTGTGCACACTGAAGCCTTGGGTCAAGATCAGGGGAAGAACGAGTAATTGTACACTATCATGTAAATAAGATCACTAAAATATATAGACATTCATAAGTATGGATTGAATGCATAAGGTATACCTACATAGTACGTAGATATATGTATCCAAGAGAGGGAAATAAGCTTATCCCGAAACCGGGATCACCGAGGGTAAATCTCGGGGATTTACACAGATCCACCTTGAAAAGATTGTTTCTCTCACCGATGACTGACTAAATATGGCAAAAGTATTTTAATTATTTAAAATATTTAACTGTCTTAAATCCATTGCCCCTCACTTCCCCTCTATCCATCCCCGCATACACATTCATCATGGTTTACACAATCGTCGTTCGTATGTGATACCCTTGCTATTGCTACTAGTATTTCCCACGCTAACAATAGTAGACCTCCGCGCCAAGCCGGACGAAGAGTCCATCTCCAAGCTCAAGGCCAAGCTTGTTGAAGCCTCCAATGTCTACTCGAACGACAAGGAAACCCTCTCTTGGTTCGTGATGCAGTCCGTTTTCGACAAGCAGGACTTCACCATCGTCGAGCGTTACGTCCAGGAATCCTCGCAGGAGTACCACCTCAACAACCCTTACTGGAAGACTTTCGATCCTTACGTGATTCCTTTGTTGGAGAAGGATATGGATATGCACCGCTTGGAGGAGTTGGAGGGCTCTACCATGTAAATTGCCCCAGTTGTACAAGAAATAAAGACGATTTTAGAATAGCATTGCATATATCATTCCACGCTATTGGCATTCATTTCAAAATTAACCTGTTGCAAATGTGGAAAACCACTCAAAAGGATCTTAAGGGAGAAGGCTGTTTCATGGAATCGGGTGGCGAAATGGATCCGGCATTTAATGCTGTACGGTACGATATAGCGATCTGGATTAAGCGCTTCTGAAGAGTTTAATATATTATGCCAGCCATTAAATTATGTCATTTCTTTTTCTCTTAACTAGTGAATTTATCTATTTAAGAACATCCGGAGCCGACAGACCGAATATGCACATACCAGGGTCAATCGGGTCAACAGGGTTAAACCAACTTACTCCCCGACTTCTTCACTGCAAAAATAACCAGCCAATATAATCTCCGAATCACGATAAATATAGATTCCCCATGATCCTACCACCAATCACCAGCCTGCATTGAAGCGCCGCTACTGCAGATGGACGTGCTCATCCCAGGATGGGGGCCAATCACACCCCCAATCGGTTAAGCGCCCACCGTATAAGCAGGGTTGTCACACATCTCGACAAACCATGTATTCTGCTTGGTCTGTCGGGCTTATGCGCATATTCGGTGAGAATGGGGTATATCTCAGTCGACAGCCCCTGCTTTCGCGCTCTGTCTTTGTTTATAGCATACTTCATTTGTGAAAATGAGTGACAAGATGAATCAATTTCAGTTATTTCCACCTCCATCGCCCGAGGTAAAGAGGTCTAACAATCCATTTCGCAAAGCCGGGAAAAAACCAGTAGCCACATCTGAGCCCGCCTCTTCAATCCCTCTTGAGGAAATCAAGGATCCTGGCAAGACTGAATCCTTGCTGCTTCAGATTATCGAAGACACCCAGGGTATTCCACCCCCACCCGGGGATGCTTCAAGGTCCAAGTCCCCGCCGGCTGTGGCGGGGGCAGCCCATGATACAAGATCTCCTCAGTCCATGCACAGTCAGAATCGTCAAGCGAAAAGAGTGAACCACCAGGCCTTGCCTTCACATGCTAGTCAAAGCAGCAGCAGTAGCAGTCATCACACTACGGCCTCAACTGTCTCCCCACAGTCATCGCAATCGTCTGCTGCCTCGGCTCCGATGAGATCGATGTTCCCCCAGTTCGATCCAAAACTACCTTTCAATCAGCAGGTACATCACGCACAGCTTCCAGATGCCCCACGGCCCGTCAAGTCTTCTCGGAAACCTCCAAAACTCACGCTGTCGACAAATACCGAGATTGACCATGTCCTCGGGCCAAAGACTGTGCCTGCGAGTGTCCTCAACTTCCCGACTGGGGCTTTGGAGTCCGAGGAGGTCACATACTCATCCATGGAGGAGCTAAAGATGCTATGGGAAACGGCCAACGGCCAGAGACCGCGAGAACTTGTTGGGACATTGAACCTACGCATGACAAAGTAAGATTCCACGCCCTCCAAATATGTATGCTATATAATACTAACATCGCACAGAACGGGACCAGCTACATTTACTCTCGGAAACTCCCAGAACCCGTTCTACACCCTACAAACATATTCAACAAACGAACTCGCCCTAAGCAGATGCGATCCATCCAGACCAAACCACGACGTCCCAATCATGATGATGAGCCTCGAAGACCGCATACGCCGCGAGCATCCGAACGATGGACTCGTCACCCTACTCTTCTCTCGACTAGCAGCCATGTTAGCTATAGACCAAGCCGACGAGATAAGCAAGCAACACCACCTGACTCCCGCCGAGACGGCAGAAGTAGAAACCGATGCACTCAAACGGGCCGCAGCACAAGAGTCCTGTCGACTCTCCTGGAACCGCCATCAACGACTATACGAGCTACGACACCCCTATCTATCGAAACACAACCCGCCCGCTCTTGTCGGCACCGCCGGAATTCCACTCTCGCCTGTGCGATCCCAGTCTTCGGGAATGGTGCACATCACAGTCTCCGCGCCGTCTAGTGATGCTTCGCCTCGCCAGCCGCCAACAATCATCGTAACTGGCCCGGTCTCTTCCACAGCAATGGAGGCCGCCCAGCAAGCTGCTAACCTACGCACGTCCGTACTCCCCGTCACGGACTTTGACGAGCCGCTTGCATCCTTGGATTTCGCTACGAAAACATTTTCGATTTCCCCGGCCGCGGTGATTGCTACGATCCCCTCTCTATATGCTATCGACTCTCTCATCGCTGCAATGCTGGCAGTCGCCGTCTCAGACGAAGCCACGAACCCGATCCTTGCAGACATGGTTCTCGGATCACCGAAGTCGTCTAGACCACCAACTTCCCACAACCCCGGCCCTTACTCAATGCCTGTGTTCCAGGGTAAATTGGTGACGACGGTTGCTGAACGCGAAGACGCAGCAGAGAGCATGAACCTGGCATCGCAGATCAAATCTGCGCAGAAGAAGTCCAAAGAGGCCTCGGGAAAGAAAAGTGTTTTCAAGTTCTGGAATAGGTCACCGTCGAAGCCGCGAGGAAACAGTCAGCGCTCGAAGAAAAATAAAAACCAGCAGGTTGTGGTTGAAGAGTTCGATTTGGAGAAGTATGGTCGATATGGAAATAGTTCCTCACGGGAGGGGGAGAAGTTGCCTGGAATTACTCGCACTATCTTGCGTGTACTGTTCTTTGGCTTAGATTTGATTGTGAAGGGATTGACGCTTATTGTGAAGATCTTGGCTTGGTTGTTGGTCAAGTCCACGCGGTGTGTCACCAGAGAGAAGTTCTGAGCTGGGCTTGGATGGTTTGGAAGCGATCGGATTAGTTTTTTTTATTTTTAGTTATACCCAATTTGATAGTTCTTCGCGGCAATGATGTGTGGTATGAGTTACTTGGTTTCCCTTTGATGAGCAATTTTTGGGTTTGCTTCCTGTTATTATAGCTAGAATATCAATGACAATATAAAGACTAGCAGCAAACCAACAAACCGAACAAAGAGCAAGAAAGCAGGTAGGCATCCCATCAACAGGGTGTATTGAAGGTGCGCGTAGTTCTTGCCATTTCCCCAAGCTGGACGAAGGACAAATTCGACTAGCCTTTCCCTAGATGATGGTACGTCAAATATACAATGAGGTGGTTCAATGTGTAGCAAGCTTGGGTAGAGGGAGTGTTTGTTCATATTCCCTCGCTTGACTCATAACCTCGTGGATATGACTCATGTCGCCATCCTCCCGAGGCTATCGCACTCAGACCTACCGTGATAGTGCATACATAGGGGTGGCTCATAGCATCATATCCCACACAATACCCATCTATATGCACGCGAAAATCGCGTTCGATATCGTTGTTAACTGATGCATATCTTCTTTAGCTATACGCCATCGCCAGCCGATACAGAATGGCCTCTCGACGTGGGATGTATAAGAGTCCCAGCGTCTTTCACTCGGACGTCTATCACTCGGACGTGGTGGTCACTTAGACGTGGTTACTTGGATGTCTATCATTTGGCCGTGGTCCCTTAGGCGTCTATCACTTTGATATTACTTAGAGGTTGTTCCATGGCGTTGTGTTCCTTCACGTTGTTCTTTGACGTTGTTGTTGCTTGGTCGTCTATCACACAGATCGTCTACCACTCGGGCGGTTCTCCATCGGGCCTCCTTCGCTTAATAACTTACGTCCTCTTACCTGTGCTCGGTTCAACCTCATTCAATTGGGAACCTCCGCCTTCGAACTAGCGCGCTCAAGTGGTTCTGTTGTCCTAAAAACCCTCAGTTCACACTCGCTAACTTGCGTATTTCAGGCTACGAACTCACTTGCGCGAGCGGCTCAACCGTTGGACTCTCGCTTTTACCTTTCATCTTTCATCACAATGCTGCCCTTGAACCCGTCTAGTAGACGGACTGCCTACAAGGCCTTCCGACCGGTGACACCACTAGATCAGGCAACCCGCGTTTGGGAACTAGGAAATGTTCCTATTGCCCCCGGTTTCTACGAAGCTGATCAGGATGAGGAGCTCGCTGGCAGAATCCTGCCTCAGATACAACTCACACCCTCTGATTTCAATGCCTCCAATCTCGGAACCCCATTTCCACCAGCAGTTGCTCAATTACGTCGACGCCTCAATCTCTCATCACTGAAAAGACCACCCGAGCTCCTGCCAGTATTTTCGTCGAAAAGACAGCGTTTGCAAAGTCAGTTGGCTTGTTCATCAGCTTTGGATGCCACATCAGAGGAGGGGATACCCTGGGATATTTGCGAGCTTATTTGGAATATGAGGACTGCGTTACTGAAATACCATCACCGGAAGATTGAGAATGGCTCATCTGGTTACAGTTGCTTGGCGAAGAAGGCAATTTTCAAGGAACTCGCACGTCGAGAGAAGGACGGATGTCATTGAGAAAGCAATAGGAGGATGGAGCGGTCAGATCAAGTGAGCTACAACTATCACCAGCATATTTTCCGGAAAGGATTTAAGTTATACCCGGAATTCTTTGTTTCTTAGCGACGCACTGCTGTAGTGGAAGCACAGTCAGCAAGGCCAAAAACTAGAATGTAAATGACTATTCTAGCTCTGATGGCCCAGCTAGATATCGCGGGAACCTTGTTTCTTCGAATTGTATCCTCCTTGGGTGCCTGTTGATTATTTAAAGCATGTTTGTTGTATGTTGCATTTTGTACAGATCGAAACACGTCCGCACGATAGACATCCGATTCTTCGACAAACTCCCGTATTCGACGTATTCGACATGTGGATACTTTCGATCACATGCGAGTATCACCATAGCCCTAAGTCAATGTCTATTTCGATTTACACGCAGAAAATTTCTATTCCCTTCAACCGAACAGTAAATTCCCTTCTTTTAACAGAACGAAGATCCGTGAAACAGAAAAATGAGACAATTCCTTGATCCTTTAATCCAACATTCCCCGGAGTATAAGGGACCCAGGGATACGCCAGGAACTCCACAGGGACGTGGCAACTGGCACATTCTTCCATCATTCCAGTACGATAAACAGAGGATTAAACGTACATGATTCTCGCAGGCGTCAGACCAAAAATGCGATCAGAAGCTTATCTCTTAGGACAAGCATGTATCTATATCGGGAACCATCCACAGTCAGGATTCCTGGACGTCATAAACCCCATTAGCCACCCCACCATTAAGGGATGAAGGGATGTGATATCAAAGCAAATGTTTACCGTGAAAATATCTGACAGGAGGATCTAATTGTACATAAAAGCACTGAATATCTCTTGACCCGGCCGGTAGTATCTCCATAGTTTCGGTCTATTATATACTAGACTTCCTTGCTAGTATCGCACCTTCCCAACTTCCAAAACTCCTTCTCCAAGAATCATACATACAATCTCTAAAATGCGTTACTTCATCACCGCCTCCCTCCTCATCGCCGGCACCCTAGCCCAATCAACCGACGACTACCTCAAATGCGCCGTAAGAACCAACTTTCCCCAACCCCAACCAAATAAACCAAATAACCAAACTAACAACTCCCCCAGAGCGCCGCTATCGGCACCATCGACCCATCAACCTTCACCAGCTGCACAGACAAAACCTCCAAAGAATGCTTCTGCGCCAACAAATCCGCCCTCGAAACCCTAACAACCTCAACTGTCCCCGCCTGCGCAGGTCTCGACCTAAGCAGCATATCGTCAACCCTCTGCCCGAGCGATCGCGCAGCCGCACCCGCCCGACACGCAAGCAAGCCCATGGAAATGGCCGATAAGCGCGCCTACGCACCCGAGCCCGCTCCCCGCGTCGTCTACGTGACCAAGACCCGCACCGACTGCAGCTGCAAGAGCACGCCTGTCGTCGAGAAACCATTGCACGTCTCGCAGATCCCCGTCGCTGTGCCGGCGTCTAGTAGTTTGGCTTCTGTTGCGGCTGCTTCGTCCACACCGGCTGGTCGGGAGCATGGGTTGATGGGTGGTGCGGCTTCGTCGTCGGTTGTGTTTGGACCACAGGCTTCTGGGGTGACGCCTTCGGCTCGGCCTTCTGGTGTTGATCCTACGAGGTTCTCGCCTTTCCAGGGGGCGGCGGCTGTGGGGGCTTCTGTGAATGGGGGTGTTGCGGTGCTTGGGGTTGCCGCTGTTATGGCTGTTATGGTTGCTTTGTGAGTTCATTAAAGAGGGGAGACATGTGTTTGAAGGGTTGATTGGGAGGGTGATTCTTGTTTTACTTTGGCTTTGAGTTTAGTGTTGTATATTGGATTCTTTTTTTCTGCTTGGAGATTGATGTTTCAGATAGTTTTGAACTTTGAGTGGGTAATGATACATGAGACATTTGTGGCAATGTTATTGATCGTGAAATATCTGCAATTACTAATTAACGTGCACCAATTTGTGCTGAACATTCATAGACATGGCAAAAAAAGCAAATACAGGTTCCGCCTATAGACATAGCGATTGAACCCTTGTAGTCGAACTTCAAGACCCTTGTCTTGCGACTCACTCTGGGAAGAAGTTCAAGCGTGGACTGCCTGCTGAACCTTAGGGTAAAGCTGCACCAGCTTGTAGTAGATATCCGGGTGGTCATTGATCATGACCTGAGGATCCCAAGCCATTGCGACGAAGATAGTCTCAACACCACTGCCAATGGGAGTCATAAAGACCTGGCAGACCTGCAGACCAATCAAGAAAGCGAAAGCCATGATAACGGCGGTGAAGTTACCATCCCTGTTGTAGGCGGGGTTGGTGAACTGCAGATAGAGATAGGCCAACAGCGCACAGACATAGGCGACAAAAGTCGAACCCATAGTCAAAACCGGACCCATCAGACAGTCTTGCACGAGAGCATCAATTCCTCGGTCGCGCATCATTTTCCAGGTGTCCTTGGCGGCAGGGATATAAGCCTTTCCGTACAAGGCAATGTGACAGAAGGCGTAGCGGTTGAAAAGGGTAACGAGCCAGTCGAGCAGCGAGATGAAACATCCCAAAACCCAAATGGCAATACTGCCAATTATGTTACCCTGACCAGCCTCGTGTCGCTGTGCGATCGAGCACGCCTGACGCAACATGTTGATGAACGCGATAATCAGACTACCGAAACTGATACTGCCAAAGGAGTATGTAGTTGCGCGACGGAAGGCACCTCGGGTCGAGCCCTTGGGCATGCCGCCGGCGGACTTGCTGAAGAAATACCACGAGCCGTAGACACCCGCGACGGTGGTGTGCACTGTGTTCTTGATCCACTCACTAACCCAGTACATAGCGAAGGTGGCGTAGACGACAAGACCGATGACCTTTGCTCTGCTGCAGCCGCCGTTCGCGCAGGATGGGTTGGTACCAGAGGAATCGGGTTCGTATGCTACGTAGATCGAGACCATAGTGACGGAGAACCAGGCGGCGAAAGCGACCGTGACGATTCCACCTATCGCGCTGACTAGGAAGATGTGTCCGTAGCCGCGAGCTACATCCATGGCGGTCTGTAGCATGAAGGCAGTGAAGGGGATACGCGGGATCCAGCTGATGAAACAGACGATCGCGAAGACGCCGAAGAGGAGGAATACGATTCCACCTCCATATTGCTTGCGCGCGATGTAGTAGATTCCGGTTGCGAGAGCGAAAACGATGTTGAGAATGCCGGTCGCCCAGATGAATGTCTTGGTGAAGTGCCTTGCGCCCATGAAATAAAGGAAAGATAAAACTAGGGCGACGACAAGGACAAAGACAAATAGGACGAGGGTGTTGGTGTCAAGAGAGAAGTCATTGGACGAGTCGTAAATTCCTCCTCCATTGAAGCCTTTGTTGGTGGCATACTTGTGGATGGTAAGTCCTGACACGGCGGCATACCCGAGGAAGACAGCAATCAACTGTGTAACAAGTCAGTTTTGAAGGAGGTTCTCGGTGCGACAACGACCAAACTCACCAAAAGGCCTGCCCACAGATCATTCCACTTGGGCTTCTCGATCTTGAACGCCTGGTCAAAGCTGTACCCTGACTCTGGGACATTTTGATGGTACTGCGGCGGTGGTTTGGCCTCAACTGGGGGTTGCTGATAGGTTGGCTGCTGGTAATTCGGCTGCGGGTATGGTGCAGGGGGGTTATTTGGCTGTTGATAATTCCGCTGGTCATAACCGTAGTTTGGCTGAGGAGGTTGGCCCTGAGGCACCTCGTTATAATAGCTGGCAGCTTGTCCACTCATATTGGGTGAAGCTCAGAGAAGGGGAAACAGCCAAAAGAAGAAAAGAAAAAGAAAAAGAAAAAGGAAAAAAGAAAGGGGAAGCAAGGACGGATTTGACACTGGTGACGACACGAACCAAACAGCCGAGCGGAAATCTCGATCAATGAACCTAAAGATCATCCAGCCCTAGAGATCGCCGATCCAGGACGCTAAAGAATTCACTAAAAACGCTAGTAAAATTCAAAAAGGATTCAGCTTGTGATTTTTTGCTAAAACATCTGTGCACAATTTTGAACTACTATTCTAATATCGTAATCCTATTTGATTGAAAAATTCCAAGTTCTTATTTTGTATATGATTTAACAAAGTTTTGATTTTATTCATTACAGCAAGGGTACAAGGGTATCTATGGATCCATGGATTAACAAAAATCCAAAAATGCAACTTGGTCCCGAGGAATTGGACCTTCGGAAATTGGACCCTCGGAAATTCGAGAGCGGGGGGGGGGGGGGGGGGGGGGGGGGACTCGGCACTTTTCCATAACATCTCAGGGCAAAAACTCCATTCTTCAAGAATTGGGTACCATATTTTATCAACTACGACCTCCCCCTTACCCTTACACTCTAAATATACCACTCTTTTTTTTATTTCGAATTCTTCCACAACCCTGTCAACTCTCAAACATTCACGTTATATTTAGTCCTCCGCCTTTGAAAGAGACAATTCCCACTAAATCAAGAACTTCTCCATCAGGAATGCATGAAATATTCAGCTTGGTCAGCAACAGGTCCATGATCGAGAGAGCCAATGTAACCGTCACTAGTTAACCCGTAAGTTGTGTTGAGACACAGGTTTTAGTAGCGACATGGTAAGTATCCCACGCCGTGTGCAGTATTGTGGGTTCAATGCAGAGCATAATTTCGGGTGAAAGACAAGGGAGAAACGCAGGGAATTTGCGATCGTAGAACCCAAGAAAGGAATACAAAGGGCTCGAGCGACGAATCATACTTTGCCGAGCTTTTTCTGCGTCATATTGTCCGATAATTCCAGCCCTATAGGGAGACTACCAAAACTGCCCAGGTGGATAGCTTGAAATTTGAGAATGCCAAGTCGGTTGCCTGCTTGGCACAGAACTTGGATGTATTTGTGATTTATATGTACAGATGCAACAAAATAAATGCTTCAAATGCTCAATTCCCCCCTTTTCGCCTTTCGAAGCCAAGACGCCTATAATGCTGGCAAAGAGCTGCCCTCGCTAAACCTCGCTTCACAAATATGATTACAGACATGGACGCCAGGATGATCATTCGCTTATCGAAATGCATGTTGTTTCAAGTGACGCCAGGAACCCACGACCCGGTGCTCGATGCCCGGAATCGGTGTGCGGCTTCGGCCAGTGAACTCATCCGTCCTGGAATGAAGCTGACCTTTACCGAAGGCTACTGATCGTCGCAACTTCTCTTCGCGGATAGCCGCCCGGCGTTGAGCCCGAAGTTCTTCGATACGACCTTGTCCGACGCGATGCCGACGTACAAAACATTCATCCATCAACGTGTTGGCATCCAACAGCTTTTTAGGGATGGTTTGGACTATCTGGAATGCTTCCATGGGGTCTGTTACACCGAGGATGTCCTTTTCGCATGCTTTGAAGATTGCCAAAGACACGCGGAAGAAAGTCTTGGAGCCTTCGTAGAAGAAAACATCCCACACTCGGAGCGTGGTTTCTAGAGGTAAACTTCCGATGAAAACTGACATGAGCCAGTTAGTCAGTCCCAGTGTTATGTCCGGCAGCCGAGAGTTCACGGTGAGGGGAGGCATTTTGCCCCGTCCGGACGGGGTCCCTCCCATGGCAGCGATCTTGGAATATATGCCCGGCATGGAGTCCCTGAGCAACACCATGAGAATCCAGAGGTCTATGTTGGCACCCTCCAGACTGATCTCATGGGTTCCAGGCAAGTAGTCTGCAGCAATGATATGCAGCATCCAAAATGCTTTTTCCTCAGGGAGGAAAAGAAGGAGCATCCCCGTGATGAAATTCAGAGACTGGGTATATCCGATTTTCGGGTTATGCAGCGCATAAGCATACAGAACTCGACGTAGGGACTGAATCATCTGCGTCTCCGTGGTGACATTAGAATAATTTGGATTACTGCTCCCCGAATCTTGTACTTGCTCGGGGACCTCCGGTTTGAAATGAAGATTGTCAGGGAATGTGCGATGCAGATCACG
Organism: Penicillium sp. CMV-2018d; assembly: GCA_028827225.1. Taxonomy (NCBI): domain Eukaryota; kingdom Fungi; phylum Ascomycota; class Eurotiomycetes; order Eurotiales; family Aspergillaceae; genus Penicillium; species Penicillium hesseltinei. Next base: position 3,299,502 of record JAPZBW010000002.1, on the reverse strand, counting down.
CTCAATGTGCTCCTTGTCGTCGTTACTTGGTGTGCTCATGGCCTTCCCAACAAGTTCATCATATTGGCCAAGATTCCGGTTCAAAAGCTCGTACCCGCCGGCATAATAGAACCAAGCCGCGCCTCGGAACTCTGGGGGAATCCCTTTGCGAACAAATCGCTTGACCTTCGAAGATTGTGGCGGGAACTTTGTGGGCTCTGATGTGGGTAGCCCATGTTCCTTGAGCAATTCACACCATTTGGCTCTCCGTTGGGTCACATGGTTGGAGTAGGACCCTTTCCAGGTCTCGTATTCATCCAGGCTTACGTACTGGGTAGCTTTGCGAAATCCGTAATCATCTCGAGGGCCGTTTCCAGAGCGGAGTTGTGGCGGCACTAATCCGGGAATAAACACTTTTTTCGAGGCCTGTCGTTGATGTGCGTGATGCACCTCAGGGGTTTCGGCTATCGGTGATGGGGAGGGAGTGAGATCGCGCGGAGAATCTGGCACAACAGGGTCTGACGAGTCGGGTTCGGGATGTTCTGGAAGTGTAGGTTCCAATGGTGTGAACTCTGGCGGGGATTCTGGGAGTATAGGCGGTAGGGGCGTGGGTTCGGAATAAGTCGAGGTTGGCAAAAAGAATGGATTTGCCGTTGTGTCTTGCGGCATGGTAAATTCTGGCATCGGGGGTATCGGCGGAACGTCGCTCAGCGACGGAAATTCTAGTGGGTGTACTTCATCTAGGTGTGATTCGCGTGATGGTGGAGGCGTTACTGATGGCGCTTTACTCCCTGTGTGAGATTTCGGCGAGCCAGGCTCTTCAGTCACGTCGCTGAAGCCATCAAGATACATGGAAATCGCGTCTTCCACACTCATCCCATTGTCCATCCCATAAGGCGCGTCGGGGGTATCGGGTGAAAGGTCGGTGATCGAGCTGCTCTTAGTCAGGACACTGCTGCGCTCTGTTCCGCTTGCTTGTTCAATGCTCGAGCGCCAGGTGTCGGACGAATTGACGCTTGGTCGGGGAGGATTTTCGTCGGTAGGCCTGCGTGACAGAGGCACTCCCTGGGGGCTCAAGTCCTGTGGGCGGCGCTCCATAGATTCCTGCGTCCTTGGGCGCCTACTATTCAACCTAGATGTCGACATGGATATACGGAGCCCCCCTCGCGCAGGCATAGGTTTCCGATGCATCGGCCTTTCGTATTCATCTCGCGATGCCCAATTCGAGGGGTGGGTTTCAGGTGGTGTGGCGTATAGTTGAGGGCGACCGGTGGGCCTAGGGGTTTTCCATTCGCCTCCTCTCGTACCCTGCGAGGGACCATGGTGAGGCGGAGTGGGTGGCCAGGGGGATTCATGAGGGTTATGAGGCTGTGGCAGAGGCGAACGTGATCTCTGGCGATGTGTCGAGCGGGGAGAGTGAGGTGAGGACCTCGGACCGGAATTTGCAGTTCGCGCTCGTGGATCGACTAAAGACTGCAATCGTGGTGGATGAGGAGCTCTGCGCCGGCCGGGAAGGTCGAAATCAGCCGAGGGAGGCGGATATCGAGGGTTTACGTTTTCTGTGACCATGGCCACGATGTCGCACCCGGTTCCCGCTGGACATTTGTTATCGCTAACGGAGAGCTATCAATCGATAATCATAGGATCTTCGGGCCGGACAAAGGGAGGACTTCAACAAAGGGGAGTGCCAAATGGTTAGAGAATGAATGAGGAATTCGGTGAAACGAAAGACAAAAGGTGAGAGACCAAATTTGGGGAGACAGCCTGCCAGAGGACTGTGGAAAAAGAAAAGAGAGAAAAGGCGCAGTTGAAACAGTTGAAACGAAATCAACAAAGTCCTGATCAGGTTTAGTGTCAGGTGACGTAATATAGACAAAGGGGCATGCTTAACTACAAAGTACATAGTATTCACAATATAAAGTAGGTTGAGCCGTTGGATAACTATGTAGTTTATACTCTATGTCTATTTGATTCTATAACATCCGCATTGTTCTGATCTTTGTATAAAAATCGATAGGTCGGAAATTCATGTGTCGATCAAGAACTCGAGACTTTTATAGTCACATATTATATATACAACATTTTACCATTTGTACCTTGTTCCTTATATTTTGGATTTTAATGCCAATTAATTTTTTATCCTTTTAGCTATAAGACCAATAAGGGGAAACAATATATAGCGTTAAAAAAAAGACATCTAAAAAGAATATCTAAATGACTACTCCGTACTAACGAAGACTTAAGCGCCCATCAATTCTTCTATTTTACTCCATAACTCCTGAATTCTAGACCAATTGAATATCTTAACTTGATGTTTGGCTCTCCCTCTTTTTACAACACCCAATTCATCTGCCCATGGCCGTGTGGAATGTACACGGGTGGTTAGCCCGCTCGAACCCTTCCGTATGCGGATAGCGGATATCACCTATCAACTATTCCAATTCGATCTCACATTGACGTTTTCGGATCCATTTCGAGATTTTATTTCTCTGTCTCCCCGGAATAAGGCATGATTTACCAACAGGATTTATGTATATGTGCCAGGGGGGCTGCAGCAGCTGCATTATACTATTGACCAGTACCACCAGCAATGAACCCGTCTGCCCAGTATGGCCATTGTCGACCCGGCGACCAAGCAATCTCCATCTTACATCCGTCCCAGTAGCTGGGCAGATGTGAGTATTATTTCCAATCCCCCGCATGCTGTGAAACTGTCGCTTACTAGCGTGGTCGTTTCTATAGGGTCTCCGAGGAATTGCCGCTCTTTTTGTGGTCGCGAGCCATACCTGCCTCTCCTTTGCGACATATCTGATCCCGCCGTCTTTCGCGGAAACGGGAAACTCTATTTTATTTCAGCGACCATTCTTTAGACTGGTCATACAGGGCCAGGCCTGGGTAGCCATCTTCCTGGTGCTACTCGGGTTCGTGAATGCCCTAAAACCACTCCAGCTAGCCCGACGAGGAGCTACCGCCGATGCTCTCGCTTCGCTCGCCACAGGCGCCTTCCGTCGAAAGTGGAGACTCGTCTTCCCCGCTGCCCTGATGACAATTTTAGCCTGGCTTTTATGTCAGTTCGGTGGCTTCCAATTGGGTAGAAGGGTAGATGCATACTGGCTGAGAGCAACAAGTCCCCAACCAAGCCCGTCCTTCGGCGCTGCCATCGTGGATTTGATACGACAGATAGCGGGAACTTGGATGTATGGAGAAAATGCCTACGACCAACCGCAATGGGCATTACTACCCCTTTTCCGTGGCTCGCTATATGTATTCATGACCCTATTGGCTTTGGTAAATACCACGCCACTTTTCCGCCTCTGTGCGCAAATGGTCCTATACACCTATAGCTGGATAACTCTGGATGGTATGTGTGTAATATCGCAATACTAAATACAACGCTGATAATTTATTACAGGTACCGTGGGTACAAATATTTTCGCTGGCATGATACTAGCGGAACTATCGTTTTACAATCTAACGTCGCTGCGGCCACGCCTGATCTTCAAATTCCTACCCTACGGCCTCGTCACTCTGGGCCTTTATATCTGTTCGTACCCCGATCAATATGCCGACCAAACCGAATGGTCTTCGCAGCTTGCATTGCTTGCCGAAATCATCTTCCCAAAAGATGCCAACGTCAGCCGCTACTACGCCAGTCTTGGGGCGCAGATGATCTGCTTTGGGGTAATGCTTTCACCCTCCATGAGACGGATGCTCTCCCATCCCCTGCTGCTATGGCTGGGTTCGATCAGCTTCCCACTATATCTCGTCCACGGACCGCTAATGCGATCTGTTCTGGTTTATCTTCTGTATTTGCCCATGTCACTTAGCTTTGAGCCGGCTTTAAGTGCAGATGGAACGCCTGACCCGGAGTCTTATATTCCAACGCCGGGCCCATTCCGACTTGGGATTATTCTGACTATGTTTTTTGTGTTCTTGCTCTATGTTGTCCAACAGTGGACGAAGCACATAGAACCAAGGATGGGTGCACTTACAGCTTCCCTTGAGAGATTCTCCCGTTCATGGGGTAAGGACGCGACGTGGACTTCAAAAGAGAAAGATGAGATGCTGCCTATTGCGTCTGTTCGGGAGTTAAATATATAGGCTCTTTATTGGGATCGTTGTTTCTTGGTATTTGGGAAGGTGGCGTTTGGACTTAATAGAGCTATGACACTATGTATGAATTGAACTTTCTTCACTGTGTCTGCTTTACAACCCAAGAATCAACATATTCGCAGCACTGGGGTTAATTATGTTCAATCCAAAATCTTGAATAAAACATAAAGAGTTGTCCAGACACTGCAGTCAGTTTCAAGTTATATTTCAAAAGCAGCGAAGGAATCGTTCGTAGGTTTCCATGTTGTTACCAATGCAAGTTCAAACAAACCCCGAACAAGCACATAGTTTGCAGAATCTTCGGCCTACATGTCTGGAATACAGACTCAGAGTAACTCTTTGCCTTGTCAACCTTTTGGGACAAGAGAGTCAACATCTCCAAAATACCCGATCGCATTAGAACCTTTGGATCAGCACTATCATACCATCTAGTAAGAACTGACCATCAGGAAGAGTTCGTTTTGATGACAGAGGAAGAATTGGCTATGATCAATGGGAGAATTGTACTTTACTGCGTATATCGTTATATGTACAAATATAGAAGAGGCTAGTTGAGCGTGGCGTGTTGATATCAACAGTTTGGAGGGCTTCGGCAGGGAGGTTGGTCGTAAATGAATGCTGTTCTTACATCCAGGAGCGCAAATTCCTGGCATGTTCGTTGAGGTTGAATCATTGATTACTACTCCTGCCAAAGTGTATGGGTCGGGGGCATTATGCCTTTGATCACTGGCACTAGGCTGTTCAGCCGTACCGGCTTGGTGAGGAATAAATCCATACCAGACCCAATCGCATCGCGTTGAGTGTCGGCTTGCGCAACACCAGTCAAGGCAGCAATCGTGACACAGAATGTCCTTTCCAGTGTTTTTTCAAACTCGCGAATTCGCCTTGTAGATTCCAGGCCGTCCATGATTGGCATGGAAATATCTGTCAAGAGTATTAGATTGTCAAAGCACGCTCGAGTTAATTCTACAAGAACCTACCCATAAAAATCATCCCAATAGCAGAGGAATTGGCCTTGAAAGCCTCGAGGGCTTCTTCTCCATTTTGCGCAATAACGTAGTCGCAGTTCAACTTCTTCATGAAAGCAATGAGAAGTCGGAGATTGATATCATTGTCATCCACAAGAAGAATGGTTGTTGGAAGGTTTGATACGGGGTCAGTTTCTTTTTTGATGGGTGTATCGTGACTCGTGGTGGCGACTTCTTCAGATGGAGGAAGAGGGTCATGAACATCCCCCCGAGAGAGTTTCATCGACTCGAGCGTCCCTATAGATGGGTGACTGCATGCTTCCGTGTCTACTGCCACTTTGATGGTGGGTTGGTCGCTGACCTCTCCATTTAACGGCAGACTAACAAACGAGTCCATTTTAGGCTCATTGGTGCTGAGATTGACTGGGAAGCCTGCTGAGCCATCCGGTATATTTTCTTCGCCCTCTAGCGAATCAAACCGTAGCTGCTGACGATTAATACACGTTTGTAATGTTTTTGCCAACTTGCGCGGTCCGCATGGTTGGCTAATGAACTCGAGCACATGTGCATGTCCACGATCTTGGCCCCTGAATGACATCGAGTGCGCGGTCCTCGGGGACGGGCATACTACAATGACAGGCGAAGGAAATCGAGCACCTGGACTGGGCGCAATAGTCCTGAGCTCCTGATTCCCTATATCCATATATTCGTGAGAGGATATGTATAAGTCACAGTGGGAGAATTGTGTTTGTGAAGGCTCGACTAAATGGACTTCCATGGAGAACCAGTCTTGACACAGCTTCTGTAACGATGTGTATACAGATGTGTCAAATCCAGAGGTTCCGAGACCTAATATCCCAATGGTCTTCGCACATGCAAGCTTCTGCGTTATCGTGATAGGAGAGGGACTATTCAACTTGTCGAGGTTGTCGAGAGCAGACGCATGGTTAAGGGTCACGGTTGCCACGACTTCAGTGCCGACATTCTTCTCGGAGTTGACTTGGATATCACCGCCGAGCGATAAGAGTATTCGTCGTGTGATGCTCAACCCAAGGCCATTGCCGGTTGTCATGCTATCTTCTTGTGAGAAAGCAGTAAACAGTCCATTTTTTAGAAAATCCGGGTCAATCCCAGATCCAGTGTCCTTTACAGTCACTGTGATTGCTGAACTCGTGACCTCCCCACCGTTTCCAAATTTTGCCGGAGAGGCCTTCATAGAGATGTAGATATGACCATTTTGAGTGAATTTCAACGCATTCCCAAAGATATTCGTGAGGATGACATGCCAAGCCCCAGGCTGTGTTGAAAATTTCCAACTGGGGCTGTGGTCAATATCCAATACCACCTTGACTCCACCCCGTGCATCAGGATGTTTGCTATCCAAGGTAGAAGCGTCGGCGATACCCCGAAGAGGGGACCGTGAACTGCTGAAGAAGGAGTAACCAGCGAAGACCGTTTCAACTGCGTCTTCTAAGATAGCATCAAGTTCCACACAAGTGTCGACATCACTTTTTCCAGAATGTGAAGAAAGGCGGGCGGCGGTCACCTTCCGGTCGACAGGAATTTTATGAATACCGCCAACGGGGTTTTTGGCGACAGAGTTCGGTCGAACATCATTGATACTAGCATGCTCGAGGAGTTGATTGATCGAGCCTAGTAGTGTGTATGCACAAGAAGAAATCGTATGAATGAATCCTCGTTGTAGCGCGTCCATAACAGTGTCATTCAAGAGCTCCGCTGTTCCGAAAATGCCATGCAGAGGGGATCGAAGTTCATGACTGAGTCCTGATAGCAAGTCTGATTTTGCTCGATCGGCGAAATGAGCGCCAAGTCGGTGCACTTCTGCCATGACACTAGTTCCAAATGTCAAGAGGAATGCTAGTTCATCATTCGAAGTGAAAACACGGTGGGGGGCTTTTGTCCACGCCAGAGCCCCCGAGTACCATCTACCCTTGTGTGAATCCCACAAAGGCGAGAAGATGATGCTTCGAGACTCGGGGGCGAGTTGAAGCAAGCTCTGGGCGTCCTGGCGCATAAGCGAATTTCGTGTCTTTTTGTACTTCTTGCCCCCAGGACGTCGCAAAAATCGTTTGATTATGCCATCACTAGTATCATCAGATGAGATCGTTCCATCTTCACCAAAATTGAAAATCTTCCCTCGAGGATATCGGTGCAAAAGTCCTCCAAGGAATGACTCTGATAATGCGATTTTGTTATCGTTCATCGACTGATCATTGACGCTAGAGACATTCGAAGTGGCAAATCCGAGTATTTCGCATGGGTTCTGCGTGGCTTTGCCTGAGCTTGCAGCCTGTTCTGGATCAAAAATCCCTTCGAATGAACGTTGGGGGGAGCTGAGAGATGTGGCCTCATCACCCGAGGAACAGCTTTCAAAACAACTACCTTCCGTGTCAGACTCCGCATTATTCACTAAAGATTCCTGGGAGCCGAAATTGGCGTTGAAAAAGACAACTGCCTCAATTTCAATACTCTCGCGGATGAGATTGGCTGCACGTCCAAATGTTTCATTCACTTTGGCAGTATAATCATCCTTCGGTGATTGCTGCCTTGACTGATCATTCCCAATTGCCATGACCGCTTGAGATGCTTCTTTGAGTTTCGATAAAGCCTTGGCATCTCTCTTGCTGGTGGTTAAGTTGGAAACTGACTGGTATTTCTCCCTATTCCCTTGCAGAGCCTTGTTTTTAGGGATGTGAAGATTGTATGGACGGAAAGGCAGATGGCTTGGTGTTTCATTCTGAGACACTCCCTGAGCCACGTTCTGCGAAATTTGCTTCTCTTGCTGTTGTCGATTGACATGCCCCTCTTCGTGGTCCATTCCATCAGATGTGGCTTGAGGAACGTCGGTTTCGACAACCCATGAGTTGCGCAGGCTACCTTTTCCCTCCACAAAACTTCCGAGGCCAACCATCATGCGCTCACTGCGGAAATGCTGGATTTTCGAGTGACTGGTTCCTAGATAATCCATCACTGTAGCAGCAATATCAACCAGGAACTGGAGTGACCCAGCGTCCAGGGGCTCGCGAGATTGGTCGTCCAAAATCGTATAGGCTCCAATCACCACGCCTTTCGGACTGATGATAGGGCTCGATGCGAGAAACCGAATGTTTGGGAATGTAGTCACATCTGGATGGTCCTTGAATGCGTTATCTTTTGCAAGGTCAGGTACAACAAAGACGTTGTCCCTGGCGTTTGACACATTTGGCGTAGAATTCATAACCGATTTACATAGGCTGCGGTCATATGACATAGTAGAGCTCCCGACCCAAAGCTCATCTCGCGCATCATCGGTTCCATCGTTCTGTAGACTTAGGGTTCGAGTGGCTTCGGTGAGAACATGTTGCTCCTTTCGACCGAAGAGCGAGATCAATGAACGTTGCGCATCCAGTCGTAAGGTGCCCAGTTGGGCGAATGCCGTAAGAACGGGGTCTGCCGAGGATCGAGCGACATGTGCTTTTGATAGTGTAGTAGGCCCGACGTGTTGTAGCGTGTGTGGTTTGCGATGGTACGGCGGCAAATACCTGGGGAAGCAAGGGGCACGGTTAGCCTACGGGGCCTTCGGTCGAGTGTTATGGATCGCAAGGCCGATAGACAAGTACAACGTTGCGTTTACAAACGAAGGTGGTAAATTACTTATAAAATTCTCGCTCTCTGGATGTGCCAAAGTTGACATGATACTTTTGAGCGTGTTGTGATGTGATTGGACGTGACATTGCGTCGGCAACAGGTCCGAGAACTTCAATTCTAAAGACAAAATATCAGATTCCTCCTTGCAAGAAAGGGGAGGATCATCAAGAAGGTTGCACCCTTCAGAGTGCAGAAAAGAAGTAGAAAGGAAAGAAGCTTAGCGGCGCACACAAACGCAAGCTTCCAATCTCCGAAGGTTAACTTCCAAGGTTCAAACATTAGACTCGGCCTGGGCCAAGAGATTAGATAAGCTGTGACACGGAACGGAAAAGTTTGGCTAAAGTCAACCAATCAGAGTTCATGGAGTCGGTTAACCCCACTTTATATATGTGATGTGGTTGGTCAAATCGGGAGTAGAAGCCATGTCCACGGGTGACTTCCCAATGTTGAGGTCTACAAGTTAGTATATGAGATCATGAAGCAGAATATGATGATATTGTAGTGTGGTAAGCTATAGAGGTAAAATGCAGCACAAGGACGAGTTGATAACTTCACAAATAACGTCGAAATCATTTAAGGATGAGTATTTCTAAAAGCCGGAGCTTCTCAAATATTGCACAAGTCCCTGGGTAGATGCTAACCGGATATTTCACCTGTGATACGCCACGTTGGCCGAATAAACTCTATGATTGGATATGGCCCCCATATCACTTCGCATTCCAAAGACAGACAGCCATCTGGCTACTACCTAGGTATATCCTAGATACTCAAATACACCACCCATCCTATCTAATTATGATACCCGTCATCGGCATCTACTGTCTAGATATAACACACCATTTCTAGAATCACTCATTTAAAAAAAAGCCTGAGATTCAAGCGCTAGCTAGGAGATAGCCGTGAAGGTCAAGACCAACCCATCATATTTGACATCAAGCCCTGGAGATCAAACCAAACAAGTATCCCCCATTTCCCAAAATCCCACCACAGCCTTCATCTTCATACATCTCCATCGTAGTGAAAATAAATAACCTAGGCATCACAAGACGAAACACGGAAGCTACCCATGCCCTTGCTCAAAGAGTGGTCATTCCAGTCATCAGATGCGATTCCAATCTGGTTGCTGCAGGAGCTGTCGCTGTAGACACGAAGAACACAGTCAGACCACAAGTTGTTTTCCCAGTCAATGGTGTCACCGCCCTTGCAGGAGGACTTGGTGCAGCCCTTGTTGTCTTCCCCGTCCCACTGCCCGCTGCAGGTGGTGAAGATCCAGGCGTTGGCCATGGGGAGGATGGCGGCGATGGCAGCGATAGTGGCGGCGGTGAACTTCATATTGAAGATGTTGCAACTTGGGTTTAAACGGTTTGATTGGTTGAATAGAGAGTTGACAATGTAGATGTGAATTGAATGTTTGGTATTGAGATTGAGATTTGATTGTGTTGGAGAGGATGATTGAGTGTAGAGGCGAGGATAAGAGGTTGTTTATATAGCTTCCTAGGGGGCATTGAGCCTTCTATTAATAGAGCCAAAGATGCAACTTCATAGCTGCCAATGCTCGTATCGTGCCGATGGAAGTTAGAATAGAAACCACGACGAGAGATCAACATCGTCGACAGGGTTATGATTCCAATCCTGAAGGTTGAATACGAGAACTCTTACTACGTATTTGATGGATGACACTTGCGATTGGTACTTATTTCGCTGTTGATATGGTGGAGGTGCTGAGGGAGTGATGTTGATCAAAACTGAACATAGTTATAAGAACTAGTTATCAAGGAACAGATCATCTAGAGATTCTCGTATTCTCGTATTCTCGTTTTGAGACCCATCTACGTTAGTGTGAAGCAAAAGAGACTATTCTCAGATGGCCTTTAGGCCATACACTCGCCGAATAGGTCTACTCCTAATACAAGGACTCTGTTGAAATATCATGCTTAGAATAATACCAGATAACATGTGAAAATCGTGCAGATGTTTATCTCCTTCAGGTATGGCCCTGGGTCTATTTTTGGAGTTAGAGTTAACCCCCGCATAAATGATCGACAGGTTTAATGGCACCAACATAGCAATATTTGCGGACGATCGATCTCGTATATTTGCAGCCAAGATCTGGCTGAGCACTCTGCTTCTCTGGGCATCTCGTATTTGTGGGGCTAAAGAAGGGCGAAGTGAATACTGATCTTGATGAAAGACCGAATGGTACCGTTATCCTATACCAGGTAATTATTTCTCTGTTGTTGGGGAGGCTGCTGCTGGTGATGGATTGCATTTGCAGAGGCACCATCAGGCTTCAGCGAGCAGTTCCTGGCGAAATGGTTACCGAGAGCATTGTGGTACTTGCAATAGATTACATTTTCCTCATCACCTTCAAAAACCTTCTTGTGCTGCTGCTTCTTGTCCTTCGAAGAGGACGATGTATTGCATTCCTTGCTCTTAGACTGTCCACTGGATTTGTCGTTGTTGTTCTTCTTATCGTCTTTTTTCTTGTTGTTGAAATTAGACGACGATGGCATCAAAGATGAAGAAGAGGTAGTGGTATTTGCTGAGGATGTCGGATTGAAGAGAGAGGCAAGCTTTGTGGATCCTTCTGTCATGGCAAATTCATGGTAAACGTCGGTCATGAAGTTAGGGTCCTTAAGATCAGGCTTCAATCCCTGAAGGAAGAAATGACAACGTGGATTGTGCTGGATGCAGTGAATGAAGTGGTAGAGAGTTGCATGTGCATTGAATCTCGCACCACTCTCGTTGATCTCATACATGATATCTTTGAATTTGCGAATGAATTCTTGTGGGTTGTTATCCTTGTACTGGAGGTTGATGAGTCCTTCGTATTTCTTGTAGCTTGTTTGCTATGATCGTTCGTTGGTGACTTCTTGAACGATGAACTCGGTGACAAGCTGTTCATTTCCATTCTTGGGTTGATTAGTTGAATTCACATCGACACATCTCAGAAAAAAAAGGCGACCTACTCGCGAGTCGCGATTTCTTTCTTGCATTTCTGAATATATCTTCAACTTTTGGGTCTGACACTGATCCAAATCGGAATCTTCCCAACACAAATCGATTTCCCAAGGCTCAACTGTGTCATGTCACGCACTATATATATCGGAGCCTGGGCTATCTGAGCATAACGCTCAGATATAGTGGTCCTTTTGGCCTAGTTTGTAACTCGCCAGTCCGGGGGCAGGTTATAACAAACTGGCATATTTCCGCATGAGAGGCTGGATTATTGAAAAATAAATTTTCATCATGCAGATGACATCCTCCAGCGTGAGATCTTGGTGAGGAGTCACTGCCTCACCAAATAGCTAGAGATGAGGTGGCCGTTTCTATACGCTTGAACAAACCGTGTAACAGTTTCTTTGGTTCGTGTCTCTCAAAAGGCCTTTAGCCAAACTGCACAACCGGAGTATCCTTAATCCGAGCCGGCGTTTGCCTGCCTGTGTAGGGGCCCAGAGAGAAATATAAATACCTGGTCCCGGCCTCCGAACTTCCTCTTCTTCTTTTTCCCCTCCATCCTAGTGCAAGGGTCTTACACGTATCAGTGAGGAAATATCCGAGATCGTGTTTTTGCTGGTTGAAAACTACCACCTTGACCACTTCAAGTGGGCCTCATCGCCTGCTTGGGAATTTTTGAAGCTACATTGCCTTAACTCCTTGGCTCTTGAGCCCTCGAGTTGAATTTGTTTCTTCGATGGGAGACTTCGGGTCACCCTCCAGTATCCTGAGTCTTTTCACTACTTGCTACCCATGCTGGTGGCTCTTAAAGAAGAGAACTCCCTGTATACCTAGGTACCTATGATAAACCCCCATGAAAGTTCTTCCAAACATGATGCCCTTCTGGCAGCCGGTCTCGTGTCTCGCGTCTCGATGTCTCAATGTTGTGATAGGTCGTCGGAGATAACTGTTGTGGGATCACATGCTGGGTGCCTGGGGTATCGTAGACAGCACGAACCTCATATATAAGGCTGATGATACGGAAGGTTTGCGCCAGAGATCGACATAGCACCCATTTCCAGTCCACCAGGTATTGTGGATAGAATACTGGAGATGTGTGAACCAAAGATTTCAGTGCCTTAGGTTCCATAATGGAGAGCAAATGTCGTCTGATCTCAGGCGGTAAGCTTTCTAGCGGTGCGTTGATGTTGGGACTGGGAGCAACTAGGTTGCGTTTGTATCCGTCTGGTTCTGGTTCGACGGCATAAAAATGAGGTCAGTTGAAGCTGCTGTTTCGAGTGGGTCTGCCCCTCGAGGAGGATATTCGGAAGGCTGCATCGTGAGTGAAATACTTGCCTTGGGGGCAAATATGAACGGTGCTGTTCGAACCAAAAGGTGGGTCGAGTTGGGATTAATGGAGATTCAGCACATGGCAGGAAATTGGACGAGACATGAAATATCGAAGAGATGGTGGGGGGATGAAAAAGTCTCCTTGTGTCCAAGAAGCAAAGTCGAAGAGCCTAGTTATCTGAGACAGCAATCAAACCCTCAATGCCACAAACATGAGGGATGGAATGAGTTGCTAGTACGGGGGTCTGTTGAGATGATCCCATTTTCTGTTGTTTGCTTGTAGGCTAAGCGCTTGTTTGCCGGATTCAAAGTATACCCTCCTCTTCCTAGATTGAATACACAAAGATTCTTCTTCTCCTTCTTCTTCTTGTAACTATTAGCTACAATAAGGTCCATCCCAAATATTTTGGCCCTAACGTTTCAGCGCTAGTAATGATTTAGTTAAACTGGTTTTTCTCTTCCGCTTCCAATTAATGGCTTTGGATACATAGTTTGATATACTACTACAGAGTAGAACTATCACCTCCCAGGGGCCTTGAGGCCAGGGCTTTTCATAGGAGGCGTCATATATTGGGCCCTCTCCCCTAGTAACTAGCGGGGGGAGCCCTTATACCTCTGAAGTAATATCCTTCTTAATATACAAGGGTAGACTCTCAATTCAAATCAATATCTGCTACTAAGGCAGTTCATCCTATTCTTTCTCGTGGGCTTTGATAGGCCTTTATGTGAGAAGGTGCTTTATGTTCTTGAGCAATTGTGTCTAGTTATAGACCACAATTACAATCTAGCGTTTTATTCGAAAAAGCAAATAAAATTCTGGGCCAAAACCTTGGAGGTGGACCTCCGTACCTAGTTGTGGCCTATACGGACCGTGCGTAGGTGCTTCGAGCCTTAGTGCCCACATAGGAGGAATGCAATGTCTAATGCCTACATATATTGATGACCTATCCCTTTACTGACGTATAGAAATTGATCTCCTAAGCTTGTGACAGATCGATTGTCTATTAGATGCATCACACCCCTCGCCATCCCGCACAATTGAAGTACTGGAAGCTTTGGGCCAATTCATAACTTGCCGGGCGCTTTATAGCCCAGATTCCAAGTTAACAAATTTGCGAAACTACAGCCCCCCTGTAAGCGCCAATGCCGGCCATATCAGCCAGCCAGGCGGGAGGAGTATCCTCCGCGGGGTATGCACATGCATCACCTTGCAGATTATCATGGTCGCGTAACAGGTTCACACAACATTACATGATGCCCTGGATCCTCCCGAGGCTTTTGACAGTGACACCACTTCAGGACTCGTGCAACTTGTTCAAATCTTCATAATTCTCGAATACTTTCCTCATGGCCGCTAGTCAACCAAACATCGGCATTCCGTCCGAGCATGAGGCTTCGTTCGAAGCTTTCACTCAATCTACCCAGGAAAAGGGGTTGTTGGATCGGCCCGAGAGTCTGGAAAGCCGAGACCTGTGCGACGGGCTATCAGATCCCCCCACCCTTCTGTACGTTATGTACACGAAATCTAGTTTGTTCCTCTTAGTGCTAACTAACCCCACTAGGCGATTTCTAGTCGCCCGTCGATTTGACCCCGGTGATGCTCTCAAGCAGTTCCAGGAGGCATGCAAATTCCGTGAAGAGAAGCATATCCTCAGGCTTTACGATTTAGTCGACATTGCCGATTTCGAGGAGGCTCGTCGAATTGTGAGTATTAGTTGATGTTGAGAGTATTAATATATGCTGACATGTCCTCCAGTACCCCCATTGGACTGGTCGTAGGGACAAAAAAGGGTCACCCATTGTCATGCTCGACTTGGATTGTCTTGACAAAGATGCCGTTGCACGCTGGGAAACGACGCGCAAAAACACTCGCTGGATATATTCCCAATCCGAAAAAGTCGAAACACCAACTCCCGACATGTTGCAACTGGCTACTGTGTATCATGACAGTTTCGTTCGGTTCATCCTTCCGCTTTGCTCGATGATGACAGACAGACCGAACCCTTCAGTTCCGGTGACCAATTCGATCTATCTTGTGGATGCATCCAATTTGGGCTTAAAGCAAGCGTGGGGGTTGAGATTCTTTGCCCAGGAGATCAGTGGGCTGTTGTCAACATGTTACCCAGAGACTATTCAACGTGCCTTTGTAAGTTGCTGATTTATCTAGCTTGATGGCATTGCACCAGTGGACACCCATTAATGATGATTATAACAGGTATGCAATGCGCCCTCGTATTATAGCACGATCTGGAGATACGTCAAGGGCTATATCGACCCTCATACTGCAGAAAAGATCGAGGTGCTCATGGGTCCGGAGGTCCTTCCTACCCTCAGAGAGTATATGGACGATGCCAGCATTCCAGTCAAGTTTGGGGGTAAATTTGAATATACCAACGGAATGCTGCCCGATCTTGACGATAATATCCAGCAGCTTTTGAACCCGGATTCATCGAAGTCCCTGCCTCCTGGGCCCTTGAAATGGATCCAAGACTCAGATGGTAGACAAACTGCATTGGCTGTTGGCAGCAATGCCGGCTCTGAGAGAAGCGATAAGATCGCAACACTTGATCGAGTTGGGCAATAACTTCAATGTTCACTAGATTGATTGTTTGGAGACGGATAAGATATAAAATGCCTCAGGCTCTATATATCTGCTGCCTGAGGCGTCAAAGGTCTTCACTGACCGTTAGGTCCAACCTTGTTGTGTATTTAGTTTTACAACTTAGGACTATGGAGATCAATAAAAGGGGGAAATGAATGACAGGACGCCCAAAGAGAAAAAAAAAAAAAAACTGGAGATAAGCAAACCGGAAACTGAGTTTATCTTGTAAAGTGGTTGCGACATGACGCTATGATATCATGTAACCGTAGGTCCAACCGCCTCTTGGCAAATTAAATTAGTTCCAATCCTCCCGGCACCATAATTTGGGTACAGGATATTCCATATCATATTGGAATATTCTATATTTCATAATCGCCATTATACCTTTTGCAAAGGATATTGAAATAAGATCAAGTAAGATCAAATAAGATAAAATAAGAATTGCACAGAACGTGGTCCCCACTGAGGATGGGCCAGAGTGGACGATCTCTATCTTAAAGCAACATGGACCCTCACTTTGACCCACAGAGCCACGCTTTCTTGGACGAGCATATCCTATTGCGGTTAGCGAAGTAAATGACCATGTTTCCCGTCACGGAGGTTGAATCGGCTTTTCAATCTTTGTCTTGCGCTTCTTTTTCTCCTTTGTCCTTCTGCTTGTCCTAATCAATGACCATTTTGAATATGAATGAGTGAACTTCATATACCCGTGCGCCCCTTACTCGTTATACCTTAAACCCTAGTCATCACGAAGCTAGTACCCCACCGGGAAATTAGTCCCAGGGGGCGGTATGATCGCACCGAGCTGCCAGCTTGCGATTATCACGGCCGAAATTCATACACACTCAAGCTGCAAGGGCTGTTGAGAAAATGTCCGCGTTCAGGATGCCGCACATGATGATGACATTCAATTCGCGTGCAGGGCGAGTTGCGGTGCTCGCAGTCTTCTTTATCCTTGCCCTTATCTGGGTTTTACCCAGACATGAGGCCCAAGTGTCTCCAACCTTCTATGCTGGGAATGGCTATAATAGCAGTCACCCTATCGATGCTCTTATCGATACCGCGGAGACCGATCTCCACGAACTCTTAGGAACCCAGGCGCACGACCTCGAAACCGCCGCAGAACAATATCGAGCGCGCCGTGGAAGACATCCTCCTCCAGGATTTGGAGAATGGTACAAATTCGCAAAGTCAAAGGACTCCTTGATCATTGAGGAATTTTTCGATCAAATCTATCACGACCTGACTCCATACTGGGCTCTCGAGCCGAAGGAATTACGCCGACAGGCTAAAAGCATCCCGACCCGTATCACTGTTCGCAACAAAACTGCGGTATTGAAGACTGATGAGCCCAGAGATTGGATGGACTCGTGGTATGATCTGGTCGCCAAATTGGAGGATGGACTTCCCGACCTTGATATGCCGATCAATGTCATGGATGAGACCCGACTCGTCGTCCCCTGGGAGGAAATCAACGAATACGTGCAGAAAGAGCAAGCAAACCGCGTTATGACGAAGCCGAGCCGTGTCATCCCCGAATACATGTCCTTAGTCGATTCGGATCACGATGACCTGGAACCCTATGATCCTGGGTTTGCAGTTCCCGGTGAGGGAGGATACTGGGAGATGGCTCGGGTTGGCTGCCCGCCGGGAAGCCCTGCACGCAACATCACCCTGCCCAAGGTGGATTTCAGTACTCCTCCTTGGGAATATGATAATTTTGAGAGAATGTCATACCACGGTTATGTATCAAACTATACGTTGACCAAGGACCCGTGTGTGCGCCCAGAGATGCAGGTTTTGCATGGAACCTTCCTTGAGCCGATCTCTGTTTCAACCTCGCACAAGCTCATGCCACTGTTTGGTGGGTCCAAGCTACCAATGAACAATGAGATTCTTCTTCCCCCAGCGATGTACTGGGCACAGAACGACCATTATTCCGGTGGAGAACAGGAGCACGGTGGTCCCTGGGCATCAAAATCAAACAAGGCTGTATGGCGAGGTGCTGCTACTGGAGGCCGGGCTCGAGAGCCCAACTGGACGGGCTTCCAGAGACACCGATTCATGTCGATGATGAATGCGACATCAGTGTCTCAGGCCGAGAAGAACCAAAGCCACGGTATCAACTTCAGACTTCCAAACTATGCCGATTACAAGTTGAAGGGCGACGGGTTTATCCCCCAGCTTCTCTCAGAGCACACCGACACGGGGTTCAACCACCTGGTTTGCACTCCTTATATTGAATCGGACCCGACCTGCCCGTACCTCGATCCATATTTCGAGGTCGCACCTGGCATGCCAATGAAGCAGATGTACAACTTCAAGTATCTGCCCGATCTCGACGGGAACTCCTTCAGTGGCCGATACCGCGGATTTATGTTATCCACTTCCCTCCCCATCAAAGCTACTATCTACAACGAGTGGCACGACTCGCGACTGATCCCTTGGATACACTTCGTTCCCATGGATACCACCTACATCGATTTCTATGGAATTATGGCTTATTTCCTCGGCAGCCGAGATAAGGTAGCCCGCAAGATTGCCCTTGCTGGCAAAGCTTGGGGCGAGAAGGTCCTCCGACGGGAGGACATGGAAATCTACACATACCGACTGCTCTTGGAATATGCCCGCATTTGTGATGATCGGAGGGAATTCCTCGGTTATGTCGATGATTTCAAGATGGATTGATTGCCGCTACTGAGAAATTGGTCTTGGCACGCGTATGTGCAAATTCACGCCTACACTCAACCCGCCAAAATTATTA
Organism: Penicillium sp. CMV-2018d; assembly: GCA_028827225.1. Lineage (NCBI taxonomy): Eukaryota > Fungi > Ascomycota > Eurotiomycetes > Eurotiales > Aspergillaceae > Penicillium > Penicillium hesseltinei. The sequence goes on along the minus strand of JAPZBW010000002.1, from coordinate 3,281,141 downwards.
GCAGGGTTGGTTCATCGGGCATGATCATCAAACTTTCTCAACATAGAAAACATATGGTCTCGCCTAGGTCCTCACTTGGCTCCTTGTCTTAGGAAACCCTGACTCTTCCCGGGCTTTCTTGGCTTCGCCCTCTGGGCACTGGCCTCGATGTCTCCATTCCTGCATCATTGGCTCTTTCCTTTCAGACTTCGGTCTCTCTCTTTCGACCTACCTTCTTGTGCCCTAATACGTCCTATTTCCATGTCATGTTTGTTTTTACTTGTTGATGATTGTTGATACCATGGGGAAACTCCTCTCTTGGCTAGTGCCTGATGTACATAAATTGACGATTTTTGCCGTTTATGATTTGTTATTTTTCTTCTTACATCGTTGTTACACGGATATTTCCTAACTAGAAAGAATCACTATATCCCAAACTTGACACTCTGACGCACCTTACTCCTTCCACTCATCTCTGCCAAGCCTGACAATATCAACCTGTTCCAGAACCCAATAGTTTGACGGGGCTTTGCCCTCTTCAGCCACACGAGCAGCTGCTACAGCGGCTCTACCAATAGTCGTTTGATTTTGACCTGCTCGCGCGAGTTAGCTCTGAAACTTTGAAACCTTTCAAGTATTGATCAGCACAGCCATACCAACTTTGTCCTGGACACCCTGTCCAAGCTTCTGAAGGCCCTCCACAAACTTTTCTAAAAGAAAAGACTTAGATTCCTGCCTTCCGATAATCATCCCCGGTCTCAGAATGATAGCATTCTCAAAATTAAGCTCCTTGATGGCATCCTCGACGCCAACCTTCATCTTTGAATATGGAACCCAGCCCCAGAGGAAACTTCTAGTACCTCCGCTAGAAATATAAATGTACGTCTTCACGCCTGCCTCCTTAGCTGCTCGAGCATTCTCGACACATAAATCATGATCAATCTTCCACTGATTCTTGATACTGCCCGCTGTCGCTGTTGTAGTACCGACAGCATTAAAAACGGTTGATGGTTTCGGCGATAGAGATGAGATCATGCCTCCCCATTTTGAGGTGTCGCTTTCCTCGAGTGCTTCGAGCTTAGCTGACTGCGCATTTGGGAGTCTCCTGGAGATAGTCTTCACAGTTGAAAATGTGTCTGTCGCGAGCAGTGTAGCCAGGATCTGAGAGCCAACTGCTCCAGTGCAGCCGAATATTGATGCCGTCGTCATGATGGGAAGTTGTGATATGGGCACTATCTTGAGAGAGATGGTGACCTTCCAAAATAAGGGTGGTCCAAGCGTTTGCATCTCCGATCTCTATGAATGACGTCATCTGTATTACTATACCTACCAAATAGGGGAATTGGAAATCCATTTTTCGTAGGATCTGTTGCTAAAAAGGGGATAAAGCGACTATGTTAGAGATTGGAAGACGATGTCAAATAAATGAATAGTTGAGAACTTGATATGTGGTCTAAGGGAGAATTGGTTCTTCGTGTTGTGATGGCCTACGAGATATCAATAGCTACATAGATACAGCTAGTGGGCCTTTTTTGGACGGTCGTCTCCTTGATTCGATTTTCACCATTGCACCATTTTCTCCATCGTGAAATGTCTTAAATTCGTTAACGGGATCTGGAAGAGAAGCACAAGAACTTGCAAATCTTACGCCCTGTGCGGGATTTTCCGTCAACCTCGCGCCCTACTACATGGCTTGATTTCAGGCTAACCAAATCCCACTTTCGCAGATATATTTAAGTATCAAAATCTTCCTACAATTCACAAATTCAGAGGACACCAAATATCAAAATCCTGAGCATCTCTCCAGCCAAAAATGAACGAGCTGAAATTTCGCGTCGCGACCGTAGAGGATGCGGCTCCACTCCAGCAGTTAGTGGAATCTGCGTTCCGCGCCGAGGACAGCAGAAAAGACTGGACAGATGATCTAGGTCTCTCGTCGAGCTTCCGCCTCGATATCCAAGAGATTGTGGCCATGATCACCAAACCGGACAGCGTCATGTTGATGGCAACCAATGATCAAAACACGCTCGTCGGCTCGATCGGGACTTCCAAACGCGACGCAAACCATGCTCGTCTTTTCATGCTTGCTGTTGATACCAGCCAACAGCGTGACGGCATTGGGCGGCAGGTCTTGGCATATGCTGAAGACTATTCTCAGCGGACTTGGGGTGCCACGACACTGGGATTAAACGCCCTTTCGAATCGCCAGCAACTTATCTCGTGGTATTCGCGTCGTGGATACAAACCGACGGGTGAAACAAGCCCCTTTCCTCGCGAGAAGTTCGAGAACCTGGTGTTACCAGGTGACCTTTGTTTTGTGGAATTTGAGAAAGTACTGTGAATAGAGATTTATTTTCTTACATAGAAACTATCCGGTCGGAATTTCCTATGTTCACCAAGCACACGTTCTAGCCCTAACAGGGAAACCACTACTACATTTCCTCTTTCTGATACATGTCGAATGAAGTGGTATCGTAAAATAGGGGTAACCAGCAATGGTGTTCAAGTCTATATATTTCTGTATAAATATAAATTACAATTCATAAAGGATAAATCAATCCTCTAGTATACCGAGTCTATTATTCTAACACACCCCCTCAGCTATCCCCGTAGGGGACAGCTATCCAATAAGCTTTGTATACAAATATATACAAATCTCTCTATCTCTCTCTCTACAAGGACTAGGTTATTAAATAACCTATATCTACTATCCGAAGTATCCGAATAAAGCTCTCGTACTCCCTCCCATGTGATAGGTCAAACGCCCCTCCTCTTCATCGCTGCCTTAAAGCTCTTCACAAACTCCGGAATATGATCTGGATTCAACATACGCGCATGAATCCCCGGACACTCATGGAACTCAACATCAGTCCTGCCAAATTCCCTCCACGCGCCCAACTTATTCTCCACCCAGTCGCGGCGATCGAGGGCCGCATACCCCGGCGGATCCGCAATGAACACATCGAGATGGTCCACGCTCCCCGCTGGCTCATAGTTCTCGCCATGCATTCGGAAGTTCTCACCAATATCGCTGATCTGGCCTAGGATCTCGGTCGAGAGCGCCAGTGCATGCGCACGGCCCTGGTTCCCAATAGCCAGGACATAGCTGAGCGTTTCATCGCGGGATAGAGGCTTCCCCTCTTTCTCACGGGAAAGAAAATAAGCTTTCGCAGAGTCCATGAGCTCGTCGTCGATGAGTTCTAGGAAGAACGAGATGTGCAGGACAACGTCCTGCCAGTTCTGGCCGGACACGTATTTCCGGATATGTGGTGGGTAGTCGATGGATGCGAGGAAGCGGACCTCCTGCCCCTGGGACTCGAGCAGCTTACCGACTTCGAAGGCGAGTGTTGAGCCCAGCGAGTACCCTGCTATGGCGTAGGGCCCGTGGGGCTGGACCTTGCGGATGTGCGAGCTGTATGTTTCGACTGTGGCTTGCATGGTGGGGAAGAGCGGTTCGTTGGCGTTGTATCCGCGGGTGCGGATGGCGTAGACTGGGCGGTTGGGGAATTGGGCGGCTAGAGCGACGAAGACAAGGATGTCGCCACTGCCGGGGTGGATGAGGAAAAGGGGGGTTTGCGTGCCGTGGACTTGAAGGGGAACGATGGGGTTATAGACTGGGGGTAGAGCGTAGAGGGTGTCGACTGCGGAGGCGATTTCACCCACTGTTGGTCTGGTGGTTGGTTAGTATACACACACTCATACTAATGTGGAAAGAGTAGATAAGGTTACTGTGTCATGAGGACGGACATGGGAATGTCCACGGCAATCCTGGTCTTGAGTGATATCAGGTCAAATGAGGAGATACCCAGCTCGAAGACCGACGAGTCGGCACTGATATTCTCCACAGGGATCTGTAGTGTCTCGCTCAAGACGGCCTGAATCTTACGCTCTGTCTCTGTGGAGCACTGCCTCCAGGTTGACTGCCGATACTCGTTGACCGCAGCCAAATGGCGCTCTTCTATGGCGGCGTAGACGCCACTGACAAACGCAGTGCGGACCTTTGTGCGCGAGACCTTGCCCAGCAACGACTTCTCCAGCATCTCTGCCGGCAGCGGGATAATATGGCCTGGCTTTTGCGCCGTGAGAAGCGCAACGATCTTGGCGACTGCGGCGTCGGTCTCGAAACGCACGGCGGCCTCGTCCTCGCCGAACGTGGGGACATATACAACAGCTACACCCTCTGTCGGGGAACCAGGGTAGCGATACGGAAAGACGACAGTGCACGAGGGCGTCACGCCGGGGATGCCCTCCTCTTCAATGGCCGTCTCGATCTCGGTCGCGCTCCAGTTGACCCCGTTGATAATGATGATGTCCTTGATCCGGCCGGCGAGGTTGAGGCTGCCCGAATCGTCTAGCCAGGCCAGATCCCCTGTAATGAACCATCCATCCTCCGTGAAGGCCTGTGCAGTCGCGACCGGATCATTGTAGTATCCGGTGAAGACGACGGGGCCCTTGAGCTGTAGCTCGCCGCTCTCTCCGCACGCCGCATGCTGATTGTTCTTGCCTACCACCCGCATCTGCGCACCGGGGATGCAAGTCCCCAGCCTCGCAAACTCCAGGCCCCGCTTGACGTCTGCAGATGGGAATCCGCCAGTGCAGTGGATCACCCCTGCACATGTCTCCGTCATGCCAAATCCAGGGCTGATGACCTCCAGGTTGCTGGGGATACGGCATCTCTGCTGGAGCTGGCGAGTTAGGGCCTCGCACGTCGCGACAACATTGGCTTCCCCGCCAGAGTTGATTCTTCTCAGCGCAGACAAATTCGCCGTTACCTTGGGGTTTGCTGCAAGAGCATCGCGTAACTTGGCGAGGAAGAAGTTAGGCGCGAATGTCGATGTGACGAGGTGAGTCTCGAGCAGCTCAATGAACCGGAGGGGATTATGTGATAGTGTGCTTGCAGGGACATGCACCTGTTCGCTGCCCAGGCTGACCGCAAGCAAGTGCACCTCCGTCATGCTTGCGACATGGTCCAAACCAACCCAATTCAGAAACACATCGCCCGGTCGACTCCCATAATGAGACGCCTTCCCCCGCAGCGCGGCCAGAATCTGCCCATGGCGGAGCGGGACTGCCTTTACGTTCCCCGTGCTACCGGACGTCAGCATCAACAAGGCCGTCTGCTCGGGGTTCTTGAGCGGGCCGGGCAAGTTCATGGCAGGGTTTGTTGTCCTTCTGTCACCCAGCGACTCAACAGAGTGTAGATCAAGCCCTTCCACACCGCGGAACTCCGGCAACAGTCGCTCGCTGGTTAGAATTATGGGCTTGTCCAGCAGAGCCTGGAGATGCAGGATATGTTTCTTGCGCTTGCCTTCGTCGTAGACGAACGGGGTGGACATGCATGGGATGAGACCGGCCAGGGTCACAGCCCAGAACCATAGCACGGCCTCACACTGGGTGTCAAAGTGCAGGAGCACAATGGACGAGCCTGAGGCTGAGGCTGAGGCTGAGGCCGAGAAATCACGGAGGAGGTGAGCTTTCTCCGTCGTGTCTTGCTGGAAATCAGCGTACAAGGCGTGGATGGGTTGCGAAGAAGACGTTTCGTAGAATGTCAGGCCACTTTGGCAGCGGGATGCATTCTCAAGAAGCTGGCTGATATTCTTGACGGCAACGGCCGTGTCGTTTTGACCAGTCCATGTCATGGCTGAGCTGTTGTAGTTAAAGGCACGAGGATTGCGTGGACTGGGTTAAATATGCAACAGGACGGATGCCTTATTTTTGGCAACAAAATTTGGGACTGAACGACTTTATTAATACCTAGGTAGGTTGGATATGTCATATTGTGTGCGAAGAAGCATAACGGCCCGATGCACTTTTTGGCCCAGTTGATGCAGGAACGATGCCTCCTTCTAGACCGCTTTTTTGAACGTTCTATACAGTGTATTGCAAATGAAGCTATCCACCTGGGCATGGATGTTTACAAGTCCAAAAAAATGAAGCTTGCGACCACCATACAAATTAATGCATCTCCATATTTCTGGGTGGTTTACAAGTCCAATGAAGCCTTTAAACACCATACAAATTGATGTATCTCCATGTTTCTAGGTCATTGTAAGTCCAAAAAAAAGAAGCCTTTATCTACTATACAAATTAATGCATGTAGGTAGTGGTAAGGGTAAAGAGAGGACAGAAGAAAATACATTCATCGCCTAGTCCGGGGGTGCATGATATTTTTTATGGTGGGAATAGCTTCGTTTAATTGGACTTGGGCACTTTGGGTACTTTGTTTAATAAGACACCTGTCATTGTAATCCAGGTTTTTTAAGGCATCAACTTGGCCAAAAAGTGCATTGGGACATTGGCCGTTATGCCCCTTCGCACTGTGTTCACCAGCTGCAGCTGCAGCTGCCCCGCGTCCCCAACCTCCTTGAGCCAACGATTTTTCGGTGAGGTTTCACCTACCCTCCTTCGTATCTTACACTTTGAGTAACATCTATCCTACCCTCTCCAACCGAATCCTAAGCCTTCAAGTATCGTGAAGCATACCCGAAGTTCGGTATTCCCTTCCGCCCAGTCCAATGCCCGTGGACAAAGAACATATATTGGTCTCATCAGCACTACAAGCTGCCCGTTCACGCCTACCCCCATTACCCCGTTATGCGCCAGAATTGCTCATATCAAGATGCGAAGAAAAGATTCAGCAAGAGAAATATGAGGTCGTCGTTGTTGGAGTACGTACAGCACACACATACCGAGGCCTACCCCTGCCGCTAGCGTAGCTAGCTGACTGACTGACTCTATTTTGATCTAACCAGGCTGGCCCTGCAGGCATCCTACTCACCTGTCTCCTAGCCCGGTACGGACTAAGGGACGAGAATTCAGTGCTATGCATCGACCTGAAGAGCGGGACCCTTGGGTCGGGACACGCGGATGCGCTGCAGCCGCGGACATTGGAGGTGTTGAAGTCGATGGGTCTGGCGGATGCGATTATCAATGAGGTGAGTTGGCTTATAACTCTAAGCTAACCGTAGATTATGGTATGGTGTGGTATGGCATGGTCAACCTAACAGGAAAACAGGGGTTCCAGTGCTGGGAACGCAGTGCGTGGGATCCCTCGCCCGGGAACGAGGAAAAGATCGAACAGGGCTATGTTAAACCGGTATTGGATTCCACCGCTGGGTACCGGTACCCGTTTGTGTTGTTGATGCACCAGGGAAGGACGGAGCAGTTGCTTGAGGCGGACTTGCTGCGGTATTCGAAACGCGGGGTTCAGAGGGAGACAAAATTGATCGATGTGGGCATTGACGAGCACGGTGATAAGGAATTCCCGGTTAGATGTGTGATTGAGACAGCAGACGATGAGCAGGGCGGAACTCAGACTCGGACTGTGCGGTGCAAACACGTCGTCGGTGCGGATGGGGCCCACTCCACCGTGCGGCGATGTATGCAGCTCGATCTAGTCGGGGACTCGCTAGGGTATATGTGGGGTGTTGTCGACCTTGTCTTGGACACGGACTTCCCTGATATCCGGAGATTCTCTTCAGTGCGCTCGGCGGGGGGCTCGGTTCTTGTTATACCGCGGGAGCAGATACCTGCAACAGGGGAGTATCTGAGCCGACTTTACATCCAGATCCCTGGGGAGGTGGCCTTGGATATGAGCGTGGAGGAAGCCAGAGCGAAGCGCAGTGAGATCACGTTGGAAAGCTTGCTTGAGACTGCTGGCCGTGTGTTCAGGCCGTTTAGTATGAAGCAGAAACAGGGCACCGCGGTAGAGTGGTGGGCTATCTATCACATCGGGCAGAGGATGACCAAGGATTTTATCGTTAGGGATTCAACTGGTCTCCCTCGCGTTTTTCTGGTGGGAGATGGTGAGCATCCCTAATGTCCATTTTCTGCAAATAAAAAGAGAAAAGGGGAAAAGCTGACAGAATACATAGCTTGTCATACGCACAGCCCCAAGGCCGGACAGGGCATGAACGTCTCTATGATGGACTCGTACAACCTGGCCTGGAAGCTCGCATACTCCATCCACGGTTTAACACCGACGCCTCTTTTAGAGACGTACGAAACCGAGCGGCGGGCAGTTGCGCGGCAGCTTCTCGACGTTGATAAGGTTTTCAGCACGGCGATTTCGCAGCCAATTGCAAGCACCCAGGAATTTGGCGATGTTCAAGGGCCGGTCTCCAAGCAACTGGATGGAATACTCAGCGCTCTGGCGGGATTCATCAGCGGATGTGGCATTCAGTACCCGGAAAATGCGCTCGTCGAGCTCCCTGCTATCCATGGTACCGATACTGATCCTCTGTCCTGCATTCTCCGCCCAGGAACCAGGGTTGCAAACGTGAAGTTGAAGAGATACGTCGATGGGGCGCCGCGGGATCTACAAGATAGTCGGTCAAGCCCATTCCCATACCCACACCTTCATCCAGATAAGGTCAACGACACGTTGAAGCTAACACTTCCAGCACAGGCTTCCCCAGCACCGGTCGCTTCCGTATCTTAGTCCTAACCTCGACCGACTTCCTGGCCCCCCTCGGCATTTCATCCAGCACCCTGAATACAATCGGAGGGACACTTATTCCCACCTTTTCGCCTTCACTTATAGAACAGGTCATCCTCTATCCCGGCCTCTGCATCTACCGACATTTCCGCTGGGAAGATCTTCCGAGAACTGTGAGAGTGTACTCAGAGATGCGATTATTCGACGGCTCCGGCTCGGATCTGGCTCAGGGTGAAGATGCGTACACTCGCTTCGGTGTCGCTCCGGACAGGGGGGCCATGGCGGTGGTGCGACCTGATGGGTATGTTGGGATCGTGGCAGAATTGGGGGACGTGGCGAGAGTAGAGTCCTACCTGGCGCGGTTTGTGAAAAGGTAGGCGTGGGTTTGTTCGGAGGGTTCAGATGAGCAGAGCACAGACAGTGGCAAGTTTGACATTTCATGGGCCTATCAATGACTACAGTAAAGTCCCATGCTTTGCCCTATGCGCTCGTTGACATGAGCATGCCATTGGCAAAACTTTCTAATGAAGGCCATCGTTGTAGAGAAACTGTCGCGGAATCTGGCTCGTTGGATAGCTTCCGTCTTTTTATTTTTGGCTCGTTCTCAGTCGTAGGAAACCTAGAGTTAGTCCCTGGACAGCATTCCCTTACAAGGAAGCACTTTATGGGTAATAAGATCCTGGGGAAGTTGAGTTAGTATAGTAATTCGTAAGCTAGTTTACGAGCTAGTACGCTTTACATGTGCTCCTATCTATACGTCGTATTATAGCAACGGCTACTCCGTAGGCGTTAGGGATAAGTAGCTAGCTATTGATAGTCGAGTAATATAGCGTCCCGCTAGTGTACCGTACTAGCGTTGAGTTACCGGGTTACCGAGTCATTGGTCCGGAGGAGTAGTAAGAAAAATGAAAAATTGGCCGGTTAGTAATAAACCTAGTACAGAATACCTAGAAGGAAAGCCTTCGGATGAACTAGGACGTGCTACCAATCTATTACACTACCGTATAGTATATTATAGTGGGAGAAGAGAAGATAAATTCCTAACTAGTGTGCTGGCCGCTGATTATGGTACATGGCTGTGGCTAGATGTCCAGCCAGCTATGGTGTTATTGGATGCTGTTGTGTGACACATCACTAGCAATTCTGGATCAGGTGGTTCTGCATAGCTCTCTATACAGCCATTATTTATTTATCGTCACATATGTACTAATATTGTGTAACCCACATATCCCTAACACCCCGTGTGTAAAACCCAAAGGTAGAGAGTATCAGGCTTACATTTGCTTTATAAGTTGGATGGCTACTCGGATATTGAAAGGCCATAACACGGATATAGGGAAATTCTCTCTTGTCCCACATTTCCAATACCTCTCCATCTTCCCATTTAGTATGAACTTGAAACCAACATGTCCAAAGATTTTGATGCTGCATGGTAACATAGTCTTGTTTTCTATAGAACCTTGAAGCATGATCTGACTCGTTCATCTCTTCACTATAGGCCACGCACAGTCCGGACAAATGCTCCAATACAAGACAGAATTTTTAAAGCCTCGAGTAAGGGATACTGTACTCAACGCTCTGCAGCAAGATCCAAGTCTAGGGCCCGGTGACGTGGTCGAGTTTCACTATCTTTCAGGCAAGTGGCCTGCTAAACTTGACCAACTTCCGGGAGAAAGCAATTATCGGTGGGCATGGGGACATGGTGAGGATTTGGATGACCGTGTCCGGGGTCTTGAGCAGTCGGTCGATTATATCTTCCGGTATCTTGATAAACAGGGCCCATTCCTCGGGATCATGGGATTCTCGATGGGCGCCGCTATGGGTGCTATAATTGCTTCTCTTTTGGAGAAAAGACACTCGATCGGTGATTTAAAATTTAACGTAAGTTGGGTGAAATATTACGTGCATTGAACATGCGCAGGTGGTATCACAGTGGCTGACTTTCTTTCCTTCATAGACGAACCACCCGCCGTTAAGATTTGTAATTGCAGTTTGTGGATTTAAATTCGAAAACCCTCTTTACAATGACTTATACAGTCCAAAGATTGAGACACCGATGTTCCTTGCTATTGCCAGCATTGATGTAATAGTCGCTGAATCTGCATCACTGAGCCTTCGTGATGTATGCACAAATACTGCTTTGTACTTTTTTGAAGGGGCACATTATATCCCACGAGATGAGCTCTTCTTAGAATCATTGGCTGAGTTTATTGAAGATGTTTTGGGTATCAAAGAGGACCATGGGGAGGATTGGGAGGATTGGGAGGATTGGGGGGATCGCGGATATCATTGAGTTTTGGTGCTTTGTCGAAATCGTCAGTATCGTGGAATGAACGTGTCAAATGAATTCATTTTCAGGTTGATATTGCTCTCATATTAATGCCTGTATGTGGTTGTTCGTAGGCAAAGTGGGATACTCTGGGTCTCAATGGAAAACTGGTTGATTTCTTGCATAGATGGCAATGCTCTCTAGATAAAGCTATGCCAAGCTTTGGGACAACCGTGGATGCGTCCTTTCGGGGCCAATCATTAACAAAGTTTATCAGAAATCAAACAGAGCTTATCTTTTACATAGCCTAAATAAAGAGCGCCACAACTGAATCCAATCTCTGGGCTTGACATATTTCACGGTTAGTTGAGTTTGCTGCAGGTGGTCAATCGGCTACTTGGTTGCCTTCTCCAAATCCGCAGCCCAGAGAGCCGCGCCAACAGTGTTCGTAAATGAAAACGCGATCGAAGCAAATGGTATCATTTCCAAAACAAAGGCTGCAATTCCAAGTCTGAGAGGAAAAGTCAGTACGTGAACAGATAGCACCCGGGGAGAAAAGGGAACGAGATGGAGTTTACGCACCCAGTGTACGCCCCCTGGTTTTTCTTCACCCACTCCTCTCGCATCGTAGAGTCCCAGCCCTTGAGCTGGAAGTATCTGGCATGAAGTACCGGCCCTGCCCTTTTCCCCTGCATATAGATATACAACACCGTGCCGACCACAGGAATAAGGTTCAGGGGCAGGTAGAGCAACGATCGCAGCAGCGCCCGTGGGTTCAGCCGCGCGAGAGGGCGAGTAAATATCTTACCCAGCCTAGCCATCGCATCTTTCCCTCCCGATCGGGGTTTCATCTGGCGTCCTTGTGCTACGAGTGGCTCCTGGTCACGGGCGACCAAGGTGCCATCGAAGGTATCGATCAGGGCGTCTTCGACGAGGAACGAGCGTGAGAGGACGTTTGTTATAGCGGAACTTTCACCAAGAACGAGAATCGCGGCGGAAATAGCAGCCAATGGGCCACTAGTGAAGGCCATGATGGCCATCTGTGGCACGTACGTGAAGAAGAACATGACGGACGTGACGCCTACCCCAAGCGTGATGGTTCGGCCGGCGCGAGATATAAAAGGGCGCCAGAGGTCTTTGTGAGTCGCAAAGTAGATGATTCCCTAAGATCCATTCAATTGGAGTCAGAGACGGTCGGAAAGCAGTCTCCTCGAATGGCATAGCTACTGACCTTGAATGGATACAAGTATGCGCCCGACGTAATTACATCATGAGCAACTGCTTGAGTATTTTTGGCTTCGGTAAGCACTGCATCTTTGATCTTCTCAGACATGGTGTAGCCTACAAGTTAGCAGCATAGGGTGGGAAAGAATGAGATTTGGAAATCGTGGGGGGTTGAAGATGATGACGTAAATATGCAAGTTCGACCTTCGGACCATCCATGGATGGATGCACATATCTGTTTTGCTCCTACCGCTTCTAGCTTTCTACGCTCCCGTTGGTCTATTTATGCCAAACATATTATTCTGGCCTTCTCATTAGCCTATTCTTTTCACCGCTTACGGGTAGCTCTGCTTGGAACGTCAAAAATCTGTACTATGTTGTACTTTTCCACAGTACTGGTGGACACGACAAATCATCCAGGGAAATGAAAGATGTCGTGCTCTGGGCGCACTCCAGGATTCGTCGACATTTGCAGCTGAGAGCCAGGCGGGACATTAAACGTCTCTGGAGCAAGGCTTAACGGTACCTCCGAGCTGAAGCCCGGATTAACCAGTTGCCACGCCCACTCGCTGGATGGGGATAGTGAGAATGATGTGGGTGCGAACCCAGCTACATTTGCTGCACGTTGATTTGTCAGTCACATGAGGTGGTATCAAGAAATGGATGTATATTCTTACCATCAAAATCAAATGCAGTGATAAGCCTCGTCAAAGTATCTCGACAGCGCATGACGGTTTCACTGCCCTTGTTCAACCCACCTAGGATCTCCACAGCTGTCTCAAGCAGACCTCGCAGTTCAGACACGGAAAAGGTAGATAATTGTCCGGAGTATGCGGGGATTCTTTTTATCAGAAGGATGCCCAAGACCGCCAGGGATGAGTTGAAAGCTGCGCGTAGTTAGTATTTAATCAAGCGTCATAAGAACCAGGGTATGCATACTATAATAGCAAGAAAACCACCATGCCCCAAGCAAATTCCCATCATTTTTGGAACCAGACAATATATTCTTACTGATTTGCAGAATATCGGCACACGTGCGGACCAAATCCGCCAGCAAAACAGCACCTGAATTCCGCAGCCATTCCGCCTGATGTTCGTCTGAGCCTGTCGTACCCGGCAGATCGAGGAATTGGTTCAGGACTGGGCGTAGAATAAGTATTCTCGCACCGAGGAAGCGGAGAGAAAGTAGGACGCGGAGTCTCATTGTTCCGGCTGTCAAAGGGACATCATCCACCGCCTCCTGGGAGGTTATTATTTGTAGAGATGGCGGGAGATTATCCTGCCACTGGGCGAGTTCCCAGCGTAGTTTGGAGATCTGATTAAGGCTTTCACTCATGGGGAGACGGGTGCGAAGCCCGAGATTTTGATCGTAGAGACGCTCCAGGGCATCGCCCATGATGTGAGTAATGGACCTATCAAAATCAGTCAGCGTTGCAAAAGTCTTCCATGGAGATTTGCTTACATCATAGCATCAAAATAAGCCAGGCTGGATACGGTAACACCACTCGGCGCATTGCTGAATGGTAGATAGGGGCTGGCCTCGGGTCTCACATGGGATAAGGGAATCAAAGGGGGCCGTCCGTAAGTCACGCTCAGGAATCTTTTCATCATTAGTACGCTTAACCATATACGGAATTACAGACACATACCGATCATTCATGACACACCAATACCATGATCTCCTGCGCACTTCCCGATCGATTTGTGAGATGCTCTTCAGGTTCATGACGTGAAGACCAAGCTGGTATGCCCCTTTCACAGCCAGGCCATGTAACGTCCAGGCAAGTGAAGAAGACGTAGTTCCTTCAAGGTACGTCTCCATCAAAAGGAATAACTGCACTGAGCATGTCAGTGTGGGTTGAATGTAAGATATCAAGTGTGTGCCATACCCATTTCTAATGAAAGACGCCCCAGCATATCTGATTTTACCAATTCCATCGCTCTCTCAAAGTACATGCTGGATCTTGTGGCCCTTTCAATATTCGGTGAAGTCGCCGTCATCACATTTGTCGCGAGGGCGAACACGACATTTAGACTCCCTAGCCAGGATCTCCGAACACTCCGAGTCCCGCCAACCTGCAACGTCTTGTACATGTCTCGGAACGAGTCTTCATGGATGCAGGGAAGCATCAGATTGACCGTGGTGAAAAACAAATGCAACAAGGCGTTTGCTTCCATTTGAGGAGGAAGCGCGAAGGGATAGACGGGAACTCTTCCCTTAGTCTCAGGTAGACTGTTGATACCCGATGGTCTTGTCAGGAATGCATCGAAGCGGTTATCGTTTGATTGGCCATCGGTGGAAACGTCCGTGTTTGAGAGAGGTAAATTGTCTGCCGGGTTGACTGGATGGCCAACGGCGTGAATGATGAGGCGCAAGAAAGCCACATTAGATGAATCGCCTTTAAAATCTTTAGACAGGGTCCCATTAAATAATTTGCAGGGATAAATCGAACGTTACCGAAGTATTCTTCTTCGTCAGCCCCATCTCTAAGTGCCACGGCGCCCATACCATCCACTTCATCGTCTTGATCCAACGGCCCTTTCACTCCCGGACTACGTCGAGATTCATGATTCTCCTGAATTTTGGGAGAGGTGGCTGTCTGGATTTCAGGGCTATCGAATTGCTCGTTTAGGCCAGCAAGCCGCAACCTTTTTTCTATTGCCTGTACCCGCTGCTCGAGCAGATTTCCTTCTTGTCTATACCGATGAGTTTAGATCACAAGGTATCCCAAACTGTTTGACTCACCGCTCACTGCTGCCGGGGTTAGTTATTGCTACAGGCTGGCTGTACGACTGCTCATATCTGCACTCCGTGTCCATATCTTTGCATGTCGAACATGGTCGTGCGCCATCGCACTGTGATATTGGAAAGTTCAGCCATCAGCTCCAGAATATATCAATGACCATTGTATAACATACACGAGACTTGCGGATCCTACAGGACCGACATGCCACAGATACTCTCTTGCGTTTGGGACCCTGTATTTCTGTCTGTTGGATGTGATTGGAAGCACCCAGGGACGGGGTCGAATACTGAGGACGCTGGTCTGCCATGGGATAAATGTGAGAGTCGCTCTCAAAAGGGAAACCTCGGAATAATATGCGACGGCGGGAAGTTGCAGCAGTAAAACACTGGGTGTCCTTCTGACCAATCACCGGGCAGTTCATTTGCGAAAACTGGGGAATTCCCCTGGAAGGTGACGCACTGCCTCCTTTTTTCCTCTTTTTCTCTAAAAATACCATTTGACTTCGACTTAGCTGACTGGATTTACCCCTAGGTCCCGCTAACCCTGAGCTAATTTTCAATTACGCACTATAGTAAGTTCTGGAAACCTGGAGGGTAACAAGAGTAGGGAATAACGTTAAAATTGAACATCTTATAAATGCAGAGAATTATATGCATCGTAGATCTAGTTTCAAACAAACTATGAGTATAATCTGTGTCAAATCATGTGAAAATACACTAAATTTCTTGCTATTGTTCCATTTGCGCTAGGTTCTGCAATAAGCCCCGGCCTGCAGATCCTCGCCCTCAACCCAATTTCCATACAATCCTGCCTTAACCGAAGCGGTAATAGCAAATGTATGACTAATGTATGACGAAAAATATAAGGGGGTTTGACCTGGGCCATGTATAATGATATAAATATAATATTCTTGCAGTGGGAACTCATATATAGTACTATGTATTAAATCAACAATTTCAAGAAGAAAGAAGTTGCCAAGGAGAAATCGAGTCCGGAATGTAGGTATGATCACATTCAGCCAAAGGGGTTCCATCCTCCAGCCACCATATCGACCGCCCTTTTAGTCGCTTCATCCAAGTCCTCTTTAGGTAGCCCCAATACATCATTTGCCAACTCCATTGTCCCTGCGAAATCGCTTTCCTGGTTGGTTGGCAAAAACACACTGGCATAAAGCATTTTAGGAAGGCCCGTAAAAACACCCTTGGCAAACTCCTCAGCACCGTCTGCAAGGCGCTTGGTGACACTCTCGTGACTAATCTCCCAATCAGAGTCTGTGGTGCCCAAGACACGATGCAGACTATCTAGCATATCGCGTTGCGAGACGCGGAAGCTATTGATCAGGACATCCTTATTCTTAAAGTCGGCAAGCGCAGGGGTGGATCCCGATTCCGGCAGGCTGAGGAGAGCAGCCAGCGCGCGACCACATTGGTCCCATGTGCTGACACTAACAGTGCGGGTGCCGTCATCGAAAAAGGTGACCTTCCGGTCTTTAATCGTAAAACCAAACCATTGCTCTCCGCATGCCAGGCTCCATTCGTACCAGAAACCACATGGCAGTGTTACTGAGGACGAAGCACCAGTTTGAGCGTCAGCAATTCGAGCGACAGCACTCTTTCCGTATGGATCTGTGTCCTCCACGCCCTCGGGGCTGATAGGGTATCCGTATGCATTGGGCATGATGTAGGGGACACCAGCCTTTGCGGCAGCTGTGGTAATTCTCGCATGAAGGTCTTCGGGGGCTCGGACGCCGAGAGTAATCACAAGGAATTGTTGGCCAGTCAAGGCCTTGACAAGTGAGTCTTCTTCGTCGTAGTTAACTCGAACAACTTGAACTCCCTCGGGGACTTGTCCATGGCTACCTTCGCGGGTGAGAGCAGTGACTGTATGCTGCCCTGTTTGCAGAAGCGACTGAGCAAAGGCTCCGCCGATGCGGCCAGTAGCCTGGTGATAGTCAGCAGTTGTCCTTCGAAGAGGGCCCGGCAAAATTCAGGGCATGAGACTGTATACTTACTCCGACAATCGCAACTCGTGTGATAGGTTTCGTGGACATGGTGAAAGAAATGATTGATGGGACTGGATCTGAGTTTCTGTTTGACAGGTTGCGCCGACGGTGATTTATATATTCAGGATATCTCCGGAGTAAGCGGGATCATGGCGGGGAGATAATCGGAGAATGGATCTAAGCATCGGAGTTGACAGTTAAAGCCGAAACTTGGTTTACAATAACCACCGGTCGTATAGGGCTTATCCCCGTGGGGGCGGCCCCATATTTGACGGTTCCCTCGACGAATAAAAAGGAAATGACACCATCGAGATCTGTGAGCACCCTGGAGTTAGTTATAGTGAGCATATGCACAGTACAATCAGTAGGCAGAGCAAAATACTGCCATCCCGTAAGCTAGATGCTAAACCTTCCAATAAAAGGATAACTCAGGTCTAAGACAGAACGAAAAATCTTGGGCGTATGCCTATGGAAAGAGTCATGTACCCCTTCCGACACCTATCTCTAGTTCAGCTCTTTCTTTTGTGGTGCTCCAATGGGCGTAAGAGTTTTGCCCGATGACAAGGGTCCACACTATTTGGAGAGGTAAGTCTGATGCCATTTTTGAGTCGAGTAAAATTTCACTTACCCATCCGTAGTTATCACACCGACATTGCTCGTAAACGGGGCAACTGAAGACAGAAACATAATCATTAGTATCCCACAGTAGCCAAAAGACTGTGTCTCCCAGAGGACACTTACTGGACCCCTTCCATGCCGAATACCACATGCCACAAAGTCTCAAACACCCACCCAACACCATAATTATCAACAAACGGCACACTCTTTTCGTTCACCCAGTTTAGCATACGGATATAATCGCTTTTAGGTCGCTGCTGGATGCGTGCTCGGCTGACCGCAAACTGCGCACAGCAAATCCCTCCGATTTTGTCCGGAACATACGCATCTTCGCCAAATATGTCCTTGTATATTCTCGGAAAGTTTGCCCGGGCATCGTTGTTGTCAATGTCCTCTTGGGAGGGGCTATTGGGATTGATGTGAGCCGGGCAGCCTGGGTTATTCGTACAGCGCAGGTTCAAATATCCCATCGCATCCACAGCTTCCAGGCGTATGTTGGGCAGAGTGTTGCTTGTTTGGGGGCCAAATAGATCGTTGTGCCACTGGTCGGGGTCGGCATGGACAAAAATCGAGTATTCGGGGAGGTTGTCGTATAGGTCAACAATGAACGAGAGATAAGCGGATGCCTCGCGGCCGCGAGAGGAGTGTGGAGTGAGCAGTTCTTTCTCGGGTCTTTTATCCATGGTGTAAATGAACGGAGTACTGTCGGTTCTGACCATAAGCATCCAATTAGTATGATTCCGCTGCCAACCGGGGCGCTTTTACTTGCTGTGTTTGAAGATAATCACGAAGCCATCTTAAGTCATCTCTGCGTGTCTTTGGTACTACCAACGCGACCTTTGTGGACTTTGCGCTGTAGCTTCGGGTTCTCATAACAAGTTCAGATAGCGCCGCGGCCTTTTCTAGCTTTTCTGTTGAGTATTCTACTCATGTCAGCATGGGGCCGTACTGAACTGGAGAATGCAAATCACCGAATTTTATAATCACGAGAACTGCGCAGGCAAATATCATGAATGCTGATAATATGGGTTGATGCCTAATCCATGAGATGATCGATCTCTTGACTCGCGCCGGGTATACATGACTTTCAGATCTGCTGTGACTGGATTTATCGTTCATTTTGAAATTTATTAAGAGGTAAAAGGGAAGAAAGAGAATTTATTTTTCTTGTGTGACTGGTTAGCTTCCACTCAAGACATGCGCTATGGCCTCCTTCCTGATTTGGCCTGATTTCGAACATTTGGGGCCAGTCATAGATCCTAGATGATTTCCGCCCCCATTTCTTCTTTTAGATCAAATTCCCTAAAAGTCGCTCTTACATTGTTTCTTCATATCATACGGAGTAAAAAGCTACCTAAAGTATCCAGATTCAAATCAAATCATTACTCCGTACGTAGAAAAGGTATACTAGTTATCTCAACCCGTATTCGAAGTATGGAACGCCTTATTTAGGAAATTCCCTGGTCTCCACATTATTGTAAATGTGGATCCCCCAAAAAGCATGGAGTAACCATGGCTTTTCAAGATCAAAGATTTAGAATATGACCAAACTGGTTGTGATGATGTAGGCCATGTGCTGTTTATTTTACTAAGCAATCATTTTCTGACATATTTTGGTCTGATATTCACATGCTCACTCGCTGTCAGGGGTCGCTCAAAGTTCTGGAAGAGGACTGGTCTCGCCGTGTCGTGCTATGGTTCGCCCAAGCAGAAGACACTACCTGATGCCCCTCGGACCTTATCAGTGTCTCTAATCGTCCTCCATAACAAAGCTGTACCAACCGCCTGTGTCCTTTCATCCCAGCTGTACTGGGTTCCATGGGCGATAGACTGCCAGGCTTATGTTGTCACCCTATCGGAAATTGGGCTGGTGTCCGGTTGCGATATTGTAGAAATGCACGAAAATCGGCCGGCCTTGAAGCGCCTCTTTATATGGACCCCATTCTGTCACCCGAGGGTGTGGGAGTGATTACCTTACGCTGGGGGAGGTTCCAAGGTTCCAAGGTTCGGCCCGGTGACCAAACTCAAATCGTGTTGGAACCCATAACCTTGGAAGGATATGGAATCAGGCGGTGGCGCGTACATCGGTTGTAAGTGACTATAATACCTGGGTAGTGCAGTCTTGTAGCTACTGCTAGGAAGGCGAAAAAGGAGAGGAAGAATCATGATCTATTAGAACTACAAATTTTGCGGCAGCACCTAAATTCAATAGCTAGCTTTGACTGCGTGACACCACCTTGATAAGCGTAGAGAATAGCTAAGCGCTGCTCAGCTGAAAGCTCACCTTTTGCTCTACGTAATGAGCTATTTTCTATGCGAGGGGGGGGGGGCATAGGGGTGGTGCAGGAAGAAGAATAAAAAGGTGGGTGGTTGTTGGGGTGATTTCAAAGTGGCTGTGGGTAAATACTTTGTGACCCCTATCCTCTAAGCTCGCGTTTACGAGAATTTTCCCAACAATTGACAGTGATGGGTGGGAACCAATGTGTCTTGGGAAAATAACCTTTCTGGCCGTTGAATGGTGATAATCCCGAACCTCCCCTTTGGTCACATCTAACAGGTGTGAGCGTGGATCATATACCTATCACGCCATGTGGGAAATGGATGTTTGAACAGGACGACGACGCCGAGGAGCCTGATTATGATTCAGATGGTCTTGGCTCCTACTATGATGATATAGATGATACCGATCTGGATTGGGTTCCTCCAGAGGACCGCAAGTACAGACTATTCCGAACCAAATTTGTACACAAATCGTTCAATCAATATTATCTATCAGCTGGCAAGGCTGCTCGGATATCTGAACTAGATTCCATGTTATTGGACGTTTTGCACCGACCTCAACACCGGTTTTGGTATCAGGTGGAGAACGAAATGGCGAAAGTGACCTGGTCTAGTGAGGAGGACCCTAAAGCATTTGAACAAAGCGATGAGGTCTTGCAATTTTGGAATCAAGTTGCATTGGAACACACCGGTAATGGCTTAGAGGTTGGATTTGAATTATGTTAATGTAGGAAATTGAAAGAGAAGCCAGAGCAGAAATAAGCATGTATTCGTGCTGAATCTGATATAATATATCTTATATAACTACTAATATATACTAATATACTAATATAAATATACAGCGAAGCCGGAGCGAAGCCGCCTATCCCATGGGAGGCGGCGGTGCTGCGGGACTTGTCATGGCCTACTACATACTTAGTATTTTCGTTGAAATGCACTCTTTTATTTAAAGAACTGGCTGGTAACAACTCAGACCTCAGGACTTCAGGACTTATTTTCTAAGCTGTACAATCACATCACCCTCCTCTGCTAAACTAAACCATACGTAGGCTATAATCGAAGGGGGCCATTCAGTTTGTTCTGACTCTCCGCCAACCAAGTTGCCCCGTGGTGAAAGCACACTGCGAGATTGGGGCATGAGTCTCATTTGGTACAATCGCCACATGTCCCAAATAGGTATACCAAGTCGTCGAAATGCTTTGAAATCCACTTTCCAGAGAGCGTGATAACCACGGCCTTTTTCACCACCACGAAGGGCATTGAAATAACCAAGCACGGCGTTTCTGCCCTCCGCGAATGTCGGACTCCGACGCCATATCAAATCAACTGATGTATCTTGAATATTTGGCAGAGGCCAGCATGTCTGTACCGTCAAATCGGTTGGTGACGGAACGGCAACTAAATACGAAGCCCGATGGCTGAGAATTGTTGGTTTGGAGGAACATAGTTCGACCACGCACTCCGAAATCGTCTGGAGCTCTTCTATTCCCCCCGGATACTTACTCCATTCCATATATTGTTCAATGAAGCAG
Organism: Penicillium sp. CMV-2018d; assembly: GCA_028827225.1. Classification (NCBI taxonomy): domain Eukaryota; kingdom Fungi; phylum Ascomycota; class Eurotiomycetes; order Eurotiales; family Aspergillaceae; genus Penicillium; species Penicillium hesseltinei. Next base: position 3,260,053 of record JAPZBW010000002.1, on the reverse strand, counting down.
TCCAGATCATGCGTAGACCATAGCCAGTGGTTTGTTGCAGCATTATGGATCTGGTGGAAGAGCTCAAGTTTCCAGAGGCCTCGATGCGTCCGATAAGACTCGATCCATGATGGTGGATCAACATCGAATTGGATTCTCTCGCCACCTTTGGGTGGTGGAAGTCTTCTATTCACCCAATCCACAACATTGGCATCGGAAGCCATGGGACGGCGGGGCTCTGCGGACTCGAGCCGATTGATGAAACGCTGAAGACAAGCGCAGGCAGTGAGATGCGTTTTCGCTGCTGTATTTACAGTCTGATGCACCGCAGCTAGTGAGTGGGTGGTGGAAAGGGAAATAGGTCGCATAACATCCCCTGGTGAGCCAGCGAGCTCTTCTAGCAGGGCTTGTGGAGTGAATGATGTCGATAGAATGGAGGCTAGGAGCGTGAAATAGTAATGAAGCCCGTGCGAGGTGAGGGAGCAGTTCCTCAGGACGTGTTCGGTGGTGTTTTTAAACGAGCCGTTAAAAGCTTCCTTCACTCGGGGAGATATTTGTTGAAGACCGTCCAAGCTGGTGAAGTCGCAGCAAGATTCGAGAATTTGACAAATAATTTCGGTTGGGAATTTTGCGAAGGGATCCATCTTCGGCGCAATTGATAAATTCATGAATATTATGAATATCTGTAGGGCGAAGGGGAATGAAAAGGAAGAGGTTAAGTATTTATTGTCGAGGCCAAATTCCAGAGATCCACAATTGTTTCCAGGTATGCCCACCCGCCCGTCCATGGGCGATGTCGCAGTCTAATCCTACTTAATCTTAAGATTCCGGATTATAATATTAGTATTAACTTCCTAAGCTAGAAGGACTATAACTTTATCCTTAGGCTCTTAATATTTCTACTCTAACTACTTATATTAATAGATAAGCCCCTAGAATCTCTTCTTTAAAGAAGTCTTTATTAGTTAAAATAGGACAAAAAGAATTTGTGCACCCGCACGAGGACCCTGATGCGTGAAGGTACTCGGTACATGCAACCACTTTCGGCTATAGTGGGCGTGCTCGCCCGGTTAATTATTGTTAGCGAGGTGAGGCGATTTACCCACGCTGGTACTGGCCGTGTCAAATGTGGCCGCGCCGCTTGGGCTGATGCTCTTAATGCACATCTTTTTATTTGTCCAATAATACTGCTTCAGATATAAACATTCTGACACGGAGTCTTGTTCTGCAGGGGCGCTAGGGGTCGATTTCAAGGGCAAGTGGGTCACATCCAAAGAAAAAAGCTGTTATAACCTGCCCCTGGACTGGCGAGTTGCAAACTAGGCCAAAAAGACCACTATATATGAGCGTTATGCTCAGATAGTCCAGGCTCCAATATATATATAGTGCGTGACATGACAAAAGCGCCGCAACAAGAATAATCATCGAACCCTGAACACTAATGCTACTACTCCGTAGACCGATAGTATCCCTTTCTCGGTTCCCCGCATCTCGAGCCGAATTGCCACATGCCCTAGCTAAGGAGGGATAGACGGTTACTTATTTTATGACGGGAAATGGAGTTGCTAAAGTGTCGATCGTAATTTCCGCCCTTGAACCCCGGCTTTGTGAAGCACATGCAGTAGTAGTGCCATTTAGTGCAGTAAGCATAATCATTATAGTAAATGATCAATACTATAAGTGAAAAATTACTGGGTAATATCCTGCGAGCTCGTCGAATGTTGGATTGGGCCGCAAATATGCAGGTCTTCGCAGATGAGGTCCGTATGACAGAGGATTTAGAACAACTGGAGGATGGCAACCTTGGAATGACTTCTATAGGCCTTGGATTATAGTATTTACATAGGTAGAGCATGCGACAAATGTTATACAGTATAGAGAATGACAAAAGGAACGCCGAGGTATATTGTATATTCTTCATGATCTCTATTTTCTTCTTTCATCATAAACTTCAAGCCCCTATAGTGGGATCTCACGCCACATTGAATGTGTTTGCTGTTGTAGCCTACAGTAGTGCTCGGTGACCATGTAAATTGTGACTCCATCCCGCGACAACCGTTTCATGACATTCACTGACATCTACCATTGCTTTGAAACTGCCGAACGCAGTGTGATCGTCGTTGCGAGAATGCTGGCACTGCGTGAACACAGACCCCTACGTGGTGTTTTTTTTTGTGGGGTCAGCCAGTGGCTGCCAATAGGATATGCGAGGCTTGCCATCAGATCGTCAAAAACTCAATCTCGCTTGACTATTGATTTTGGTTTTAGCAACGAAAAAGTGGTATTGAGCTAATGATTTCCCCGGGCCTAACACGGGAGCTGGTGTATAAAGACAATGGGACCTAGCGTCTTAGTCAAATTATTTCCGCTCATTTGACTTATCTCATAGCGCTATATTCGTCATGCTTTTTGGCCGCCTGCTTGGCGTGGCCGCGCTTGCTGCCATTGTTAAGGCCGTGGAGCTATCGGGCTATGAGTACATCGTGATTGGCTCTGGGGCAGGAGGTGGTCCTTTAGCGGCACGACTCGCCTTGGCAGGTCATCGTACGCTTCTTATCGAAGCTGGAGATGACCAAGGAGCGAATTTGAACTATACTGTCCCTGCTTTCTCTGCAACGGCTTCCGAAGATGAAGCTCTGGCATGGAACTTTTATGTCAAGCACTACGCCGATGAGTCCCGGCAAAAGCTCGACTTCAAGACAACGTACGAAACTCCCGACGGCAAAGAGTACACGGGCTTGAATCCACCGCCGGGGTCCACGATGAAAGGCACACTTTACCCCCGTACCGGAACCCTTGGTGGTTGCACGGCACACAACGCCCTTGTCACCGTCTACCCGCACGACTCTGATTTCGAATACCTTGCCACACTCACCGGGGATGGGTCATGGTCACCCGACAATATGCGCAAGTACTTCAAGCGCACGGAGAACAACCGCTATCTACTCCCATTACTCAAGGGCCACGGCTATGATGGCTGGTTAAGCACCGAGACCGCACCACTAAGCATTGTTCTAGAAGACCCCCAACTTCTAAGCTTGCTGCTTGGCGGAGCATTTTCCCTAGGCAATGTGACCAAGTCGGTTTTCAACATCGGTACCCTACTCGCAGGAGACGCAAACTCGGCCGCAAACCACCGCGATACCTCACCGGGATACTATCAAGTCCCCCTAGCATCTGATGAAAGCTCTCGTAACGGCCCTCGCGAGTTCGTGACCACCGTTAGGGATGCGAAGAATCCCGACGGGTCCAAGAAATTCCCACTTGACATCCGCATGAACTGCCATGTGACCAAGGTCACCTTTGACGAGAGCACCCCTCCCCGCGCTATAGGCGTCGAGTTCCTCGACGGGAAGTATCTATACAGCGCTAGTCCCCGCTCTAAGGCGGCGGGCAAAGGAACACCAGGCTCAGCAGCAGCTTCGCGCGAGGTTATCGTCTCCGGCGGCGTGTACAACTCGCCTCAAATCCTGAAGCTCAGTGGCGTTGGCCCAGCAGAGGAGCTCCAGAAATTCGGAATCAAGGTTATCTCCAACCTTCCCGGCGTGGGTACGAATTTGCAAGACCACTACGAGACTGCGGTGCAAGGTCATGTCCCAAAGAACTTCACAGCCCTTGATGGATGCACGTTCAATCACGGTGATGATCCCTGTCTTGACCGTTGGAATAAGCCAGTTCTTGGTAACCACGGAATCTACTCGTCTAATGGATTCGGAGCTGCGATGCTCTACAAGAGCTCCGTTACTGCAGATGATAGCTTCGACGTGTTTGTGTTCGGCGGTCCTATTAACTTCCGAGGATACTTCCCTGGATACGGTGTCAATATCACCGAGCGCCATGACTGGTTCACTTGGGCTGTTCTAAAGGCCCACCCTCGTACCACTGCTGGGACTGTGATGCTTCGCTCTGCCGATCCCCTCGATATGCCCGATATTACTTTTAACTACTTTGACACTGGCTCTGGTGACTATCAAAAGGATCTGGAGGCTATCACTGAGGCCATTAGTGTTGCGCGCGGCGCCTTCGACCGCCAGCTGGTCGATGTGTCTGAGATCCTCCCTGGCGATGATGTCAAGACTGATGAAGAGATCCATGACTACATTAAGAATACGGCCTGGGGTCACCATGCTTCCTGTACTTGCCCTATTGGATCTGATGATGATCCCATGGCTGTTTTGGACTCCAATTTCCAAGTTCGCGGCGTCTCAGGCCTTCGTGTTGTGGATGCCTCTGTGTATCCCCGTATTCCCGGAACGTTCACTGCTCTTTCTACTTTCTTGGTGGCTGAAAAGGCAGCTGATGTGATTATTGACGCAGCGAAAGCGAGTTAGTGAGCTTGTGTATTTACTACCCCTATATTATAATCATCATGAGAGCGAGATTCAAGTCGTGGATCCGCCGTGTGTACATATTTGGCCTCTGGTCTTTTGGAAAGCGGCAATTAATTTTCAGCCGAATTCTTTCACTCAGAAATATTCATTCCCAGAAACGGACATGTCTTTCTTCAATAGCCCCAACAGGCTCTAAGGCTCAGTTATATGTTTGAATTCATGGTCGCTCTAACGCAAAAACAAAAAGGTTATTCCCCTCTTCTTCGAAATCACCAACAATCTTGAATCCGCACTTTTCTAGGACACGGCAACTCCCATGGTTCTTCTTTTCACAAAGAGCAAACGCCTTCTCGACCTCTGCCGGAGCATCTTCACCGTCAATTGTTCGACGCGCCAGATCCCACCACATCTTCAACATCAATTGCAAAGCCTCTGTTGCATACCCTTTCCCCCAAGAAGACGGATGCACTGCATAACCAATCTCAGGGAAGGGGTCTACTTGATTGATGCTAAGGGATCCAACGACTCGTTCTTCTGTTTCCGGGATTGACTTGTCCACAATGGCATAATTAAATGAACGGCCGATGATATCGGAGGGACCACTTGTGAAGTTCTTGGTTGCCATCCATTCACGGGTTTCTTCAATGGATTTGAATGGTGTTTTGGGGTGGCTGGTAAAGTTAGCATTGTGGACATTCCTCATCAATACCTACGCGTAGGCGATGATCTTTACTAACTTCATTTCTGCGACTTCGGGCCGGGAACGAATGGCGAACAGTGCGGCGGCATCGGCGTCGGTAATTGGCCGAAGAAGGAGTCGGTCGCTCTCAATTGAGGGCCCTGGTGATGGGACGATCACGTAGGTGGGTTGTTCAGGTAGGCCCATGTTGAATTTTATTTCTTTATATTTCAGAGAATACTCTTGATGAAGATCGTAAAGAACAAATAGGAAAATTGGACGGCGGCGCTAAGCCAGTCCCGGAGTCTGATTGACTCACAAATCAAACCTATTGGTATCGGCATCCCGAATACTCGGGTGAGTCACTGTACATGTATTCCTTTCCGATGTTTTAGCTTTTATAAATTTTTACAAAGATTGCCAACAATGACAGTTTGAAGCAAGGCAGAACTTTTTATTTTAATGTAGGCATTACAATATGTTTTTGATGCGAAACCGGGCCCCGCATCGCCGGTGGCCACTAAGCCCTAAAAACAGGCAGGCCTAGTGTCCGGTCTCAAGGCGCTCTCATTGACCGGCCCGGTTCGACATCAGGTTGACGCTGAAAGCAGAATATGTCACAGGGTTTAATTTGCCAACATAGTGCAAATCATGACCACAAAATATTGAGTTTCGCGAGCCCACGCTTCGGCTTAGGTTCCGGCTCGGGATTTTTGTGCCAGCTTTCGATGAAAGGCCGAATGGGAATTGCCGCCAGCGGGATGATTTTCGTCTTCGCCCAGGATTTGTGGGCAAAATACACGATAAGGATGAACGGCAGGTTGAAATATGTCGAAACAAAGGTTGCAGTATTCCAATGGCCGCGCATGAATGTCGTAAAACCTCCGGTGAAGAAAAGAATAATGTAGATGACCAACGAAATCCAAGTTAGGTATGGCTGAAAAGGTGCTGCCCACGGGAGCTCCTTGAAGCGATCAATTCCCTGCGTCTTGCATCCGTAGTAGAATCTGAGATACACAATGCAGATGCAGATCAAGTTCACTAGAGTCGAGATGGAGACAAGATTTTGTAGCCATGTGAATACCGTACTGGCCGAATCGGAAAGACTCATGTAACCAAGTGCCATAAAAACACCATAGAACGCAACAGCGACCCAAGGGATACCAAAGCGGTTGATACGTCTGAAGACGGCAGGGGCGTGACCCTGAGTCGCCATACCGTATAGGATTCTGGAACCACCCAAGATATTGCTGTTTCCGGAGGACCATGCTGAGGTGAGAACAACTGCGTTAATAATTGAGGGAACCACCTTAATACCAGCATGGCGGGCTGCGATAACGAAAGGGGACTGCGAGGCTGTCCCCGACGAACCCAGAAGATTTGGATCGGCAGACGAAACAATCAGACCGACCATGAAGATTGTTATCACGTAGAACATCAAGATGCGGATGAAGATACGTCTGGCTGCCATGGGGATAGCGTGACGAGGGTTTCGAGTCTCGGCTGCTGCGAGAGTGAAGTTTTCGATACCAGAGTAGGCAAAGAGAGCGTTGTCGAAAGTTTTCCAAAATCCTAAAAACCGGCCAAGGGACCCGCCCACTCCCAGGTATTGGACGAAGGGGCCATAGGGGGCTTTCCAGTAGGCAAATCCAATGGACTCGCCGTTCGGGGCTCCGCCGCAGGTAATCACCTATCAAGATGAATTAGCACGCAAAGTAAAAGTGTTCCGGGCCTAAAGGGGGCAATCACCAGAGCCATTATGTTTATACCGATAATGAGCATGATCTTGAGAATAGAAAAACCAAACTCAAGCTCTCCATATACGCGAACAAAGACAAACGCGGTAGAAAGCATGAGAAATCCAAGAACGGTGATCCATATTGCGTTGTTGACAGTCACCCAGAATTCAATGATAACAGCCGCAGCGACAATTTCCGACGGGATCGATACAGTGTAGGAGTATACCTGGTTCCACCCGTTGGCGAACGCTAGCGCGGGGTCACAGAAGATTTCTGAGTATCGAATAACACCACCATTTAGAGGTACCAGGGCTCCCATTTCACCAACAGCGAAGACGACACTCGAAACAGTAGCACCGATGATTGCATATGCCAAGAACGCACCCAATGGTCCAGCTTCCACAATGGCACGGCCCGAACTGAGAAAAATACCCGTCCCCACCGTACCGGCGAGAGCAATCATCTGGATGTGTCGCTGATGGAGACCCTGTCTGAACTCGCGAACCTCCTGGAGCTGGCCTGCAGCATTCTCTATGTCGTTATTTTCCCTCATTTCGTCGTCTTCGTAGTTTGGAACTTTTGAGTTGGACGCAATTGGGGTATTAATGCCGTTGGCATCCTTCAAAAGATGACTCGTTATAACAGGTGACATTGATAACCCCGTGGCGTGACACAAAATCTTTGAAAAGGAAAAGACCTAAGGTATGTAATAACATTATTATTGCTCGTACTTTTGCACATAACTAATTCTTCTTTCAATTGCTTGGATCGTGGCCCCCGGGCATAGTTGGACAATAACAGCTACTTATAAACGGCGAATTTGCAATCCACATGTTGCTGTTGGCTACTAAACCGGGTCTCTTATTAAAAGGCGGCTTTCGCGTAAAACGAAAAAAAGGAAAGAAAAAAGAAACTTTTCAGCGGGGTTTAAATAGGGCATCTATTTACTCCCGGGGTCCTCATCTGCTGCCCAGATGTGGAGCATCTCCCGCAAGAGTGGGCCACGCTTTGTCATATTTGGATTGATCCGGGACTATCGGCAGATGGATACATGTGTCGCGTTTCAGAATCCTCTGTCAGTGTGTGTAGATTGGAAGTTGGACCGCTTCAGCCGCGATAAGCATCTTATATTGTAATATAGTGCGGGATGGGCCGGTTTGATGAGAATATAAAAGCAAAATAGAAACGAATCACAGTCTAGACCTTTCCATTCTCGAAGGTGGAGTTTTTATCCAGTGTGCCGAGTTATTATTATTCCACTGTTAGTACTAAGTCTTGCGGACAAGAAACATATCATTGCACCCACCCCACCGTAGGAGCCAAAGGTTCTAGGATTGATGTAACCATACGTGTGGCATTTTATCCTAGCATCTTCTCCCTTCTATGAGGCTGGTTTGTTTCTCTATTCCTTTGGTCTTCTAAGGTTGCAAACAATGCATATGCATGCATATCAGATTCCAAGTCTGTCATTTCCGGGCCTTTGGTGTATGCCACTATATATGAGCTCTTTCATTTCAGTTCACCTTATTCATTTCTAATTTTTCTCTGATTACTTCGATTCCTTTACTTTTTAAGGGTTTAGCCAACCTGTATTTTACCTCTCCTTTTCTATATATTAGCTATTACACAAAGTGACATATTACTTTCCAGTTATATGTCCATATATATTTATCTTTTTTTATATACGTGATGAAAAGAGAACAAATGGATTTCTATCGAAAGGCCAGCGATATACCAAGAGTTGTGAATACGTCATGTATAAACCCTACCATCTATGAATTTCGGCTCGAATGGCCTGTAATACATCGCATATATGATAAACAAAGGGTTATGGATACTTAGGGTATAAGCGTATCAATAACGATTATAATATGTTCCGTACAGGCATGATTGTAAAGAGATGGTGGTAGTTGAGTGATACAACGTAGATTGCTGTATTTGATATATATTGTTGACATCGGGTTCTTGTTTCGCACGATCTTCCGGTAGCTCTCGGTGGTCCGTCTCCATGGCGTAATTGTCCAGGTTGCGCAGTAGTAAAGCGTTGTACCCACCGTTAGACTAGCTCGCTCGGAAGGATTTCTCTGAACTCGATATTTCAAAGACTGATATCACTATCCAATTTTTTGTGAATACCAGCAAAAGTCAAGACACAGCTCATATTCAATTGAGGCCCCAAGCTCATGCGGTCACATCCTAAAGTGTCTGACCCCACCATATCATCTCCCAAGTTATCCGGTCCAATCCCTGAATTACCCTGTCATCATATAATTACACGTAACGGCTTATTGCTAAGCTCGGAATGGTCGTTTCAATAAGCAGTTGAAAGTGGAGATGCGGAGTTCTATTCGAACACTTCCAATATCGTCCGGCGATAACTAATTAAGCCGTTGGGTTGATACCTAGGTACATTTATTTGACATTAATCAAGATAATACACAAGATTTCCGAGTCCAAACACCTGGTGAACCTTATGTCTAATAGATAACCGAAATATGACCAAGTAGATCCTTCAGCCCAAGTCTCCTCATACCCAGATCATTTCAAACTCAGGGCATCAACACCATCATATGGAATTCCAAAGCTCTCGAGCAGGTTGGTTGCAGCGGTTTCACCCGACTTGTAAGCACCATGCACGCAGCCATTACCAACAACAGTACAATGCTCACCGGCGAACTGTAAGCGACTAGCTTTGTGGTTTTCCAACGCATCAACCAGCAGCTGCGGCTCATCTCCAACCTTGTCGGCGGAGTAACTCCCATACCCAGCCAGCGGGTCCTGGGTCCAATGTGTAGTTTCAACATTGATCAAACGGGGCAAAGCCTTGTAGGGTTCTGTGCGGAATAATTTGAAAAGTGGTTCAAAAAATAGATATATCTCCTTTGGATCTTGCATGCTCTCGATGCGTTGCGTCAGAGGCTCCGCAATCTGTACGCACAGCTCTTTGCTGCCCGTCATAATCCATAGGTTGATTGTCACGGTGGCGTAGTTGAGGATATTGTCATTCTCTCCGATGGAGAATATGCTGGAGGTGGACTGCACGGATGACCCGGACGAAGCATCCGATTCATCTGGCGGAGATGGGTAGAAGACGAACTGGTCATTCTCCTTTGACCAGAAAACGTCGGCAAATTCAAAAAACACTTTGCCCAAGGCGCCGTAGCTGAACTTGGACATGCCCTCTTGGATGTCACTCGGCAAGGGCGGATTGAATGAGATGAGGTTGTGGTGATAGACGCCCAGCGGGCTTGTCATGATAACTGCATCTCCCCCAATGAACCCGATTTCGCCAGCAGCATCCTTGTACCGGATTCGAGTTAGCGCGGTCCCGTCTCCGTTCCACTCCACGTCCTCGACATGGTGGTTGAGTCTGATGATGCTCGGATCGCTTCGGAGAGACTCCGCAGTCCAGTTCACGATCCGATCATAGCCGCCCTTCATATATAGATTGCGCTCGGTAATGAAGTAAGAGAGATGTTTGGACGACGCCTGATCCGTACTAGTGCCGATCCACAATTCTACCTCACGGACAGCCTGCGGAGCCCAATCACGCTCGTCTTCGGTGATGAGCTGGTGTTGGAGGACGAACTCTTTGGCGAATTCGTGGACAGGGCGGTCCTCAGCCTCCGGGTTAGTTTCGTAAAACCACTCGCAGTAATCCGCGAACTCGTCTGCGACTTTCTTAGCTTTGAACTGGGATCCAGTTCGGCCTTCTCTGGTGAAGTACAGAGGAACGCCATCGTCATAATAATACGGGATAGATAGCTTGGGAATGAGTTTCACCAGGATGTTCTGGGAAGTTTCATGCATCCAAGCGGCGCCTGTTGACCATCAGCACCATCTCGTTTTACTCGCACCCCCCTATTCCGATCTATGTTTCAGGTTCGTATCGTTATCTTACCAATATCTCGGACATGGTCACCCTTTCGGCTCGTCAAGATTCTTCCACCAATGCGATCGCGTGCTTCTAGTACCACCACCTCACAACCATGGCGGTGCAGTACAGCCGCGGCATGCAGTCCGGAAACTCCAGCGCCCACCACAATCACCTTCTTGCGCTCCGACCTCGCTGCGTGTGTTCCCTTGATCAACTCCTTCGGAGTCACATCGATCGCAACCAGGTCGGAGCAACAATTACTAGGTTTTATGGGATTAATGCCCGTGATGGGAGAAGAAAGGTGAAAAGATTGAGCCATTCTGAGTTGGCAAGTTGACATCCGATATTGAAGTTATTGAGTAAACAAGGATCCAAAAACAAGGATCACGTTGAACAGAAGTTGAGGGGTTTAGGCTGTGTTATCGCAGTGCATACCTAGTGACCATGGGGGGACTTTGGTCTTATTGGCTTTTATTGCCAGCAGAAAAGTGGCTATCTAAGTTGTTTTCTGGGTTATTATGGGGTAATAACCAATTGGATAAGCACTTCTAGTCACATGGATATGTAGATCCATGAGATATGGAAAAGTACTTTTCTATATAGGAATTGCGAATTACTTGCACATTTATACATCTCAAATGACATTTCAAGAGGATATTGAGAAGACAACAAAATAGTGGAATCATAACATTATCCAAGTCCTATATAGTTAAATATAGAGGACACATGAACGACCGACTATTTTAGTTATTACCCACTTTTCTCTCTAAAAACTTGTCATCAGGTCGATACATATAACAATAATTAGTATAAAATACAAATAAAATCAAAATAACTTGGAAAAGGGCGGAGAACGGAAGCGGTAAATCTTAAATCGCCAATAAAAGCAAAGTCCCCAGTGGTCGCTATGCAGTACGATAGGCTGTGAGGGGAAACCTTGGAGCGAATCTACAATGGTAGTATTCTAAGGTATTTGACATCGTGAGATTCTTCATGGAGTAGGGAAGGATTTTATGGACATTCCCCTTACTGATTCATGTCTTCATGTCCCAAATCCGATCAGACCCACATCCTGCCCGCATGTACCCGCATCGACTTGCAAATCACGAGGGAGATTTGGCGGGATCGCCCACGTGAGTCTTAAATAACGTCCAATCAGACCGATGTAGATAACGTCCCGGATCGTATCCTTGGAGTCCGATGGGTTTAACAACTTTCCAGAACGGATCCCGGGTTAGCCTTACGGTTTGTTTCGGAGATAGCGAGAAGCAGTTAAAAGATCTGAAAGCAAATTTATTGTTCAGTCTAAGAAAGACAAGAGGGAGAAAAAGGTAAGGAGTAAACAACCTACCTAGGTAGGAACATTCCAATACAGAGGGCGTGTGACTCGAGGCTACCCGCCTGAGCAGCTGCCTTCCCAATCGGTCACTTACTCCAAGCACTTCTAAGGTTACTCCTGCACCAATACATTCCAAACTTGCCTTTGCGAACTGCCCAGGTGATTTTACATTATGACACAAGAGGTTGATACATAAGACCTTTGAGAAGCATGTTTTTTGTACTTCTCAGCGACAAGGTACCACCTTGTAAATCCAAAGCGAGTCATCCCGGTTCGATATTCCTGTCCCTTCAATCGAGTGGAAATGACACCGGTTTCCTCTTCTAAATCTCCTATCTCCAGTTTCCATACGGTATCGCATTTCTCACAGTGCAGTATCACGTCAGACCTTGCATCAGAACAGTATTGACCAGTGAGGGATGTGGTAAACCCGTTAACGCCAGATAGTTTGATGTCGGAGAATGATATTGTCAAAACACAGATCCTAAGATACATGCAGATATTACATGAACCCACCTAGGTAGGCCTAGCTTGAGGAAGTCCAAAGATATGCAGTATGTTCTCTCGCCCAACTACCGCCATCTGTTGAACTTGGAAACAAAGGCTTGGATTCGACGACGTGGCGCATATTTGAGCTTCAACAGACCGAAGTGTTGTCATGTAGCTGGATCTTAGCGTAAGGGTAAACCAAAATAAATCATTGTCTTCTGGAGGAAAAGTATTCACTCCATATGGCATAATGCCCCAAGAGGGATTCAAACTAATCAGATGCTGTCATGTCGTTCCAATGTTATCTTAAGTTTCCACTTGAAAAACACCCGGGAAAAAGCGAATGATACTTGGAACCCTGGAGCTCCCCTTTCGCCCAAAATGCGCCGCATACGGCATGGACCTGTTACATGAGAGAAATATCAAAATACTGAGCCATTCTAAGTTGTAAATATCACATTCGAGTTCGAAGTTTTGAAGTAAATAAGGGTCACACGACCAGAAGTTGACATCGGGAGGGGCTATCTGGAACAGCCCTAGAGACAAATATATTTTTTTCTGATATAATCTAAACCAATCTGATTTGATATATAAAGTGAAAGACAGTATAGATATGTCATAAACAAAGGAAATGTATTAAGTTGTGCTTGGAAATGCTTAGCCCCGTTGTTCCAAGGCTTATCTCTGGCAGGACCGCCCCACAATGTCGAAAATTCTTATCCTCGCAATTTTCCCTTTTCTCTTCTTTTCTCATCTCATAGAGACTCTCTTTTCTCAGTAAAATGTCTCCAGCATGACTGGCTTGCCAGGTCGGGTTTTAATCAGATTCCGATTTTGAATTTAGCAATGGAAGAGGACCTACTACTCAATGGCACCGAGCGCATTTGCGTTGACGGGGAGGTCGCATTAATTCCCACACCCACCAATTCTCCGAATGATCCACTGAACTGGAGCATCTGGAGACGGTATTGGCATTCACTTTTGGTCCTTGTGTTTGTTGCCCTGACCGCGGCAACCGCCAATGATGCCAGCAGCGCTGGAAATGGCATGAACGCTGAACTGGGTATCACGTGGGACCAGATCAACATTGCCGCAGGCGTCTTGTTTGTCGCCATTGGATATACCACATTGCTACTCGGCCCAGCACCTTTCTTATATGGAAGACGTATCTCCTATCTGATTTGTCTGGTGTTCTCCGTCGTTGGCTCCATCGGGCTAGCCCGCACTCAAAATGTCAGAGACAACATCTGGAGCCAATTTTTCGTGGGCGCCTCCGAATCATGTGCCGAGGCGCTTGCCCAGCTGTCTCTTTCTGATCTGTTCTTTCAGCATCAAAGAGGTCTGGTACTGGGATTATACGTTCTTGCCACCAGTATCGGTACATTCATGGGACCCATGGTGTCCAGCTTTATCGTTGACTCTCCCCTGGGATGGAGATGGGTGGGCTGGCTTGCTGTCATTATATCCGGAGGCTTGATCGTTATCTTTTACTTCACATTGGAGGAAACATCTTTTGATCGGAACAACCCTATTCACGGACATGATGCATCTCCTAGCAATGTTGAACGCACGTCGAATGATGTCGCGCTAAATAAAAAGGAGGGACCGATTGCGAGCGTGCGGCCAACACCCTCCGACCGTGAGCTTGACGAAGAACGCGGCCAGGAAAAAGGAAAGACGTATTTCCAGCGCATCGCCCTGATCACCCCATCGCCAACACTGGTCGGCACGGGCTTCAAGCAGTATGGCCGTCGCCTGTTACACACCCTGCGCGTCTTCACCTTCCCGGCAGTCCTCTACTCGGGCCTTCAATGGGGTGCCCAAGACGCCTGGTTGACCTTCTACCTCACCGTTGAAACGGACAATTGGTATGAGGCGCCCTGGAACTACACCGACGCCGCAGTGGGTATCATGAACGTGCCGACGCTGATCGGGTCAGTCCTCGGCTGCATTTACGGCGGATGGTTCTCCGACTTCTTTGTGATGTGGATGGCCAAGCGAAACAAGGGCATCTTCGAGGCCGAGCAGCGTCTCTGGCTCCTGTTGCCTGTTGCATTTATTGGCCCTGCTGGCCTCATGCTCTTCGGCATCGGCTCGGATAAAGGCTGGGACTGGCATATGCCATACCTTGGACTGGGTTTCATTGGTTTCGGCTGGGGTTGTGCAGGCGATCTTAGCATGGCGTATCTCATGGATGCGTACCCGGATATGGTGCTGGAGGGCATGGTCGGTGTCTCGGTCATCAACAACACTATTGGTTGTCTTTTCACATTCACGGCTCAAAATTGGTTGGATGCGCAGAGTCTTGCGCAGGTTTTCATTGCGATTGGCGTTTTGAGCTTCTGCTTTATTATGACCACTATACCGATGATCTACTGGGGCAAGAAGTGTCGGGAGATGACTCGGAAGCAGTACGAGGCTTTCCTGCTGCTTCGTGATGGACCTTCTTAGTTGAGGGTGTATCTGGCTCGCCATTGCCGTTATATATTCCTTTGTCCATTTTGTCAATATAATTTGCAATAATCTGTGTGTCTGGGGGCCCTGGTGAAATAAGAAGGCCCCATCTGCTCTGACTTGAATATACCATTTCTGCTTCAACCTGCACTAGCTGACCGTTCCTGCGTCACACTTGCGAACCCTCTTGCAGTAGTGTTTGGTGTGAAAGAGGCTAAAGACCTCGGGAAGAACAGAAGAAATATTGCCATTTAAGACATCAGTTTTAATCTACACCAACCATCTTGGTTGCTAAATCTCCTTTGATAGGCCATGTCTATGAACAATTTGGAGACGCAATTCAGACATGGCGTAATTACAACACTGTATAATGCCCCACAGATAAAATTCTCACTCGGGCCCTCATAATTATCTAAAAGGTACGGTAGTACTCCCATTGTACTTCGGATCAACCCAATGTGCGTACATAGATAGGTCGTTCGTTAGCACTTCAATCTAGCGGGAATGCAATCAAAATATATCCAACATTTATCATATTCCAAGCAAGAAATAATTGAATAAAGAGAGAATATCGACTAGAAATCCCAAGATGCCAGCGTCGGAAGAATTATTACCAGGCGTACGTAGTCCTCCCGCTAGTTCCCAACCATCTGGGGCCAACTACGCAAGCTGCCCCGTCATCTTCTATCCAAGCTTTCTTCGGGTGGGTCGCTAATTGATTTCAAGCCACAACTAATACATTCTGATATTCTACACATATACAAAGTACATGTCTCGCAAGCCTGATCCACTATGGGTTCTATTCACCGATCCAATCGTTATCCCCCGCTGTGGTGGCTGGATACATCTGCGTCGCGGTCGATGTGATGTTCCAAGGTTGGATATATTGGCGCAGATCTAAGAATAAATAACGAACCCATGTTCATATAACTGTTATTCTCGCTTGTTTACTGAAGCTAAATCGCACCGCTTATAATTCCTGAGGATTCGCCCATTTTTCTCGATTCTTGTCGATCGTTCTGTGCCTCCATTACTTCATTCGTTCACTATACGGCTCGACAGACTTCAATATGGTTTTCAAGTCTTACTATCAGTGGGCTACTCTTGCCCTGGCTGCGACTGCTGCTGCACAGACTACCACTAGCTGCAACCCTACGAAGAGTATGTACCATCTCATATGATTCACCGCGAGACCACACTGACAGTTCATTGCCAGAGACTTGCCCAGCAGACACCGGTCTTAACAAGTACCGTCTGAGCACCGACTTTACCTCTGGATCCCTAGGTCGCTGGAACACCACTGCCGGCACCGTAACCACTACCGACCTCGGCGCCAAGTTCACCGTCTCCGAGCAGGGTGACGCCCCGACAATCGAAAGTGAATTCTATATCTTTTTCGGCCATGTCGACGTCAAGATGAGAGCCGCCAACGGCACCGGTATCATCAGCACCTGGATCCTAGAGTCCGACGACCTCGACGAGATTGACTGGGTAAGTCCCCCGGCAGCCGAAGCCACCAAACCCCAACCCCCCAAAAAACGCACTCACTAACACCAAAAAACAGGAACAAATCAGCACCTATGACACTGAAATCCAAACCGACTACTTCGGCAAAGGAAACACAACCTCCTACGACCGCGGCACAACCGTAACCGTCTCAACCCCAGAAGAAACCTTCCATACCTACTCAATCGACTGGACCGCCGAGCGCATCCAATGGCTCCTCGACGGCGATGTCGTGCGCACACTCAAATACGCCGACGCCCTCAACGGCAAAAACTACCCCCAAACCCCTATGCGCATCCGCATCGGTATCTGGGCCGGCGGCGACCCAGATAACTCCGAGGGCACGATCGAATGGGCCGGCGGCGAGACTGATTACACCGAAGGTCCTTTCTCCATGTACGTTGAGTCGGTCGATATCATCAACTACAACCCCGCTTCTGCGTACAAGTACACCGATAAGACTGGTGCCTACACCAGCATCAAGGCTACCAACGCCACGACCTCGACTAACTTGAGCTCCTCGAACTCGAGCTCGATTGTGGCTTCGAGTAAGACTTCTGCTTCGGCTAAGGCCAGCTCATCTTTGATTGCTTCTTCGTCGGCTTCGGCTTCCGCCGCCGCTTCTTCTATTAGCTTTGTCTCGGCTGCGCCGGTTACTTACTATACTTCTATCTTTGCCATGGCTGTCGGCTCTCTTGTTGTTGGCTTTGTTCAGTTCTAGATGGTTGTGTTGATCATCTAATAGGTCCGGGTGGCTTTTTGGTGTGACCTGGTTTATACATACGTAGATATACGACGCATTCTTGTTTTCCTGCCATTCCTTTTTGTTGTATACAAGAATATTCCGCCGCTTATGCGGCCTTGTCATATCTTTTTGAAAGACTTTTCTTCTAAGATACTTCCTACCCTTTTCAGCTTCTGAATTTTCTATAAATAACACGTGAAAGGTATTCATAGGTGCTGACCTGGCTTTTATAGATGTACTAATCGTTTCTATTCTTTAGACCATCCTTCCTATAAGCTACCGCCTAGATTATGTCTACCAATGGTACATGCCGAACGAGAGAGCGACTGCTAAAGATCTTTTAGAGGACCCTTGGTTGGAAAACTGATGTTCTATGTATAATCTTAGGGCTGCTTTGTAGAAAAACCTTGGAATCTCTGCTCAAATATTTCTACCAATTATTTCGATCTATTTTTATATTGAATTCGGATTCCAAGTGGACCGACTCGAGAAGAAGTTGTATGCTATACTCTTGATTTCAATTGGGTTGTATAGCCCATGGTGTTTTTGCATATCGACCGTTTTCCGTCCAACTATGTACACCAAAAAAATAAAAATAAAAAAGGCTAGAGACCAAAAACAAAAAGAAATTGTTGTGCATCATCCGTGAATCGAACACGGGCCTCGTCGATGGCAACGACGAATTCTACCACTAGACCAATGATGCTAGTTGATGTGTGGAGACTTCGGTGTTGACTATATAAGCGGATCACGCGAGTCTCGCTTTCCTTGAGATTGGGCTCCACTGCTTCCATTTTCCGTTATAGGTCTTTAGTATCAATTGAGAGGTGAAGTCATGGTGGAATACTCGAATATTAATTTAAATGCTAGAAATCACTTTTATCCTTTTATCGAATACATTATTCGCCAAATATATTTTCTTGGCATCATCCATTCAGAACTACTATACCCAGATATATATATCAGAGATTGGCTTCAATTATTATTCATTTCTTCTCGCAAAACAATCCGACGATATTAACATATACAAGATAACAAACGGACGTACTGAAGTGACGCTGATGAGATAAAAATGTAGTTGGTCATTAAGACATAAATAAACGAATAGATACTTCAAATGCAAAAGTAGCCAGCCCCAGTGAAGAAAGAAAAAAATATGCAACAGAAATGCAACAGAAATGGTATATATAGGGAAATCATTGTTCATCAGTGTTCAGTGGAGGATTCACGATATTCGGTATCGCTGGAGAGAAAGGATATTGATCGTCAAAGTGGTCCAGCTCACTTCCGTCGCCACCGTACCCAATGCTGTCGCGATTGTCATCAATGATGCGTCCGTACTCAAGGAGAAGAAGATAGAGATAGATATCAAGATCTTCGTTGCGCAGCGCATGCTGCGCCCATTCCCGACTTTGAGATGCGATCACCTCTGCCTCGAAGTCATGCTTCCGGATGTACGGCTCGCTAATCGAGAACGCATCCACGGGGGATGCTTGTGGTTCCAGACCGAGGAAGTAGGTCATTAATCCGTACAGGTCATCGTAGCGGTTGTCCATGGGGACGAAGTGACGCCAGGGGAAGAGCCGGGAGTCATGCCATTCGCGGAAAATAGTTGCCTTGATCCCCAGGGATTTGCTAAGCTGAAAGG
This sequence comes from Penicillium sp. CMV-2018d, assembly GCA_028827225.1. Lineage (NCBI taxonomy): Eukaryota > Fungi > Ascomycota > Eurotiomycetes > Eurotiales > Aspergillaceae > Penicillium > Penicillium hesseltinei. The sequence continues at coordinate 3,241,267 of JAPZBW010000002.1, read as the reverse complement.
CGCGCCACCGTCCGGAGAAGCTGTGACCGTCAATGTCGACGAGGTATTTCGCCTTGAACTGCTCGCTGAAATCCTTGGGCTTTTTGTACGTCCAAATATCGTTGTAGAAGGAGCAATCCGGGATACAGCCCCAAGCCTCAGTGAAGCCGACATCGAAGTGGTCCAATGAAAATTTGCTTGGGTAGAAGTCGGGATAGGTATGATACTGCCCCAGGCTGGTTTCGGAGAGAATTGAGACCGTCTCTGATCTCATGTCAGTGTCGTTGGTAATTTGCACAAAGCGTTGGCGGTGCATATGCTGCCAATTATCTGCAAGCTGAACGCCCCCGGATGTGACGCCACGCCAGAGGAGAGTGTCTGCTTTGTCTTTCCACTCGTAGTCGTGTCGCGAATTGTACACATAGCGCTTGTCGTTCATGAAATACATATTTGCAGGGAAAAGGATATCATTGTTCACGCTAACCTTGCACTCGCTGAAGACTGGGATCAGTTTCCTTGTGATGAGGTTGCTGGATGCCGAGAACAAAAACCCGTGGTTTTCTCCGAGAACGGGACCGACAGTGCATAAATCGGAGGAAGCAGTAAAGTTGGTGACAAACCCACCCGAGGGTGATTTGTATAACTTGTCGGCATCCTCTACAGTGAGATTGTCATTCCGCGCGGGAGAGTGAGGGTCACAAGAATCTTTGGCGAAGTCCATGTATAGCTTTCCAGCGATGGAGAACCAAGATGGGTCAACACGATCCTCGATGTCGGAATCTTTCTCTAACAAATATTTCATGTTTGGGGTGAATCGATCCTGCGCATCGCTGGGTAAGCTTCTGGTGAGGGCTTCGGTGCGGAGGTATTCCTGTGTATCCTCAAATGAAACCATGACTCGCGGCTGATCCATAATATTAAGCGCAATATCCATGTCTGGAAGAAACCGAGCAATGCGTTTAATCGATTTCCGCAGTGTTTCAACCCTCCATCCTTCAACGGGGGAGTAAACAACCTTATTATTGCGGATTTGCACACCTGCAATGCCATCGCTGGATTGTAGCTTGGCTGCCATCTGTCGAATTTCCGCCGGAGGAACCGCCCAAAAAGGCCGCAGATCGCCCGTAATCTGTTGGAAGTCGTCCACATTATGCGCCTTCTTTTTTCGTGCGAACATGTACCATTCCTTGAAACCGGGAGGTGGGTGTCGTCCATATGTTTCACGGTATTTGGTGACCGTTTGGCGGAAACTTGTCGTGCGACCATTATCATATTCCTGCCATTTTCGGTTCGCGTCTCTCATTAGGTCGGCGATAGGGTGTTCATCGTGCGCATACTCTCCAAACACGGAACTCGTTGCGGCGAAGAGACCCAGATTAGGGAGACGGATTATTGAGTTGTCGACAGCATGGGTGAGGATTAGGAGGTTGATGAGGCATGTGGAGGTTATTGTGCAGGCCAATAGCAGGTAGAATAGCCTGCGACTCCGAGGGAATGAGCTGAGCATTGGGAATGGTTCCCCGAAATCGGGGAGCTAAATTTCGACGACCTTGTAGGGATTATTGACAAGGGCAAGCACGAAGGCTATGAAAAGGAGGTGAAAAAGGACATGATTGTAATAGACACTTAGGAGTTGAGAGGGAAGAAAAGAAGAAGAAAATTCACCATAACGCCCCTAAAGCCTACTAGTGAGTCTCCAAAGGCTCCAAGACGCCAAGGGTTAACAAACAAACACCATAGAATAGAGTTCTTGGCTGGTCTTTTTAAAATTACATGTAAATATTTTGATATTTTATTCGAGATAACTACATATAAATGACCCATTAGAACAATATATACGGAGTACAGTACCTATGAACATTTAGAATATGTAGATCTCCTTAGAAGGGGGTTGATCAAAGAAGATCAAACCTTGGAAGATCACAGGAACGTGGTAACCCGTGGGCCCCAATCAGGGTGCAGATGAGCAGATGCCGAGGGGGCCGAGTCCAATTTCATTCGGAGACTGACGGCTCTTTGTGTATCTGCCTAGCATTACTAGCATTACTAGCATTACTTACAAGATACTTATTCCATAATCTGTACATATATTGGACTGTTTTGTTCACATTTATTTTATTTCTTTTACAAATCAGAGAATGGATCAAAGCATTTCAAGATTGATCGGCATTAGACTAAACATTAGGGTTATTGTTCCAAGCTTCCAAGGTTCTTCACGGGCTGGTGAGACACTCCTGACTCAGCTCTTATATAAGCCAAAGCTCTCGCAGGCCTCAGGCACAAACCCGCAGCTAAGAGCTGTCATTGCGACTTTCACACACCTTCATTATAACTTCTTTCAGCACACACAGCCTCTCCCATGCAGATGACGTGATTAACCACTCCTCAATGGGTGACTGTCCCATTTGAAAAATATGGCCCTAAAACGTACTCGCGCTGCGCTCGAGGCCGACCTTCAAGCAGAGCAATCCCCATACGCCTTCTATGGAACCCCGTTACCACCACTTGACGAAAATGTCCGCGATGATGGCTCATTCGTGCCAATATGGAAACAGGAACTGAGGGACGAACATGGGAGCAAACGTCTTCATGGCGCTTTCACCGGTGGATTCAGCGCGGGGTGAGTAGCTATTAAACCAATGACCTTCGGAAGGACAACCACTGACGTCTACTAGATACTTCAACTCCGTCGGCTCGAAGGAAGGATGGACCCCTGCGACCTTTGTCTCATCGCGTCAGAACCGTGCCCAGAAGGCCGAACAGAAACGACCCGAGGATTTTATGGATGCGGATGACCTGCGAGAACAGGAAGAAGCCAGACAACTACAGACCGCCGATGAATTCGCCGGTTTCGGCTCGACCGAGCTAGATGCTACGCGCAGAGCAGGACTCATGGATATATTGAAAACGGGCGGAGAAACCATGGGAGTGAAGCTTTTGAAAAAGATGGGTTGGCGCGAAGGTCAAGGAATTGGGCCTAAGGTGCGACGCAAAGCCAATCTGGACGAAAGCTCTGCTCCGGGTGGCGATGCGGAAGAAACATACCTTTTTGCTCCTGAAAAACCACCCATGGTTGCTTTCATTCGCAAGACCGACCGCAAAGGTCTTGGGTTCGAGGGCGAATCGCGCCTAGAGTCTCACAATGCTTTGCAACCCATCCCAGGTGCCGATGAATCAGATTCGTTCTTTGGGGGCCGGTTGGCTATTCAAGGGAAAGGTCAGCCCCCAAAGCCGAAGGGATCTCGGCGGGGAGGACTCGGGGTTGGCCCTCTGAATGACACTGGGTCGGACGACGAGGATCCTTATTCTCTAGGTCCACAAATATCATACAACAAGACCATTGGAGGGGATAAAAAGAAGAAGAAAAAGGTCAGACCAGAACCAACAATCGCGTCATCCAACCCACTCTTGAATTCAAAGCCCGTGTTCATATCGAAGAAGGTGGCCGCATCACGCGGGATTGGAGGTTTCCGAAAGTGCCGCGACGGGCGCCTACCGCTAGATGGATTCATTCTTGCCGATGCCATCACGGGGCTGTCGATTTCAGAGAAGAAATACGATCCTCCTGCGATACCCGAGGACTGGAAACCAGCGAAGGAAATCTCGTCAGAAAAACGGGATCAATCGAATTATGTCTCTACAGCTGACGCCGCAAAAGCCTCCTCGCTTAATCCCACATCTAGAGCAGCACTTCTAGGCGAAGCCCAGCTGCCTGGAAAGTCTATCTTTGATTACATGACTCCTGAGGCACGAGATAAGATTGCTAAACTTACTGGCAACGCCAATTTACCTCCGGCTTTAGGAGAAAAGGCACCCGAAGGATATCAACTCCCCGAATCACAAAGGCGCAAGGATCTTTGGGACCTCGTGCCAAAACTCGACAAACAGATTGCCGCCCAAGCCCTAGCTCGGGCCGTTAGTGGGTGGATGCCTTACCAAGAAGATGAGAAAAAGCGTGCACGCTACCAAATATTCCTCGAAGTTAGTGCCGGGACTCGCTCTAACCTCCCAGAACGAGTGGAAGGCTCCAGCACCGATGAATGGGTTATAGAGATGCAAGAATTTGGCCGAGCTGCCGAGGTCTTCAAACCCATGTCCGGAGTTATGGCGTCCCGATTTACCTCCTCTTCCACCGCGCCCAAGATTGTTTCGGATGCCCCTGACTCTGCAGAATCTGGGCTCAGCAGACCCGCTGAAAAGGCAGACGACCCTGCAGTAGCGGCTGCCAAAATTGGCATGTTCGGCCCAATGACCCGAAGCACAATCCCATTTTACCCAACTCGTCTCCTATGCAAGCGATTCAACGTCAAACCACCAGATAATGTGCAACTTGACCCCGGCGAACGGGCTGGGGCCTCCAGTTCTGGACCTGGCACGCGCTTCCAGTCCGCTGGATTCCAAGCTGACACTGGGCCCAAACCATTGGTCTCGCAGGATATCATGAACCAACTTCTCATAGACTCGTTAGGTTATCTCCCTACAGCAGATGGTCTTGATCCATCTGCAAGTGGTCAGCCTGCTAGCGCGGCGCTACCTCCGGTAGTTGTTGAACCTGAGCGCAATGATGCCCTGGAGGCAGAGCGGCCCGGCGATGCTGTTTTCAAAGCTATTTTTGGGAGTGACGACGAAGATGACTAGAATCAGGTCTATTTGGTATAATTTAATGAGAATTCATGTAATTTTTTAGTTATTCCCCTGTACTCTGTACTCTGTACGAATTAAGCAATTGTGCTCGGTAGATCATTGTGTGACTGTTGCCTGTCCCAGTGGCATGAGATGGGCGAATGGGACAAATTGTGGAATGTACCCTTGTTTCTTCTCTTGGTTCTGCTTCTGTTTCATTTTCATTTTCATCTTCATTTTCTATTCCTTTTTCGTTTGACAGCTGCCTCTTTTTGCCTCGTTCTCCAACCCAGTAGGTCTGTGCTCAACCTTAAGGATCTAGTGCGCTTTAGAGCGTTGACCACTGCTCCACGCAAGCCCCTCTCAAAACTACTTCCCCTCCTCATATGGAGCTTTTTGATCGCAAAGATGGTAAGAACCTGACCCCGATCCCAAGACCTCAAGAACCTATACATATATCATCACCATTAAGACTGGTCACGTTGCTTGGCATCGAATGTCACACGACTTAAAGCCCCGGCTCTCATCTCCATACTGTCCAAACCCGCAAATGGCCCCATAATTCATAACTAACAATCCCGCCTTCAACACAGGGCTGTTGCGCGTCAGTGTTGTCGCGTGATGTCGACGACCAACCCCCCAACCAAGAACGCATCTCTGTGATTCCAACGGCTACGAGGGATACCAGCGACCGCTCCACGCAGTCCAGGCAACGAACGCGGCGCCCCAACCTCCCTCTAAACGAGCACTACAACGAACCAGTGCGCAAGCATGTGTGGCGCAGCAAGCGACGGACCTGGACACGCGCACAGCTGGACCGTGAGCGAGCAGAGTTCTTCGAGACGCGCGTTACTGGCAGGCCGGAGATATGGGCCGCTATTTCGACGGTGGTATCGCTGATTCGCAGCGGTGACTTGATTACTGCGCAGGGTATTATTGATGCTGCGGGGATTACTGTTCCCACCGGGGATCTTTGTGAAGGGTGCTATGATGAGCAGGGTGTGCTTTACAAGGTTCCGCAATGTGTTGTTAGTGATCCGGAGAATATGGTTCTTTCGTCTTCGCGGGCAGGTAGTGAAGATGGTGGTCCTGTTGGATATGAGGAAGAGGAGCATGATTCTGGGGCACTCTCGGATGGTAAGCTCGCTACGGATGATGCTTCCGGGGACGAGTTGATTTCCCAGGATGTTGAACTTCGCCGTGAGGAGAAGGGGAAGACGAGTGAGCGGGATTTGATCCGTGTGCGTGCTCGTTTGAGTGATCGTGAAGGTCCGGATATCCTGATTTCTATTGGTAAGGGTCAGACTGTGGGATTTCTGGCGAGAAGGGTGCATCAGGAAGCCAAGGTTGGTTTTTGTTATTGATTTGTTCGCTTCGTCTTCTGGATATTGCTGATTTGTTGTTTAGCTCAAGAATGATAGGCGCGTTCGAATCGCTTACCTAGGTCACTTGCTGAATGAGCGTGAACCCCTCGTTGATCAAGGGTGGAAGACTGGCCATGTTGTCAATGCTTTGGTCTGTTCATGATCTGGACCTTACACGCCGGTCTTGAGAGGGTTTACCACGGAACTTTCTGAGGCATCGCCAATGGCCCACGATCAACATGACTCTTTTTATCTCCCTTTCTATTTGGACCTCCAGCGTTCTGGCGTTTCTATCATCTAATCTCTTCTTGCATAATACCCCGAGTCTTTTATCTTGTTTCTTTGCTCCAATTACGAACTGGCAGATACTCTTCTTGCACCCATCTTCTCTTTAATTTGGCGTGATCTCTCACGTGGATGTTCATACTCAAGTGAAATTAAAACTGGCTCTCAACATGTATCGTCGTCCATACGTGTTGCATTTTGTGCATCTAATTACTTGATCTACTTATGCTGTGCAGTATCTCCATTCCTCCAAGGTTGTTGTGTCATCTTCTTATGTAAACCCGGGTTGGTTACTTACCTAGGTACATGAGGTTATACACATGAATAATGAGCAATTCAAGCAAACTATGCCACGTTTACCCACGCCAAGTTCTCAGATATGTCCTAGCGAGCTCTTTGCCTTGGAATGACCCATGCGATCGACAATGTATGGCGTCACGTGTCATGACGTACGTGGAGTACATGTCTATGATAGCCCCAAAGTCCCTTGGGCGCGCAGCTGGCAGGTCTCTCATCCCCCGCATGTTAATATCCATTCTCTTGTGGTATGGACAATCCATATAGCCAAAATATGAACTACGAGGCAGATCGTCAGAAACGCGAGGTATATCGATATTTCCAACCAGAAAATCCGGCGGCACTCAATGCAACACTTCTACAAGTAGATGAGCATGTGGCCCCAATAGGAGATTTTTCAAGAGTATCGACACCCTTCATAACAGATGCCTCTGATTCAGAGACAAATTTTGTCGAAGGCAGCTCTCCGTCAAGTCCAAATACAACTTTGACTTCTTTTGCACAACTGGCCGCTCTACAACTGAACGCGCAGCGTGCTTTTATTACGTACATTACTCTCCTGCCCTAGCGTTTACCCTGATCTGACATTTTATAAAGTGTGTTGAACACCGACTCTCAGTTCATATTGGCTGAAGCCACAAGGAACACCAATCTTAGAAGCTCAAAGTCATCCCTCGGAGAAGGAGATAGGCTTTTCGCTGGAACATCGACATTTTCAGATGCTTGGAATATATGCCAGGTAAGCTGATATTCGTAATATTGCAAATATTTCATATATTGACGCCTATTCCTTAAAATAGGAAACAGTTGCACTTGGCTCAGACAACGAAGATGGATTGCATTCATTTTTGGTTGTCGACGATCTTCAACAAGAAGATCGATTCAAAGAATTGCCTTTTGTGACACAAGAGCCACACTCTCGCTTTTATGCGGGAACGCCCCTAACTAGCGACAGCGGTATCAATTTGGGATGTCTGTTTGTATTGGATTCTGAACCCCGTCAAGGGCTATCTGATATCGAGAAGGATACATTAGGAAAAGTGGCAGAGTTGGCAATGGACTATTTATTGGTTAGCCGTCAAGCCGCAGAAGGACGACGGGCCTCACGGCTATCGCGTGGTCTCCATCTTTTCGTCGATGGCAACTCCAGTTTTGCCAGCAACGCCCACATATCGTCTCGCTCGAACAGCTCAGCACAGAGTTCGTCCCCGCAGGGATCGCCTCACCCCAGAGCCAGTCGATCTACAAGCTCCCAAAACGATGAACCGGGATTTCGTTCAGCACGCTCTGGATCAGGAAAAGCGTCTCAACGCGGCGATGCACAACCTTTGAGCCCAGCTTCTGATCAAAACGATACATGTGTTCCCTCTAGTCCAACGGTATCGTTGCACAGCTCGCAAGAGGATGACTGTAGCTCCTCAGGCTCCTCGGGCAGCAACCACTGGCTTTTCCAACGCGCTGCGAACCTCTTGCGACAAAGCCTGGACTTGGATGGTGCTGGTGGTGTCATGTTCTTGGAGACCAGTGACAACTCCTCTGAATATGTCGCAGCCGGTCATTGTGACTCCGCTGAATCTACAAATTCTGCTCCTATTCTCGCACTGTCCACCGGAGACGATCCATTTTCATACCAGGCAAGCTCTACGCTGTCAGACCCAGCCGTCAATCTTGACAATATCTTCCTCAAACAGTTGACGCATCGCTACCCTAAAGGGAAACTCTGGTCATTCCACCACGATGGGACATTTTCAACTTCGGAAGATCAGTTAACCGACGAGTCTCGGAAACAAAGAAAGAAGTCCAAGACTTCGGAGACCAGCAAATTGAATGAGTTCTTTCCTGATGCATCTCAAGTCATGTTTGTCCCACTGTGGAATGCCACGGATACGCAGTGGTTCGCTGGGTGTTTTTGTTGGACTCCGCAGCCAACGCGAGTTTTCAGTCCTGCTGTTGATCTGAGCTCAGTATTTGCATTTGGATCCTCTATCATGACCGAATACAGCCGTGTTGAATCAGTTATCGCAGACCGTCAAAAGGGGGATTTTCTAAGCAGCATCTCGCATGAACTACGCAGCCCGTTGCATGGTGTCTTGGCTGCGGCCGAGTTTTTTGGAAGTACTACCTTGGACCAGTTCCAGGAGACCCTCCTCGAGACCATAAATGCATGCGGTCGAACTCTCTTGGATACAATGAATCAAGTTTTAGACTTCAGCAAAATAATGTCATTGGAAAGACACAAGAAAACTTTCAAGCGTGGAAAAGATCCATGGAAACCAAAACCCTCCGAGGAAACTGTGGCGCACCTGGATACATTGGTTTTGACAGATGTGGCCCTCTTGGCAGAGGATGTCATAGACAGTGTGTGCTTGGGTCATTCCCATATACAAAGGTCAGCCACGTCTACCAATCGCTCCACAGATATCTTGACAACACTTCCTCCCAATTCAGTGAAAGATGGTACCCAACCTGGTCACGTTTCAGGAGTAGACGTCATTGTTGACATTCCTGACAATGACTGGATGTACAAAGTCCAGCCAGGGTCGCTGAGACGCCTAATAATGAACATTCTGGGCAATGCACTTAAGTATACCAAAAAGGGTCGGATCTCTGTCTGCATGGAGACCAGTGAGCGCTCAAAAGCCCGTTCTCGACGCCAGGGTCTCGAAGATATGGTGATATTGACCATCTCAGACACGGGCAAGGGCATCTCGAAGGAATATCTTCAGAAACACCTATTCACTCCGTTCTCACAAGAAGATCCCCTATCAGTAGGCACTGGTCTCGGTCTATCAATTGTTCGCGGCATTGTGAAAACCCTCAACGGGAAAATTAATATTCGAAGTCGACAGGGCGAAGGCACTACTGTCAAGGTGTCACTCCCTCTCGAACGTCTAGTGGGCGATGAAAATCCACAATCACCGTCTCAGAAGGAAAATTCAGACCAAAATATACTTACGGCATCTTCTCAATTCCGACGTGTCGGCTACAGTGGGAAGCGTGCTGCTATTTGGGGAATCGATCCGTCTCATCTTGATAAGCATGAGTTCTGGGCCTCTATAGCTCGATATATCACGGATTGGTATGGTCTGCAGCTTGTTCCTCTGTCTGCCAATGAGCCTATTGATATTCTGTTTGCGGATGAAAGGGATTTATCCGAAAATGAAACACACGATTTCCCAACCGAATTGACAAGTCTGCTCGTCTTTTGCAGCGAGATAGGTGACTATGGTGATTCTAGGGCGCAATGGTCGCATCTTGCGGGCTCTCTGGCAATTCTACATCGACCCTGTGGTCCACGAAAACTTTCCCGTGGTATTTTAGGCTGTCTTGATGCAAAGCCGACAAGCCCTATGTTGAATGTGCAGAATCCTGGGCAAGGCTTAGTACTTCCACATCGACCCGCTTCTGCAGCCTCGGCTTTATCAATTGAAGAGTCCAACCCTTCATTATCAGGAAATCCACGATTACCAGATGCTGAACCATCAATGCCCATGCCGGAGTCCAGCAATTACCCAATCGATCCCACAGAGCGTAGAGATTTTGTGTTGACATCGTGTACTAACAGCTCTGGCTGCACAAAATTTGGGGGTACTGATTCCACCAATCCCGGGTCTTCTTCATCTATCCGATCTTCATCTGGCGGCTCAGATCATATTAGCACCTTACCGGGGAGCCAAAACAGACCCCGAGTCTTGGTGGTAGATGACAATAGCATCAACCTCCACCTCATGGTGACTTTCATGAACAAACGGAAAGTCGTGGTTCTAGATAAAGCCGAGAATGGCAGAGCAGCCGTCGATGCAGTTGAAAGGATGTTGCAGGGATATGACCTTATTTTCATGGACATGTCTATGCCAGTTATGGACGGATTTGAGGCGACTCGCGCCATTCGTGCAATGGAGAAAGGACGAGATGACTGTATTCCGGCAACAATCATCGCGGTGACAGGACTCAGTAGTTCACGCGATGAGTTCAGGGCCCTGGACTCGGGAGTGGACCTTTTCCTTACGAAGCCTGTTTCTTTTAGGGAAGTATCACGGCTTATTGATGAATGGGAGGCCAAACGGAAAATATAACGATCACTATCTTACTTGATGCAGGCTTGCCACCCAGACGTGGAAGACCACGTTCATGATCATGGGTTCTTGCATTGGCATTTACGGTTTCTGATTCTATACCCTTTCTGTTATTTGGGCTGCACATATGATGGATGATGATTGATGATTGATGGATTATGGATGATGGCGAAGTTCGATTCATTATCTACAGTTTTTCCATTGCGCCCCTACGGCTTCAAGGGCGATTATATCTACACACAACGCTCAATGGCGGTAAATTGGATGCCAAATTTGGCTACTATTCATGCCATTTTCAGCATCCTTTTTACTAGAACAGTTGATCATCAAGATCCTGTTATTCGGACTGACTTTTACCAGGGGCTTAGTAGGCGATTAGCATTGATCGACAGTTCTGGAGAGACTATAAGCATAAATCTCCTATCCTGGTAAGTACCCATACCTCCCAATCTTGGAAAATCTTGGAAGTACGAAGGGCCGCATAAAGCTGATGTGTAGACAACTGACCCCTAATCGACGGCTTGAATATGCTCAAGCCTCTCTAGAGATTCTCAGAGAAGGACTTCCGAGGTAAGCTTTGATGATGGATCCATGCATTGCTTCTCATTACATATGAAGCACACCTATGATGAAGGAACGATGATCTTCCAATGCTTTTCATAACTTCTCTCTCAGTGGATGTGGATAGGTAGCTGTTCCACCCAACTCGCGGACAGCAGACAGTGTGATGACTTATTTCTTAGTTAACTAGGTAGTTACCTAGGTAGGCTTCGAGTACTCTTAGGTAATCACCGATTTGGAGCTCCTAGACAAACAATGCAAACAACTCTATCGCAAAGAAAAAAAATAATTTATCGCAATCTTCGATCTGGATTTTGAATCAAGACAGTTCGATAGTCTCGAACTTTTGATTGAACTCAACTCAATTGCATACCTTTAAAGGGTATTGTCTGTATACCTTCACCAACATCAACGACCACCTCTACCTTGATATCAAAGCATCTCAATCGCTAGTCTTCTCATTCCTTGAGATAAAACCGTACCAATGGACGGCCAAAAAACTCCCTTTGTCAGGGAGCTCGGTTCGAGTGGTATGAATATTCTTTTTTCCAATTGGAAAACTACAACGCTAATCGATCCCTTTAGACCGGAAAGTCCGCGACAAGGCTCTCGAGTCTTTAACCAAATTCGTGCAGTCTCGCACCGATCTGACCCTCGTTGATCTCCTCAAACTGTGGAAGGGTCTGTTCTACTGTATGCACTACCACTATATCCGCCGAATATCAAGCGCAACAAAACTAACCTTCTCTCAGGCTTCTACCACTCCGACCGACCCCTCACACAACAAGCCCTCGCCCGCGCACTCTCCTACTCTCTCGTCCCCTCCCTCCCCCAAGCAACTCTCCACCGCTTCCTGCGCGCCTTCTGGATTACCATCGGCCGGGACTACCACTCACTAGACCGCATCCGACTGGACAAGTACCTGATGCTGATCCGTTGCTACGTCGGCGTGGCATTCGAAGTTCTTTTGAAGAACAAGACCTCAACAAAGAACGCAGACGGGAAAAAGCGCAAGCGCGAAGATGCAGCCAAGCAGGGCCGTGGCAAGAAGCAGAAGAAGCAGGCTGAGGCCGAGACCGTCGAAGACGAGGAGGAGAAAGACAGTGCCGAAGACGCTGAGGCTAAATTCCCCGATCTTGCGGCTTATATCTCCATTATCGAGGAGGGTCCTTTGTGTCCGTTGAACTATGATGAGGATCAGGCTCCCGATGAGGGAGACCCAAATTACGTGCCTATGCCCCATGGTCCCGACGGGCTGCGCTACCATCTTATTGACATCTGGGTTGATGAGTTGGAGAAGGTTCTTGAGTTTGAGGAGGTGGCTGGTGATGAGGATGAGGAGACCCCGAAGCGGAAGATCAAGGGTGATGTGCCCATTGAGCTTATTCTGAGACCGCTGGAGAAGCTCCGCGCCGAGAGTGCTTACAAGCCTGTTCGGACGAGGGCGGCCGAGGCCTTGGAAGATGAGCGGTTGTTCGAGTGGGGTGTTCGGACAAGAAAGCCCGAGGAGGACGATGACAGTGAGGAGGAATGGGGTGGCTTCGAATGAATATTCTAGTTATAGTATGTGAACAGGATTTGTATAAACAGACTGAATTCATTGCACAGCGTGCTAGCGATTATCTCCATCAGTCAGTCACAGGTTCTATAAAGAAGCTGGTGCTAGGCATACAGGTGTAAAGGACTACAAAATGTATTCACAGGTCTCCTGTTTCATTTGGGTTTACTGTACAGCCTGATCGCAGAATATCAAATGTCCAATGCGATTTATAGACAAAGCACCAATTATTCTTTCGCGTTAGGGTATCATGAGGGTATCATGGGTGGATGCAAAGACCCAGCAAGCAGTGGATATATAGAAAGCGGACTTTCAACAATGATAGGACGGACGGTAGCCAATGGCGGCTTTCGTCCAAGAGGCGGATTGAAAGCACGATTTAGCGTGGACCTGCCGCCTCATAGAAACGACCCGATTTGGTGAGTATCGTCCCTAGTCCCTGGTGGACCTCGGCTTGGAACGCTTCGAAAGGAATTCGTTCACCATCAATACTGATGTAGCCCTCCTTCTGGCGGGGAACTAGACGAAACGCAGACGCTTTGCGGACCTTGAGGTCTGGCATGTCGAAAAAGCGACCACTGGGGATTTCGTTCATCATAGTAATCGCTGTACCACGACTGACTGTTCCGTCGATAGTGATCACGTCCATCAGGCCGTCATCCGGCAATGTTGCAGGGAACATATTTGTGTCTTTCGACATGATGGCCATATTTCCTGCGTAGAAATTGCCCATAGTTTCTCCCGAAACAACCTCCCACCCCTGGGGCAGCTCGTCCGTGACTGTGCCATACTTGAGCTCTGGTAGGCCTGGGGACTCTGCAGCAATTTCGAGGCGTTTGCTGTCAGCATCCGGCTCCTCTGGACGTGTAGACCACGCAGCGTAGTGTTCCTTAATCCCCTCCTTGTCGCCAATTTCGACCTTGATGGCTATATCACAAGGCCATATCGTCTGCCGCATCAAACGAACCAGAAAACCGTATGTAAACCGCTGAGCGCCCATCCAACGCAAGTTCTCAGTACCCAAATCACACTCGGCGACAATGCCAAAGGATTGCGAGAGGAAAGAGAGCACCCGCGAATCTTTCTGGGAGATCGAGACTAGGTCCAGCGGGGTCCTCAGCCCCTTGACGATTGCCAGCGCCGCAATCGAGACGCTACCAGTCCCGAAAGCATTCCACGTCAACCCATTTCCAGAGCCACATGGGAGCAGCGCAATGGCGGTTTTCGCTAGCGCTTTCCGAGCATCTGGCCGCTTGCCCAACCCGTTGAACACCTCGTATGGCAAGCCGTCTCCAGAGCAGCAAACAAGCGCATCGTAGGCGTCGATGTCAAGATTTTCCGCAATGTTGATTGCCTGACCCCTGTATTCCGTGGTCTGTACATCAACCTGACACTTCGCCGCGGCGAAAACCGGTGCCGCATATCGCTGATACAAACTCGCAGCCGTCCCTTTCCCACCAAAAGGATTGACTAATACCTTCAATCGTTTGCCTCGCAGTGACTTGGCATATGCCCCGTCAAGTAGTTGCTGCACCCATGTCTCGGCGACCTTTTTTTCTTTTTCGGAGATTGGGTATTGGACGGTTGTTACGGAAACATCGTCCTTGGCAGCAGGCTGTGCATAGGCGATGACGAGATTAGAAGCGGTTACTTCGGCGCCGAGGATGTTGTACAATGAAATGGCATGGTTGGTTTCTGGTTCTACAATGCGCGCGCAGCTTGGTCAGATCATTTCCATCAACAGTAGCGCCCGCGATAACGCGCGATCACTAGAGGGGCCAGTGCAAACTTACTAGACTGGAGCAATCCGCAGCAGCGACGATCTGCTTTAGCCGGGCGGTCATCTGCATGGGTGAGAATATGCCCATGCGCCGGGTGTGGAGTAGTCCATACCGAGTATGAGGAGCGAGTCTGCGCCGATGGTCAAAGTGACAGCTTCGTCGACAGTCAGCGTGGTGTCATGCGGATCCTGCGAAGAGTCGTCTGGGGAGGGCATTTTGGATAATGATGGGAGATTCAGGGCATTATAGATATGTAAAGAGGAATAGATGAATCTAGGAGGAAGTTAATGAGAGAACAATGAAAGTGCCCATAGTGCAGCCGCGGAGTTCCGATGGACCCAAGACTTGTGGTCCCTGCATCTTCAAATATGTCAACAATATGCCAACCCTTGACTAAATAACAACATATTGGACTATACAACATATATTCCCTAAGAATACTAAGATATTTATGTATATAAATAGATTATAGCTGTTTAGAGGCTACTATAATACTCTGGAAATATCAAAGACATTGTTCTCTATCCACTACTCCTGATGAGACATTCATCTCATCTACACAATAAAGAGACATATAAGTAAACAAATTCGTCTCGAATGAACAGAACAAAAAGATAAGAAGGGGGGAAAGGATAAAAAAGCATGATATAGACCGCAAACCGCTGGAAAAACATTGACTTATGCAGTCGCTGCCTTGAGACCCTTCAGAGAACCCAAGCTCAGTGCCAGACCCTGGGAGCGACTTCTTATCCGCACAAATCCTGTAATCGGCCCATCGTCTCCCTCCTTTTCGATGCTCAGGTTTGCTAGTGCATCCTCGCCTAGTTGAATGGTCAGTTATCATATCAAGTAGAAAGGGGTGGATTATCAGAGGGTTGAAAACATACCGAACACACTGCGCGCATATAGGTTCGCGCTCAGGAAGCGGCAATCTCCCTTGAGCGAAGCATCGGGCGTCAAGCAGGCCATATTGGTGCTCTCCATCAGCTGCTTGAGGAAGTCACGCAGAGTTTTGGCCTTGGAATTGATGTTGACCTTGTTCTCCCACTCGAACTCAGTCCACATGGTACGGAACTGAGTCTCGGTGCAGTGAGCAGGCTGGATATAGTCCATGATGTCGGCATGGATGTCGTTGAGAATGACCACATGGGTCTCGGTAGAGCTGGCGCCGTCATAGACAATGTTACCAAAGATAACACCGGTGTCGGTTGAGGAAACCTTGACCGTAGCCTGGACATTCAAGAAGTCGCGTGGGCCGAGGTTGTTGGTGGATGGCCGCTCAACGACCTTGAGGTCACCGAGAGTTGCAAACTCCACGCACAAGTTTTGCAGAGTTTCCGTTGTTTGGTTAACCAACAGGACGTCAAGAACAATGTCGAACTGGTGAACGGTGACATAGGCTTCAGCATAAACGGAGTCGGAGAAACCAGTCAATTGCACCACCCGGCTGAGCTTCGAAGAAACATCCTCCACGGTAGAATCGCCGCCGGTTGCCTTGGCAAGATCCATTTCGATCTCCTCTCCGCCCTCGACGGCGTTCTTCTTGGTGAATTGGCGAATGGGGATAGAATCGTCAACCTGGACGGCACTCTTGGCCTTCTCCACTGCCTCCTTGGCAGCCCTCTTCTTATCCTCGACCTGGACCATGGCACGGAACGCCTTTCGGGTGTCCTCCAAGAAAGTGGCTTCCAGCTCCTTCTTCTCGGAGAATTCGGCCAGGGATCGCACACAGGTCAAGATACGATCCACAGAATCCTCATCAATAGGAGCCTTAACGAAGTGGGATTGGCCAACGCGCATGATGGAAATCATGATAAGCATGGCCTCGGCACGCAGAGCGTTGGTGCGAGCAGTATCCTGCGACACCTCGGAATGACGCATCACCAACTTGGTCAAAGTCGAAGAGAGCACCGTTGCGAGGTAGTAGTCGCCGTCCAAGATAAGCTGGCGCAGAGGAGGCTTTTGTGCGGCCTTGACAGCCTCGAGACGAGCAGCTGCCGCCGATTGGCTGGTGAGAGCGCTTTCGGTGGCGTAGGTGCCATCTGCAAGCACCTTTCGGGATCCAGTGGGTGCGGCCTTGGATTGGCCATTGACCTGCTCCATCAGCAGGGCATTGTCATCCGGAACCTCATCCAGGAGTCGTTGTTCGGATGCCAAAATTGGGATTTCACCAAGGCTGGCTCTGATCGTCTTCCAAGCATCCCGAATATCCTTCTCCTCCAGGGAGTATTCACCAACAACCCAGAGAACTCCGCGGTAGACCTTTCCAGCTCGGACTTCACTCAAAGTTGAAACCAGGCGGGCAACGATTGACCCACGCAAGTCAGGGAACTTCTCCACGACCTCTTTGACGAACGAAATCACATCGACGGCGGAGTTATTATTGAAGTCGGCAATAAAGTCCATTAGGAGATCAACCACGCTGGCAGCAATTTCGGAGAACTTGATCGCGCAGGAGTGTATTGACTGTACCAAGATTTGGCGATACTCGCTATTCTGTGGGGGTCGTTAGTACTGCCGGATTGTACAAAATGGCTGTATAACCTACCTGTTCATATTGTTCGTCGACGGTCTTGGCAAGTTCTTTCTTGAGCAACATGATGATTTCTTCCACGTTCTTGCTCGAGACCATCTCCATGGCAAGGTTGAGGGCCTTTCTCCGGACATCAATGTCAGGGCTGCTGAGAACCCGCAGGGCCTCCATGGTCAGGTCGTCCAAGACACCCTCATTGCGAATTCTGAGCTGGTTCACACGTTCCAAACAAATGAGCTTGACGTTGTTGTCAGCCTCCCGGATCGCGAGCTCGATCAGCTTGCTCGCAGCGGCTTTGACGGCGACAGGGTTGCTTGTGAGGGCGGTAAGAGACGTTGCGGCTTCGTAAACAACGGTGCTAGTAGAGGCGTCGAGGAGCTCGAGCATGAGTTTCAGGTATCGCGACTATTGTAAGTTAGTGACCCCGACATTATTACTTTGAACGCTGTAAACCCACCTTATTCTGGGTGTTCTGTACTGCATCCTTCCGGAGGAACTCCAACTCGGCTAGCTGGAGCAGCTCGTCTGTGTTGGGAATTGTGTCAAACGTGGTGCGCAGGTACTCGAGCGCCTTCTGGTGGCTAATGGACATGAGTGCCGCAAAGGCATTGCGCTTGCAGGTGCTATCGGTCTCCGATTCGAGGAACACCTGAAGCAACTCCGGCGCGTCGGGAATGAGGGACTCGGAGTGCTGGAAAATAGAAGATACAGCCCATACGGCATTCTTGCGGACATAGGCGTGACGATGTTGCAGACACAACCGTGCGGAGGAGAGGAGGGGCTCAATGAGCTCTGGTTCGCGGAGTTTGGAGAGGAATCGGAGAGTATTGCCTCGAATGTATTCGTTGGGATGTTGAAGATCGTTGCGAATGCCGTTACTGCGAAAGAATGACTTGTCAGACACAAAATACCATATAGCAATGGCCAGGGGCATCCTTACCAGACCAGGATCATCTCTTGCTTGAGCTTGCCAGTAGAATCGTGTTTGGGGCAGATTTCATAGAAGAAATAGAGCAACTTCTTCAATGACTTGCTTTTCGACGGCATCACAAAGCGAATGATGTGCATGAGGATTTGCGGCATAGGATCTCCATTCAGCATGATGGTGACAATTGTCCGCATTGTTTCCAACTTCGTCTCATCGTTGCCTTTCTCCAGCTGCAGCTTCAGCTCTTGCACAGTCGGCTGGTCGGCAGTATTGTCCACATGGAGCAAACTGTAGGTATTTTCGAGAAACGACGCCATGGTGGTGGATTGGGGGGAATCGGAACGAAAGAGAGCTGCAAGTTGTCAGTTCCGGGGTTGTTTTGGGGACACATCAGCATGTAGGAATCAACACATACAGTAGGGGTAATTCTCCCGGGAATAGGAGGTTGCGCCAGATATCAAGAACAAGCAATTAGTGTAAAGCAACACCCCTCGCCAGCCTAGAAATCATTAGATGTTAAATGAAGCGCAATGGGGAGGGACCATCAACTTGTCCCTTAATCTGGCCCCCCCGGCGCCGTCTGTGTGGATGACTAAGCCACAGCCCGCCGCTTTTCAACTGCCACTTCGACGTCGATTGCTACTCTCCCCATTCACTTAAGACCTCTACGATTGAGTTTCGCCAGGATGTCGAATGAGAATTTCTACCTCCGATACTAGTAAGGATGATATGAGTGAGCCCGGGTTTCCTCAGCTGCTGACGGTCCTCACAGCTCAGGTCACTCTGGGCGGTTTGGACATGAGTTCCTAGGTAAGTCTATGTGCCGGTCATGCTCACTTTATTCTACTCAGTCGCTAACTTGCATGCAGAGTTTGATCTCCGTACCATTTCCGAAGGTAGCAGTGCCGCCGTACGATATGCGAACAACTCGAACTACCGCAATGATTCCCTCATCCGCAAAGAAAGTGAGCAGGAGCATACATACCAAAAAAAGAAGCGAACACAAACTGATAGAGTAATAGTGTGCGTGAGCGATGCGATGGTCGAAGAAGTGAAGCGCATTATCAAGGATAGCGAGATCCTCAAGTATGCACTTACATTATTTCACAGGAAGAACACCCGCGCTGACCCCTTCTAGGGAGGATGACTCCAAGTGGCCCCAGAAGAACAAGGACGGGCGCCAAGAGCTGGAGATTCGTATTGGAAATGAGCACATCTCCTTCGAGGTAATTGACCGAGCTACCTTATGGAAGCGGCCATCAGCTAACACTGAATTGTATAGACCGCCAAGATCGGCTCACTAGTCGATGTGACCGAATCCGACGACCCCGAAGGACTTCGAGTCTTTTACTATCTTGTGCAAGATCTGAAAGCTCTTGTATTCTCGCTGATCTCTCTTCACTTTAAGGTATTCTCAATCTTGCCCCTATGCTTCGAACATCGTTTGACCATCCTCTGCTTTACAGATCAAGCCCATCTAGTTATTGAGCGCATAACAGAATTTGAAGAATAATTGGGGGTTTTGATTTGATGATACTCATCAGGCGTTCATTGAGGGTTTCTTGGGAATGCGAACCCAATTATAGCGCACAAACAATGAGATTGATACCCCTCAGGCCTCAGGCATGTCTACCTTCGATCCTTTCTGGACAATTTATGTCTCGTGTGTTTGTAGCTGCTTGGACTAGTATTAATATTCCCGAGCAAGATGCTCAAAAACGTGGCAGAAGATAGCTTGGGAATATTTCGTTCGAGCCTTAGGTCCCAGTATCTCCGGTGAGAGAGGAGTTCATCGAAGCTATTCCTACCACAGGTGATCTTTCTCGTTTCTATATCCAATTCACCGCAATGCCAATTCGGCACTAATTCCTCAACTCTGGGACAAGTTCCTTGAGGCCTTACACTTGTACACGCCCGGTGAGCTCTCGCAATTATGTATATAATTAAGGACTTTTAATTCCGCTGCCAGATCACATCATTAATACCCCCGGGGGCACCGGGATATTGTTGAGTTCGTATTTGATATCCTCAGCGATGTCGGAAGGTGGGACTGGGGCTTGACTGGGGCATCAAGTTGGGCTTGTATAAGGGAACATTGAAGTTACTTAGCAATAACCATGCTCTCCTCCAACTTGTCCTGGACTGTCCAAGGCTGCCCAAGATTGCCCAAGATTGCCCAACCTGTCCTGATTTGGACAAAAGATTGGGCATACCATTGATCCTTATAATGTACAACATATAGACGAAAACCCTGGCTTTAATTGATTGTGGCCTGAGGCATCAATATTACATAACCGATATTGAAGGTGGCGCCGCGCCAGGCGCAGAAACAGCTGACCCACCTGCTCTGTCCCCGCATTGCTCGTTCCTCAAGGCCTTAAAAGACCTAGTTCGCTGATCTCGAATGATCCATCCCCCTTGCTCTCTTTTTCTCTTTTTCTCTTCTATATTTTGCTTTGGAGTGTTTTGCTTCGATTCAATGTGCCCTCTCCTCTTCCCCTAATTTGCAATGCCAACTCCGAGTAACAACTCGATCGCCGCCGCGATCGCCGCCCGCACGACATGTCCACCGGAGCCTGAGAGGATCTCGGCTTGGCGAGACTCTCCCGATACTGTATTGAACAGCGACCCTCTCAATCCTCTCTCGCCCGAGATTCCAATTGCGCCTTCCATGCTGAGTCGATCCGATGATGGTAGCACCCCCGAACCGATGAAGTCGGAAGGAAAGCCGACGGGCGTTGAGGAGGATGACCCGGTTCGGGCTACCTCCCCTGCCGAGTCAACCTGCGTTCGCAGCCAGTCACCTACAGCGCCCTCGGGATCGTCGCTTCTCAACTGGGAATTCTCTAGCGTTCGTGTAAGTATCGGCCCTACCGGTATATTATACCACCTTCTAACCATCGTCATAGCTTCTGCCAAAGCACACCTCGTTTCTTCGTTCAGGCAGCAAGTTCGCAGGAACTCAGCAATCAGACCGCCAGGTTTACAATGTCGATGTTGAACTCAAGCATGTGGATATGGTTGAGTCCTATCTCTGTGGCTACCTTAGAATCCAAGGTATGTGATTCGTGCGCATCGGGGACGTGCATTGGGCCTAGTTCAACTAATCTTTGTTGTTCTCCACAGGTCTCACAGAAGATCATCCTACCTTGACTACCTTTTTTGAAGGAGAAATCATCGGCACTAAACACACTTTCCAGACTCGTAATGAGGAATGGGGCGCGTCGGAAAAGACAGACTTGCACCATTGGTCTCGGTTCCCTGCCTGGCGTCCGCTGGCTAAACAGGCTAAGCGAGCGGATTTCACATACCGGAACTTCGCCCAGCGTGAACACATATTCATGAGATGGAAGGAATCTTTCCTTGTTCCCGACCATCGAGTACGGACGATCTCAGGTGCTAGCTTCGAGGGGTTCTATTACATCTGCTTCAACCAGATCGAGGGAACTGTGAGCGGCGTATATTTCCATGCGAAGAGCGAGCGGTACGTGGATGTTTTCTTTCTGAATATTCTCCATTTTTCTGACGCTAATTCAATCACAGGTTTCAACAGCTTGAACTGAAGCATGTCGAAGATCGTGGATGTGCACCAGCAGTCGAGTTCCGCTAACCGCTAATATCGCCGAACTTGCTTGCTGGTGCCCAACACGATCTCATGTATGACTTCCTACGTGACTAATTGGTCTTCGTGTGTCTCATATTCCCCCTCTTGCTGTTGTGTCTGGTACTACATGGCTAAGCAGTGCTTCCTGGTCACCATTCCAAATGAGAAGCTTGGCTCTCTCAAAACTTCATTGGGTTCATTATCCCGTTTGCTATTCCTCAAATACCCTCTATGTCATCCTCTATTCCTCTCGCACTCCTCGCCCTCGCTTATGTGTTTTGATCATCATTTCGACTGCTCATGTCATTTGAGGATTTCCAAGCCATATCCCTTTCCAGGCAAAGCCTAGACCCACACAACTCATCCTCAAATTGACCCTTATGTCTCACGATATTGCAATCTACGAAACGGCGTTTCCGTCCCCACTTCCGGCGACCTGGTTCTGGTTATCCTACACCCTCTGTTTGGAGTCCTAATCTCATCATCTTTTTCCTTCATGTTTTCTTATTTCTCACCTACCTTGTGTTAACTTAGTGTTATTATCTTCCATCTCAGCTGTTGACTGACCAGCCAGTTATTGAAAATTTCCACTACGTGTTCTTGGTAATCGTATATGTGCCAAGGCTCTAGGGCTATATTGATATTTTGCTATATAGTTCCTGTGCTGGCCCATTTACAGAATAGAGCACAGCGCAGAAAGCAGCGGCCACCGCTAGGGACTGGACTCAGCTCACAAACATCGATTGAAGATTAATTAGGAGGAACGCAAGATCCACCGTAAACCAACCATACAACGTGATCATGCAGGTGCCGATCGGATGACGGAAGGATTCGGGTGGCTCTTTCACAGTGGGAATCCCTCCTGTCGATCATCCGACTGTTTAAACACTGTCTCTGTACGTTGCAGGGGTTAAATATTATACAGTACTAGCAGGAACTAGTGAGATGAGTAGCTTGTGAGGATCGCAGGTACGTAGGGACATCCATACTCAGCCAAAGCTAAATGATCGGACCCCAAGATCTAGCGATATAACCGTGTGGATTTAGAACAATGCACAAATTCAATTATATTCTGTATATATGTGCCAGAAATGAACTATGCAACGAGGAAAATAATAGAACAGACTTGGCCCCGATTCGTTTACGTCCGAGGGCCATAGTGAGAAATTCCGAAAGATCCTCGCGCCGAATATAGAAACCCACGAGTGAAACGAGACAAAATAAACAATAACAATGTGTTGATGTGTTGATGCGAGTTCCAGGACATAAATGAAGAGATGAGGCAGTAACATGAAATGGCGTTATGGTATGGCTTTGGGGGACAAAATACGTTAAAGCAAGAAAAAGAGGCGAGATGGGGTATCACATGCGATGTCAATCGAGGATGGCGAGATCGAGCGAGTTTGGGTAGAAAAGAGGCTTTTGAGTTCCATGATACTCAAGTTCAGATGCCGTCCACATAAAAAGGACGACATAATAGAAATGGGAACCAGGAAGGGAGGAATGGCGCAAGAAAGAGGAAATCACATATATGTCGAGTTTTGACGAGAGCTTGAGTTTGAACTGCTGCTATAATCGCTACCCGGAGTAGGGGACTCTAAGACAACTTGTTGGCGAATGGAGTTGATCCATTCGTGCTGTAGGAGTTCGGCGGCAGTGGCGCGGCGAGCGGGATCGCATTCGAAACAGCGGCGCACGAAGTCGACGCCCTGGTCACTGAGTTGATCGCGAGATGGAAGCGCGGGCTGTTTGCCTTGGGCGATGTTGTACATAATTGCCCACTCGTTGTCCAGGGTGGACCACGGCCGGCGCCCAGTTGCCATTTCTAACACCACGCAGCCCAGAGACCAGATATCCACCGCACCTTGGCGGTTGTCTAGATTTGCAGCGTCGCCACGGATGACTTCGGGTGACATGTACATCGGAGTTCCTGTGGTGGTCTTTTGGTTTTTGCGCTGGTTCGTGGGATCTTTGGCAGGTTCCTTGAAACCGGCTCCTTGAGGGTTGTCCATCGGGGCAACTGTGCGGCCTGAGCGGGCGATGATTTTGGCTGCACCGAAATCAACGTACTTGATGACACCGTTGTGATCGAGCAGGATATTCTCGGGTTTGATGTCACGGTGCACAATATGGGCTTCGTGGAGATACGCTAGACCCTCTAGGAGTTGAAGAGCATAAACCATGATGACCGTTTCGTCCTCGATACGCCCGTGTTCTAGCAAGCTAGCGAGCGAGCCACCTGAGCAGTACTCCATGAAGATGTAAACCTTGTCACGGTGTACTTCAATGCCGTGATAGGAGACAATGTTCGGATGATCGAGCACTTCAAGCACGCCCATTTCGTCTCGGATCTGCTGAGCGATCTTGGGAATGAGCTGGGGGTCTTGCAGGCGAATTTCTTTGACGGCCATCAAATAGTTGCTATCCAAGTTGATAGCCACGTAGACAGACCCAAAGGTACCACCACCAATGAATTGGCCTTGCTGCCAACGCAGAGTAACATTGGTAGCCGATGACGATAACACAGTGAGTGACCGATCAGCCTCATCAGATCCTTCCAGCACCTTTCCTAGAGCCTGACGCTTCGCATCTTCCTCAATTCTCCTATCTTCAATTTCCAGAACACGCGCGTACCATGTCTCGCGAACGAGTTTTGATGCTTCCTCGTCGCTGGTGATCCGGCCAGCGCCAATTTGCCGGGCTCCATTGCGTTCTTCCATGCGTTTTTCGTTCTTCGCCGCAAGGGAAGACCGCGCACCCATGATATCGAAATGAGAAATGAGAAGGGACATGCACCCTGCCACTTTCAATCTGAAATCACTGAACTGTTCTTGATCCATAGAGAGAAGATGTCGGCTGGATGTGATCGCCATCGCAAACTCAAGGGCTGCCACAGCCCACTTGAAGGTTTTTCGGTCCGCAGCGTCACACTCATCACAGATGAACGCGACCCAGTCGAGAGACAACTCCACCAGCCGGGCACTGTTCATAGCACGCCTGTTAGCGTCAACATAGTTGGAGGACCGTTTGCCAAACTCTGTTGCGAATGCATAGCAGGCCTGGATCAAATCATTGTTCTCCCAGTTTCTCTCATGCAGCTGGTCTTTGATGATAGCAACACTATCCATAATGGTCATGGACAGTTTGAAAGAGATCTTCTTGATCTTGTTTAACTCGACGTTTACACGTCCAAGGTTTGCACGTTGTTCAATGACCATATCAAGCTGGATGCCCGTGAGTCGTGCGAGCTCCAGACGTGCATTCTGCAGTCGTTCTTGCATGCCTCCAACAACGATACGTAGCTTGCCCAGCCGTACATCCGTCGGATGTTCCAAAAACTCCATTTGCATTTCCTTTCCAGCCCAGGCAAGGGGCTTTTCGGGCCGGATGGCTAGGACATAGGGAACATGGACATCCTGGGTTGGATCATCTTCTTTGAATGAGGTAGATAAGATACCCTGGATATCGGCGGGACGGTTCCATAATGCATGATGCGCAACCAGATAAACTCCTTTCTGCCCAACGGATGTGGTAGAGGTGACGAGGAAATGGTCGGAAATTAAAAGTGCCTCAAAGAAATCATAAGCGACATCAGTCGTGATGTTGTATTCGGTAGCATTCTCGAACAACTGGCACAAAAACTTGGAGAATCGATAGAGCTTGCGCTGACGAATGCGCGTTGAATCCAAAATGCTCTTGTATCGTTTGTCCATATCCTGTACAGTTTCCGTGGGTCTTGGGACGAGCTCACGTTCAAAATGAATCATGAGACGCTGTAGTGATCTGGCAGTGAGGGCACTATTGCTCTTGTTAGCTTTGATAATGGTGCAAGGCACGGAAACCTTACCTAAATTGTTCAGCCACCTCAATGTCTCCACCGTCAAGCCGGCAACCGATATCATAGGAGAATCCCCATTCCTGTTCCAAAATTTCGGCCTCCTTGAAAGTGTTCTTGTTGGCATTCAGCTTCCAGTTGAGGAGCCGGAAATAGTATTTCATAGCATCCAAGACCGAGTTGTCAAAGTTCTCATCGACACAAGGCGGCAAATCCCAGCCGGGTTCTGGCCTCGAGACATCGAGGTAGCGGAACTTAATATCGACCGCCACTTTCATCAGGATTTGGAATTGAGAAATCATCTGATCAATCAAAATGGGGGCTTGCTGGGCTGGGTCTTTCATGTTCTTGGCATAGGACAGACGGACTCGAATTATTTCTTGGATCAACCGAGAGGGAAAGTTAATCAATGTTAGTAGTTCTTCGATATATGGTGGCAAGTGTCGCGCGGCAAATGCTTCCGAGTTCTCAATCAGAGTACTCTTCGCTTTCTGGATGACAACGAGAATGCGAAGAAGCATGCCGTCCTTGTCCTGGAGCGTCTTCAACCCATCTTCCTTCATAATGCGATCAAGGAAGGAGGATCCATCCGAAAGATCGTCCTTAGCAGACTTGACCCGCGGTTGGCTGAAATCAAGAGCCTCGTTCCCTACCCAGCTTTGCAGCACAGCCAGCTCGGTGTTGATGAGAGCTGTAATGTTGTGCCACGCGAAGATGGCCGCGCGACTAGAGGTGAATTCCTCCGAGGCAACACGAGGGTTTGCGACTTCCATTTCCTTGTGCGAAGAATAAAGAATCTCGCATCGTTCCACCTTCTCCACAATATCCTCGACTTGCTGTTTTGGCGGTTTCCCGATCTCAGTCTCGCCTTTAATCTGGAATCCGATGATATCCTCAATTATGGGACCCAAACGTGACCGTGCGTCCTCGATCAACTTTCGCTGGAGAGGGATACTCCGGCCGCATGTTCTTGCCCGAACTCCGATCCAGAGTGCATAGCTCTGGGCCGCCGACCGCTTTGATTCCGCAGATCCGATGAGTCGTTGTTTTTCCTGTTTCACTACATCTCCCTTCAAGACGGACGCCAGCATGGAATGCCACTCAAGCCGCTCCTGGTTCTTCGGATGCTTCAATTCTTCAGTACTCGGCAGGTTGTCGTCTGGGAGGAAAAGTTGGGTATCAGGGTCGTAAGAGTCATCTTCAAACGGCACTTCGGAGGAAGGAGAAGGTTCCTCCAAATCGCCATCACCTTCTATCATTATGTTGGGTTGCGCGTCTTTGGAATGGTGATACCAGGCTTGTGGGTTCGCTCGAATCCGTTGGACGTAGGCTTTCTCTTGGGCACGGTATTGTGCGTTTGGATCGCGTCGGTTTCCTCGTTTGGTTGATGATGATCGCTGGCGGTCTTCCTGAAGACTGATGTATTGTGGTGGGCGCCGCTGCGGGGCATACGTATTCGACGGTGTTCGTACCGGGGCGGACGGGCGCTGAGGTCGCAAGTCGGTAGCCATAGCAAGTCCATCGGGCTTGTCAATGAGAGTGGTAGCACCGATGCTAATTCCACGTGGCCGTGCGGTGGGCGTATTAGACCATGATGTCAAACTGGGTGAAAGTGTCGGAGGGGAAGATGTGATGGTGCTTGCAGGTGTTTGGATCTGGTCGTCGACTGTCTCTCCGAATGATGCATTGACCCCCACGGGATACTGTGGGAATTCATCAGAAGAGCCTGAGCCATCCGAATCAGGACTAGGGATTCCCGGGTGCTGCATAGTGGTTATACCGTGCGATGGTCCGGGAGAGCACGTCTAAGTGTCAGACCAAGCCCTGGAGGTGGTAGGAGGCGGATACTGTGGCGGTGCATTGTGGCTAACCGGATGGCCCATGCCATCCATGGATGTCCCCACCCATTCCTGCTTGATCTACTGGGAATCTTTCCTGTTCTAATTTTCAGCCACTACGTGGCATACTATCTTGATCGTGCATTTATATTAGGTCCAACCCCTGGTATGGAGTACACGCGTCCAATCTTGAAAGTCAGCTGCTCCATTACATACAATGACCGTGTGATATAGCATCATGCTCCATCCTTGTAAAAGTTTCCACGGAGATTTGTTTTTATGGCTCTTTTCTTGTATTCAAAATTGTAAAAGAAAATTGCATGCAATACGTAAGTCAAGGCCACTAAATAACTAAGTTCTACCAGTCGTGTTAACATTTTTTTCTGCACGGCTGGGATTTATGCTTCAAATTGGTCAAAATATATTTATATAAAACATATTCCGAAACCACTAAGTGACCTTTGGACTTGATTGGGATTTGCTGATGTTCGTATGTTTTTTGAACATCTGTTCAGTAGATCTTCTATGTCGTATCCTCTAGTCTGAGAATTCTCCTGACATGTGAACGGGGGCTCAGATTGACAGACAAAAAGGCGAATAGAAATTAGTAAGGTCATTGGTTAAGAAGACAAAAAAGGAAGTAGTGAGAAATGGTAAGAACAAAGTTAAGTGGAAATTAAATGAGAGAGGTGCGTATACTTTCTTTGAAAATGTTCTGTGAACATGCAGTGGTTGGTAGGTAAGATATTGAAATTAAGGGCAATTCAATTAGATTAATAAAAGCAACGAAATAAAGTACAGCCTGTATCCCCCTGCCCCCAGATAACTAAAAAGCCAATGTCCTTCTGAGAACGACTAAGTATTGCTTTATTTATTCCTACTGTTGAGCAGTAGTTGTGGCACCGCGGCAGACAACTTTTGACATACGAGCACAGTTTGGATTGCGACTCTAATGGAAGAGGAGGAGAGCATGTGATATGACTGGTATGCTACGGAGTAGTACTTCCAACGATCGAAGAGCTAGTACTCCGTACATCTATTTGAAATCTTACCCCTAACTAGAGTAATATGGCATTTAAGTACAGATTACTCTGTACACACATCGATGCAGGCACATCATAGATAGATCCAGCCCCGTCGATCAGTAGACCAGTGGTATCAAGAATAATCATGAATCCTTGACACTTTGCTAGGGTTCTATAGGAATCTGCACAGACTAATAATCCAAGAAGCATTGAAGACGCTACATATCCAGGGCGATGAAGTCATGAAGAGCGACACTGCTAGTGCTAACGGAAGCCTTAGAAGCCGAAAGAGGAGCAAGAGTCGCGAATCTGAGCGACGCCGTCCTCGCCGTGACCGTGACGACTACCGCTCCAGCGGTGACTTCTATCGTGGTGGAGGTCGCGCCGCTCCCGCTCTCCCTATGATGATCGCCACTACCGGCCCGATCTCCGCCAGCGTGAGGAAGAAAGACGCCCCCGCCGTGGATCTCCCAGCCGCAAGTCTCCTGAGCCTAATGAGGATGAACGTGACAGGCGCACTATCTTTGTGCAGCAACTTGCTTCTCGTCTGAGACCCAAGGATCTGATTACCTTCTTTGAAAAGCTGGCCCCGTTAAGGACGCTCAAATCGTCAAGGATCGTGTTAGCGGACGCTCCAAAGGGTATGTTTGCATATGATATGTTTATACAAGCACTTGCTAATATCTTTATAGTGTCGGTTATGTCGAATTTAAAAACGAGGAGTCTGTTTCCACCACTTTCCTGGCTTGTACAAGAGACAAGTCACTCGATCTACGGAGCAAAGCATAGAGCATGCCCAGCCTGACCTGTAACGCCCGGACTTCATACATATATAGGATGGTCAAGCCTCTAATGTTGCTATTGAAGAGTATCAAAGTGAAAAATCCAATAGCGCAGGAGCTTTGCATATATATTCAAAGATCTACGATGCTCTGATGATAAGTAGAGTTTCTTGCATTATGGGGGCGAGAGTTCGCCAAGGTCCAAGTCGGGATGCCGAATCAGCCTCTAGAATTCCCACCAATGGAAGGGTGGGTGCTTATCTTGACTTAACGTACTTTCTATACCCCCTAGCTTGTGTACCGCGTGGCAAAGGGTTTATGTAGTTTTCCCGCCCCATGCGTTCCAAAGTTCTGCATTCTGCATAGTCATGTGGAAGTGTGACATCCCGAGAATTGGGGAAACCATTAAGAGATGATGCGGAGAGAATAATATGTCAGGGGCAGAAGTATGAATGTTGACCAGGTATGTGTAGGTGGCTTGCTATGCAAAGATACGTAAAGAACCTGCACATTATTGCGCTATAGTAATCCTTTCCATCCTTAAATCTCCGACCTCTCTCACATTGTGTGATCAAAGGCCATGGATAATTGAAAAGAGTTCGACAACATTGAAACAACCCCTCACGTTGTTAAATGTATACCATGTCAAAATTACTAGTATGTAGATAAGGGAAATTACATTGTGATTGGTTGGCGCAACACGAGATTGAGCCCAGATGATAAGAGATCCAACGTCCTTTTGGTTAACAACTTCACATTGCACACGGCAATCAATAATTATCATTGAAACTACTATATCTAAGGCGCCGGGACAGCTTTCTATGGATCAATCAAACATTGGACTTGGACGTATTAAACAATTAAACAATTAAGCGACAGAAAACCACTCGCGCGAACAAAATGATAAGCAAATGCCTGTGATTGGCTGGTTTCTTCATATCTACAGCCAGTCGTTGAACACCCGTCCAATTTCGATTCCTATTATTTCCTATTATTCTCTTCTGTCACTGAAATGACCCAATCTGTTTATCACTTTAATACAATGTACGAAATAAGTTGCATTTGCATTCCCCCTGCTTATCGGGGGTCAATGCATAGGGCTTGAGATGTACGGAGTACACAAGGTCCTATTAGATCCTTCCCAAGGGAAAATGTACAGATGTAGAGCAAACAATGTGTAGTTACACAGCAGTTTAAACATCGTTCTAAGAGCAGATACCCATAGAATATTCGAACATGGCTGAAGTATGCAAACGCAAGGACCCGTAATTCCCCGGTCTGGGTCTATGGAGTATATGCCATATCCGCCATGCACTCGGAAAGGTTGACATGGGGGCGGGCTTGGCTACCTGCTATCGGCCAGATCAGATGAATCATATCAGAAATCAGAATGACCAGCTCCCACTATCGGAACTAAGCTCGATGGTCTGTTAGCCTTCTAGCGTCTGACAGTGGAGCATTGTTTGGATGTCTGGGACTGTGGCAGTTATTTAAATTACAAGGGTTTGTCCTTGCAGACAACTCCGTAGACATATCACTTTTCTCTCCTTTCACAGCCTGGTGCTTGAAAGTATTTCCTACTTCTTTCTCTTCATCGCCTATCACAAAGCTTTGGGATATCTCCTGTATCATTCCATTGCGGCTGTCCTTTCAACTACATATCACACCTGCAATACCATTGGCCTACTCTAGGTCTTACCATGGCCGAATATCCAGTTACCTACAATGGCACCATCGCAACTGGTGGTGACTCGCTTCATGATGACTTGAACATTTTCTACAGTGTATGTTGTGTACTTTGATAGGGGCCAATTAAGGAGCTTGATAGCTAACTGTGTTAATAGTCTGGTGATATCGCATGGGTCGTCATGTCAACAGCCCTGGTGCTGCTCATGATTCCTGGAGTTGGGTATGTCTATACTAACCTTTCCTTAAACACCCAAGGACTCTGACTGATTACTTGATTATAGATTCTTCTACTCCGGTCTAGCTCGTCGAAAGTCTGCACTCTCATTGATATGGCTCTCGATCATGTCGGTCGGCGTGGTTTCATTCCAGTGGTTCTTCTGGGGTTATTCGCTGGCCTTCTCCCACTCAGCCGGCAAGTATATCGGTAACCTCGATAACTTCGGCTTCAAGGGTGTTCTGGGTGCGCCGTCTGTGGGAAGTAGCAAGGTTCCCGATCTTCTGTTCGCCATCTTCCAGGGAATGTTCGCCGCTATTACGTGAGTCATTATCATCATGCATCGATCATGTAGATGAAGATCCTCTAGAAACATCAACTAACATTTTCTTCGCAATTAGTGTTGCTCTTGCCGTCGGCGCCGTTGCTGAGCGTGGTCGCATGCTCCCATGTATTATCTTTATGTTCATCTGGACTACTATTATCTACGACCCTATCGCCTGCTGGACATGGAACTCATCTGGTTGGGTATTCCAGCTGGGAGGTCTCGACTTCGCAGGTGGTACCCCCGTCCACATTGCCTCTGGATCTGCTGCCCTCGCCTACTCCTTGATGCTGGGTAAGCGTCGCGGCCACGGCACCCACGAGCTTAACTACCGCCCTCATAATGTAACCCACGTTGTTATCGGCACCGTGTTCCTCTGGGTTGGCTGGTTCGGATTCAACGCTGGCTCTGCTCTCGCTGCCAACCTTCGTGCCGTTATGGCTGCTGTTGTCACTAACCTTGCTGCCTCGGTTGGAGGTGTGACCTGGTGTTTGATGGACTATAGACTGGAGCGCAAGTGGTCCACTGTTGGCTTCTGCTCTGGTGTCATTGCTGGTCTTGTTGCCATTACTCCCGGCTCTGGATTTGTCACTCCCTGGGCTGCTTTCATCTTCGGTGTCGTCGGTGCTATTGCATGCAACTATGCTACTAAGCTCAAGTTCCTCCTCGGCGTTGATGATGCTCTCGATATCTTTGCCGTCCACGGTATCGGTGGTATTGTTGGAAACCTCCTGACTGGACTTTTTGCTGCGTAAGTGGACCTACTCCCTGATACTATTGTCCAATCATAAACTAACTTGGGTCTATAGTGATTACATTGCGCACCTGGATGGCGTCACCGAAATCGATGGCGGCTGGATCAACAAGAACTATATCCAGCTGGGATACCAGCTTGCCGACTCGGTCACTGGAATGGCATATGCCTTCTTTGGAACCTGTATCATTCTCTTCGTTATGAACCTCATTCCTGGTCTTAGCTTGCGCGCGCCCGAGGAAGATGAGATCATGGGTATTGATGACGCCGAAATCGGCGAGTTTGCTGTAAGCTTTCTTGCTATTGGGTCTGCTAAAGAGACATTTTCTGACATTTTATTCTCTAGTATGATTATGTTGAGATCACCCGTGACATTGTCAACGGCGTGGAAAGCTCGGAGACTGGCTCTAAGCGCACTGCTACACCCGTGGGTGAGGTCATTGACACCAAGGCTTAGATCCAACTTGATCTGACAGCTGTCCTTTCTTTAATATTTAATATTCGGCAAATGCCTTTCTTTTTTCTTTCATGTTAATTCTTCTTCTTCTTTTGGCGATGGCAGAGTGTCTTGAATATCTACATGTATAGTATGAAACTGTAGGTATCTAGGGTACTCTCTAGACTCCAATTTTCACTTCGATAGCATATTTTCAGATACCCAATTCAAATTTTATGAACGGAGGCACATTGAGGAGTAGTAGTATGCCAATATAAACTTGGAAGAAGCTTGATTTGGAACTGGAGAATGCGGCGGAATGGTGGATCCGAGTATCTTCCGGAATGCCGCGCCGAGAGTTCACCGCGCGGGATGAGATGAGCTGTGTTCCCGCCTGGGCAATCACCACAGCCCGTCGACCTTAATCACAACTTTCACTCCACGCACGTCTCCCTTGCTTTGATTCATCTGATTCATCTTTTTTCAGGGAGTTTGGTCGACGGTTGTATTCATAAAAATGGATTTCCCGACCGACGTGGCGGAGTTTGATAGCGATCCGCGCATCTCGTTCTCGAGACTGGACAACAGCTTCCTACTGGAGACAAGCGACGGTCGCGAGTTCTTGTTTAACAGTATCCTGAAGAGATGGGTTGAAACGGTATGTTATAAACGTTTTGCGATGACCCAATGCAGGCCGACAATCTCCGATACTAACCTGACTTGCGACTTTAGATCGACGAGGCGCTCATCCGCAAGCAGCAGGGGTACGGCTCCGACGACGGCGAAACTGAAATCGTTCATCCGCGCGATCGTAAGAAGCGAAAGAACTCGCATGATGAGGTAAGTATTCCGGTCTTTTGTGGCAGCTTGCTGGCATTGGTAATTAATTGACTGTCTTTCGCATTTTAGACCGATGAACCCAAGGTCAAGAAGCCCCGGGTGAATACCGCTGTGTGGGTTACCAAGATCCCCCTTGACGCCGAGCTGTCTGAGATTCAAGACCTGTTTTCGAAGTATGGAATCCTGGCGGAGGAACTGGACACCGGAAAGCCACGGATTAAAATGTACAATGACGAAAATGGCAACTTCAATGGCGAGGCTTTGGTTGTGTACTTCCGACCGGAGTCAGTCAAGCTCGCGATTGACTGTCTCGATGAGACGGACTTCCGACTGGGTCCCCACAACCCAGCTGGACCGATGCGCGTTCAAACGGCCGACTTTTCGTACAAGCGTGAAAAGGATGTGGAGCCAAAGGTCACCATGACCGCGAAAGAAAAGAAGAAGCTCAAGGAGCGCGCGGAGCGATTGAATAAGTGTGTTTGCTGATCATGGCGCCAAAGTGTTTCATGCTGACTTGTCTGTGATAGGAAACTTTCCGACTGGGGTGATGATGAGGCCGAGCAGACCTTAGAGGCGATTAAGGCTGCCGAAGAGGCCACACGACATGTGATTCTGAAACATATGTTTACACTGAAGGAACTGGAGGTTTGACTCACCCTCCCTTGGACCAATATGGACACGCGGCTGACGTGTAATTACAGGATGATCCGCTCGTCAGTATTGAGATTCAAGATGACATTCGCAGCGAGTGCTCTAAGATTGGTGACGTGACCAAAGTCGTGGTCTGGGACGGAGAAGCTGATGGTGTTGTTACTGTTCGATTTGTGTCAACCGCCGACGCACGTCGCTGTGTTAATGTAGGCCTTTCAGTTCGAATGAACGTGATGGCAACTGCTGACCATCTTTTAGATCATGAACGGGCGCTACTTCGGAGGCAATACTGTTCTTGCTTACATCTGGGATGGAGATGAGAAGTTCAACAAGTACCACCCCCGACGAGACGCAGGGGGCAAAATGGCGAACCCTCTGGATGCAGACAATGAGGAGAACGAGCGCCTTGAGCGGTACGGAGATTGGCTGGAAAGCGGCGCAAACCAGAAGACCGACAAGAACCAGGAAACCGCCAATGACAAGACCGCCAATGAGGAGGCAGACGAGAGCCAGGAAACTGGCACGAACTAGTCCAACTGAACAGAAAACGCCGAGACCCCACGTCAAGCGCTCGGAAACGGCGAGAACAACCCACTTAAACCACATACCCAAAACGGTGGGAACTATCCACCAACTGAACGAATTTCATACGATGAGAGCCACTGAAGGGCAAGTGAGTACTTCCAAGTGAATGCAAAGTGATATCTGACTGAAGGATTCCAACTGACGAGAGCTATTCTAGGGCAAGTGAGTACTACCATAGGAATGGAAAGCGGCGCCTAATTGAACGAATACCCACTATGTACGATTAGTCCAAATTTTTCGAATTGAACGATTGAAACAATATTCTTTTACGTAGTTGTAGTTGGAGTTGTAGTTGGAGCTGTAGTTATTTGTTTATAGTTATAGTATGGATGTAGTATATCGTACCATATCACGCGCCCCAAAGAAACGCAAAATGTGGTTCGTACCTCCCCGAGTCCCGTGATGCGGCTATACCCAATTGGGCCTCCCCCCCTGAAGTTCAGTTGTTGACTTGTTGATCCCACACACACCGCTCAACTGGCCTTCTTGCTTTCTCTTCTTCCCCATCCTCCCTGACTTGTTACCGGTTCTCCTTTTTTTTCGTCCATCTCTTTTTTAATCCCTTCAAAATGCGTGAGATTGTACGTTATCCCCTCCAGACGCGTCTTTTGTTTTCATACGGCCCCTGAGCCATGACCCCACTCTCAACAGATCTTTTGCTAACATGATCTAGGTTCACCTCCAAACCGGCCAGTGTGTAAGTTCGACATGGAACATTCTTGGAAACATTCTTCGATTCGTGGGACTAAATTGGAATTGGCTTGCAGGGTAACCAAATTGGTGCCGCTTTCTGGTAAGTGCCGAGCTTTTTTCCCCTTCGCGTTGGGTATCAATTGACAGGTTACTAACTCGATTACAGGCAAACCATCTCTGGCGAGCACGGTCTCGATGGCGATGGACAGTAAGTTTTAATGGTGATGGGGGTTTCCGGTAGATCACACGTCTGATATCTTGCTAGGTACAATGGTACCTCCGACCTCCAGCTCGAGCGTATGAACGTCTACTTCAACCATGTGAGTCCAACGACTGGAAACCGAATAATCGTGCATCATCTGATCAGATGTTTTTCTTTGATAATCTAGGCCAGCGGTGACAAGTACGTTCCCCGTGCCGTTCTCGTCGATTTGGAGCCCGGTACCATGGACGCTGTCCGCTCCGGTCCTTTCGGCAAGCTTTTCCGCCCCGACAACTTCGTCTTCGGTCAGTCTGGTGCTGGTAACAACTGGGCTAAGGGTCACTACACCGAGGGTGCCGAGCTTGTTGACCAGGTTCTCGATGTCGTCCGCCGTGAGGCCGAGGGCTGTGACTGCCTCCAGGGTTTCCAGATCACCCACTCCCTGGGTGGTGGTACTGGTGCCGGTATGGGTACACTTTTGATCTCCAAGATCCGTGAGGAGTTCCCCGACCGTATGATGGCCACCTTCTCCGTCGTCCCCTCCCCCAAGGTCTCCGACACCGTTGTTGAACCTTACAACGCCACCCTCTCCGTTCACCAGCTTGTTGAGCACTCCGACGAGACCTTCTGTATCGATAACGAGGTATGAAATGCGTGAGGAAAAGACCGACATGAAAAATACTGACAATCCTAGGCTCTCTACGATATCTGCATGCGTACCCTCAAGCTCTCCCAGCCCTCCTACGGTGACCTGAACCACCTCGTCTCCGCCGTCATGTCCGGTGTGACCACCTCCCTCCGTTTCCCCGGTCAGCTCAACTCCGATCTCCGCAAGCTCGCCGTCAACATGGTTCCCTTCCCTCGTCTGCACTTCTTCATGGTCGGCTTCGCTCCCCTGACCAGCCGCGGCGGCCAATCTTACCGCCAGGTCAGCGTCCCTGAGTTGACCCAGCAGATGTTCGACCCCAAGAACATGATGGCTGCTTCCGACTTCCGTAACGGCCGCTACCTTACTTGCTCCGCTTTGTTCCGCGGTAAGATCTCCATGAAGGAGGTTGAGGACCAGATGCGCAACATCCAGAGCAAGAACCAGAGCTACTTCGTTGAGTGGATCCCCAACAACGTCCAGACCGCTCTGTGCTCCGTTCCCCCCCGTGGCCTCAAGATGTCTTCCACCTTCGTTGGTAACTCCACCTCCATCCAGGAGCTCTTCAAGCGTGTCGGCGACCAGTTCACTGCCATGTTCCGTCGCAAGGCTTTCTTGCACTGGTACACTGGTGAGGGTATGGACGAGATGGAGTTCACTGAGGCTGAGAGCAACATGAACGATCTTGTCTCCGAGTACCAGCAGTACCAGGAGGCCTCCGTCTCCGAGGGCGAGGAGGAGTAGTAAGGATTCCCCACACCATCCGATTTGCGAATACGTCGACTAATGAATTTTCTCCCTATTTTTAGCCTCGCTGAGGACATTGTTGATGAGGAGGTTTAAATAAATCTTCTTTGAGATTTGTTCAAAGTAATACCCTTGTCAAGCCTACATTCTCTACCATTCGGACCGGCTTGTGGGCGCAAGCCCCGAACCAATTTGTTTGAGCGCTCCTAATTTACACCCCTTTTTGTCTATTTTTCTGCTCGGCTTGGGTGATTTGTTCCGCCCCTCCAGAATAGCACATAGTGGAAAAGAAAGTGACGAATCCATTTTTCATGGCCTTTTAAGTTGTGTTAATTGTAGTATTGAATGTCAAGGTTGGTACTACAACAGTTCTATATGGGCCAGTACCCTTGACTTTATAACTTCGTATGCCTAGGTTGTGACAATCTCACGTAGACAAGAGGATGCCTTCCCCGTTGGATTATATAACGCTACAACGATCCCGAGGTCCATCGGTACCCCCATCTCACGGACAATCCCTCGCCTTTCTACAGCTCAGTGGAAAGGACATTTCCCAGTCCGATACCCCTTCAACTCCGACAAAGTCTCATCTAACTGCTTCCTCCCCTTCCCCTCAAAATACTTCGGTCCAACATCCGGAACACTATATCCATTGGGATAATACTTATCCCCCTCATCACCAGGCACAGGCCGTCCTAGAGCTCGAGTCAGCCATGCCATCGGGCCCCAGCGGTTCCAGAACGTGGGCTTGACATAGTACGGCGCAGCCTCCCACTGGGTGAGGAAGAAGCGGTCGTTTTCATCCGGCTCATCCGTGAACGACGCAGAGCGCAGGAAGTACGGTCGTGGCGGAGATAGGTAACGGAGGAATAGCTTGCGGGCTGTGAGGATAGCCGAGCAGAGCGCTGCGCAGAATGCGGAGGGGGGCTCGTAGCTGTTTAGTAAGATGTTAGATAGTGCGTTGGGTGATTAGTCCATCCATATAGCGTTGCAACTTACTACATCGCCTTCCTGAGCCTGTCATCCATCATAAACGAAACAACCTGCAACCCAATCGGATGCAACATCTTAGGCAGCATATAAACCAGCACAGCAGTAGTCTGATCCGCCGTCTCACGATTCTTAGCATCAGGCACCATAAACTTCGCCTCATACTCTTCACTCCAGGCACCAATCTCCTCGAGCCACTGAATCCCATCCCGGAACCCAGTCTTACCAGATGGCAGCTTCTCATAGCTAATCTCCAGCCCATCACCCACACTTTTCCAGAAAGTGCCGATGGCACAGCACTCTAGGTCACTCAGCTGGCGCCACTCATAGCGATCGATGAACCGAATCGGCTGGAGCGCGAACAGCGCCAGCGTAAAGAGCATATCGTCATCGAGGATCTTACCGGAGGCCCTGTACCCGCTGTGTAGATAGCGCGTGCGGGCAAGACCGAGGTATGCGCGTGCGGAAGTCGGGTTGTTGCCGATCATCTCTTGGACGAGGACGCTGGTATCTGTGTACCGCTTTAGGGAAGTTTCCGGGCTGGAGAATTGGCTTGTTTTTGCGAGAAGGTTGGATATTGAAGGGATGCCGTATGTCTTTTTTTTTCAGTTAGAAATTTCATGTATAGATCGGTAGGGTATGGCCCGATTGTTTTGTGGGTTGTGTTTTTTTTTCATACCCGGAATAAGGCGAATTGCAAGCTCTTGATGAACATGAGTGGGAACTCGAGCCGCGCGACTTGGTTTTGGATTTGGAAGGCTTCTTCGTCGGTCATTTTGGACATCGACTCCCTTGTTGGGTAGGCATATTGCTTGTGGAGCTTGCGTAGGCGCTGGAACCGTAGGCTTGTTGTTACTACTGGCCAGGCGACGAGGAGGCCTACGGCATAAGGGAGTAGTTGGGCTGTCATGTCCCCTGTAGGAAGGGGTAAAGTCCAGGTGTCGGAGTAATTCATATCGCGACAAGTGTGGGGATGGGATCTCAACTGGGGGCTCCACGAGGCTTAAATGGTGGTGGCTGGCGATGGGGAGAAACCCTTGACCCACGGGACAGGTTTATGATTCCCCACAAGGTTTATGAATTATTGTGCAACCTCTAATCTCAAATAACCCTTAGAGGAGCATGTACGGAGTAGTAATTAGCTTTTCAAGGTTATTCACTTCATCTAATCTCGTGAATATAATTGGATGAGTTCAAACGCGGGGTATCCGAAATACCGAGCCTCGGGGAACTGGAGATGAGAATGAACATTCACATTCTCGGGCTACCTAGGTATCCGACTATTATATGCGAAGAAGAGCCTCAAGCCAGAGTATTATCGCACCCCTGTAATCCCAAATCTACATTTGAGAAAGTGCCAACGGCATTCTCGGTTGTGCGATATGCACATGCATGCAATCACGCCTCGTAAGCACTATAGCGTTTATTCTTAAGCCAACGAACCTGGTCTAGGATGTGTTACAACTTCACATTATTTATTTTGATTATAGGTCCAGCCTGACACTATCACATCGGGTCTTTACAGTTCCCATATCACTATATACTATCTGGTTTATGTTGAGGGGATATAAAATGTTCTGCCTCCACACTTCCTGGCAGCTCATTATGCAAACGGCGTAAAAGGAGTGGCACACCACTAGCGACCAATGAACCTGAGCTCCAATGCCCGTAGCGGTGGGAAGAACATCGCTGTGAAGCCCGCACCCAACCAGAGACCCAGATCAGCTTCGCCCGCCATCTGCGCGATGGGGCCGATATAATACGATTGGGACTAAACTCAAGTGTTAGCGAGATGCGACCAGTCGGATTTGTGAGAATAGAAGGCTTACCATGCCAACAATTGCACCAGCCCAGCCAATAAGGAAAGCAACTCCCGCTGCGATCCCCAAAGGCAATTTGTCGCGACAGTTCCACTGAGACCAGTCATAGCCTCTTCTTCGACGGAAGACCATGTCTTCTTCAAAGAAAATCACGACAAACATCATAACCCAGTATCCGATCAGAGGCAAGAAAGACTTAAAGATCTCGTACAGCCGGTCCCGGCCTCCCATCGCGCATGCGGCATAGATCACCGTAGCGAGAGTCGTGAAGACTGGTCGGGGAACCTTTCCAAACACCCCGCCAATCATCTGGAAGTTCATTCCCATCGAGTATGCCCCGGGAGTATTATTAGCAACCAGGGCGAGGACATTGATGACAGCACAGAATTTGCCGAACCCCCCGAGGCCGTCGTATGCTGTCATCAGAACGCCCCCGGGACTGCTGCCATACTTGGCCGCCAAATGCGCCGAGCTGGCAATCACGGTTCCAAGACCAACGCCCATCAGAAGAACGATTGACATGGCACAAGTGGCGGCGAAGACTGTGACCAGGAATATCCGATAGCTCTTCATTTGCGGCGGGATATACACATAGTAATCAGCGGCGAGCGGGGCCCAGGCGAGGGGAATGGACAATGCCAGAGAGAGGAAGGTTATTAATTTGGCGATCAAGTGCTCTGTCGACATTGGTGTCTGGATGTTGAAGTCGAAATTAGGTCCTGCTGAACCCACCATCACGCATATCACCAGCAGCTGTGGCAACCAGGCAACTCTGATATTGATCAGAATATGCATTTCAGGTATTTGGGCTGTCAATCCTTACCGTTCGTATAATTGGAATATTTTCATCCCAAACAGAGCCATAACCCAGCTGGAAACGGCGACAATGATAATGCCCACTATCACGGAGAGATGGCCACCAGAGACCACAGACAAGATCTGGCCACCGACGACGCTGTTTACCATGCTATACCCGATATTGGTGAAGAGGTTCAGGATAATGCAAAATTTGCTGGGATAATAGCCCATGAAATATCGGGCCACGATCTATCAAACTCATGAGCATCCGTTCATTTTATTAATAGTACCTTTTTCTCCTCGTGCAGAAAAATCCGATGTTTCGATATCAACATACCAAAGTTCGGTTCCCGCTTTTCGGTCCCCATATACTTATAAAGCCAACAGTGAAATTACCGGCTAAACACCCAAATACAGCACAGAGGGCCGCATCCCTGAAGCTGAGGCCAAGCACGAGTGTACCCATTGATCCAACAACGATGTTATTTGTAGCCAATGTCATGCTAAACCACATCAGCAGCATATGAAGTATGGTTGAAGATGTTATCGGCTCTCGATCTTCGATAGAGATGGGCTCGATGCCACGGCTCTCCACATTTCTCAAGCTTGCAGCCCATCGTGAGCATCTTGATTGTGGCACGGGGTCAGGCTTTGCGAGGTCTGAGTCGGAGGAGGAGCTGTTCGAAGCGCTTTTGTCGAGGTGAAATTGGTTCAGACTCCCAAGAGCAGGCGAGCTGTGGGCTTTCTCGACATCGTCGGGCTTCATTCTCGGATCTCTCGAAGGACGCGTGAGTGGACTATGTCGGATTAAGCTGTTCGTGAACAGAAGCTTTCAATCCGAATCCACCAATAGTCAAATAAATGCCAAACAGTCTGACGTATAGATTGGATGTCGTAAATCCACAGCTATACAATAGCCACAAAAGGTGAGGGAAATGAGCCGTTCGTATAAAACATGACGGAGGGGGGAGCTATGGTATGATAGATATAAGGGAAAAAGCACGCGGGGACAGTGCACCATTGCTAAGCCGTTGAACACTGACATCACCCTGTCTACGCAGTGAGACGGTGTAACAACCCGAGGAGAGACTGGATACATACGCATTCCTTAGCAATCAAGGCACCAACCGAGCAGCTCGCAGACGGTATCCAATGATGAGCCCTGGAATTGGAACCACTGCAATACAGCTGTGAATAAACACACTCTGCAAATTGTAGATCATTGATCGTCTGGTGGAGAAAAACTGAGAGCTACCTAGCTTTATCCCAACATACAAGTGTGGGGATGAACCTCATCGCGCAGTATTGACCCATCCACCAGGACACCCACCCACACACATATTCGGTGGGTCTGTAACCATCTCATGATACAATCAAAGGAAGGGATAGGCCCATGACAGCCACGCCATAAAAAATAAAAGTCCCGTCGACCCCTGTGATCCGCGATACATTTCCTTATAGGGTAAGTGGTATGCTGGAAAGCTCCGAATATGCATGCTCTGGAATGTTGTCGACGCAAGGAGTATGTGTTTGGCTCACTATTATATACGATGATCAGATTTTGAAAAGGAGGATGATGATCACCCGAGGTTCCGAGCAACTTCCGCGAGAAATGTATTCTGGTCCCTTGTGATTGCTGCGGGACGAATAGGACATCTCCTGTGATGATTCGCTATAGCTCTGGGGATATGAAGGCTTGAGGGAAGGGGCTCTTTTAAATAGCTCTGATTAGTGTTTACTTTCACTAAACTATTCATAACTTAGCTTGATTACTATATATAGAGAGTTTCTCGCTGGTCGGTTGTCATCGGCATCGCGGTATAGCCCATCTGAGTATGAGTTGATTGGTACATTGTACAGGGGGTATTTGTTACATGCTCTTTGAAAGAGCAAATCCCCCTTCATCCCGACCTCTCTCATGGTCTTCTGTGCTCAGCTCGGAAGACTTACACAAATGGAACCCCGAATTATGTGATATTACATAGCTCAAGTATCTAGCTCAGATCATTTCCTACAAGTCCAGCCAAGCTTTTCCCTCCGTCTCGCCTGACCCACAAGCCGGAATCCGTGATGCGGATCTGTGAAGGCGAACTCTCCTAGATTTCTAGGCGTTGGCGAAACGCGTTAGGAAATGATTATTTGTTAAAAAGAGTTCGATTTACATGAGACTGGGGTTTATTGCTTTCAAGAATAGTGGGCCACTTATGCAGCT
This sequence comes from Penicillium sp. CMV-2018d, assembly GCA_028827225.1. Lineage (NCBI taxonomy): Eukaryota > Fungi > Ascomycota > Eurotiomycetes > Eurotiales > Aspergillaceae > Penicillium > Penicillium hesseltinei. The sequence continues at coordinate 3,198,596 of JAPZBW010000002.1, read as the reverse complement.
TTCTAATGCTTCTATGGTTAGTCTTTTTGGTAGTATTTTCAGATGTTTTGTTCACATATATTTTGGACACCTCAGTTCCAGAGATAGACGGCGGAAACAGGTCTAATTTGTGAACTCCACCTTTCTATGTATAATCTTCGACATGGCACATTATACTCTGCAGTTGTCTACCAGGGCCCTTCTAATTCGAACTGCTATTATGGGGATACTGAGGGTCGTATATGGAGACTAAAAACACCAATGCCTGATCAATGTTTCATTTGGTTTCTTTGACTTACTTCGGGGACTGCTGGCCTAGAACATCATCTAAATGAGTATCGCAGCCTTAAAATACAGAAGAATCCTGCTCAATATAATGCTTTTGAGCCCCTAAAGCAATGGCATGCATCTTGATGGATATAAATACCAAACATCAAACAACACCGTTTATCCATCACTCAACTTATTCAATCACACTTGTAAAATCTTACAGCTTCCCTAACCAGGTCAAGATACCTCTCTCCATGACTTCAAAGGAAGATTTGACCAAAAAGGGCCAACCTCCCCTCAAATCCCCCACCATCCTCACCAACCCTCCAACCAGCATCTCAATCAGGGTGGCCGGTGGAAACACAGCAGAACCAAAGACTAGTTATGTACAGCGCCAGACTTTACCTACGGGATGGGCTTATCAACGTTCAACAGTATACATGGATGGTATGGCCCGTGGATTATTCTGGCTTCACTCATACATTAGCAAAGGATGCACCCGCCCGTTGATGTGATCTCAGAACTCGACTATGACTTGTTTTGGAAGATCTGCAGTCCAGGGGCAGGTTATAACAGCTGCTTTGGTAGCCATGCAAAATCGAGAAGCAGTTGCGGGATACGGACTGACCTGTTATTTCTTTATTGTGGCCAAGAGCGAGTTTGGTACGAGAAAAGGAAATCTTAATATAGATCAGCAAATCTGATTGACGCTCCTGGTTGTTCTCTCTCTTCTCCCTTTGAGTCTCTCTTCTTACTCATCCTCTGACCCTGATATCGTCATAAATTTCTTTTCAAGCTTTGAACTCTCTATTCAAGCTATCACTCAACATGGGTTCCACGAGCGCCCCTCTCCCACCGCGTAACAGTACGCGAGAGCTCAAGATGCACGACTGTCTCATCGAGGTGACCCGTTTCTCAGACGACCAGCCAGCTACCTTCTGGCTGGGAGGCTACCTGAACGACGAAACGTGCATCAACACAGACGGCACTTTAGATCCCAACATGCTGAGCTACGACGATTTCAAACATGATCTGATGGATCACTTCGGCTTCGACGCCTATGAAGAAAATCTCCGATGGGATTACAAAAGCCCATTTCCCCCTCGGGCGAGCCCAGGCGGCCACCCAGCTTTCGTGGTTAGAAGTCACAACACTTGGGTGGCCGCTCTGCTAGCCATGCAACACGCGTCCTCGGCCCAGGTCAACTCCGGTGCGCAATCTACCTCCACTGCCAGTTCTCCAATCATGACAGTTTACTTCGATCTCATGTAAATGAAGTAAGTGACTCCTCCCGTTTTTGATTGAGCATCAGCGAGTCATTGGCTAAATATAAAGATGCACCCTCAAACTGCAACAACGAGTGGGCCTGAATGGGCGGCGAAGACATCGTTGCAGGACGGAAATTTCTTTCCAATGATGCTAGCATGCGATGCAGGAAGAATTTCAGTTAACATATTGGGGAGATGAAGCGCAGCATAACGGATCTTGCACCGGTGCTAGGGGTAGGGAGCTCGAGGGCTCTGAATCGGTGCTCGGGACGAAGAGAAATGTCAAGGAGATATTTAGCTACTTCGAACTGGTGAAATGCAAATCAAACGCACAATCTCACAGCGACAACTCATAACTTGACGCTCATAGTTCTCATCGTTCGCTTTGACTGACCCGCAATCCGAGCTTTACCTGCTTGTTCATCTCGTTTGTAGATTATCCAGTTTAGCTCCCTTTGACCTTCACAACATCCTCGCCGATACTGAACTTACAATGACCCCCACCGACGCAAGTCTGCCTTCCCCGCCGTCTATCCTCCGGCTCAGAACGGGTAGGTCACTAGTTCTGTTCGTCACAGAGTTCGACCTGTGGCCGCGGCACAGTCTTTTATTGTGCGAACTTCAGGTATCATGCCTGCAGTCCACCGGATTGACACTAGAGCCTTTGTCTCTAATGGCTATATTTTGAACGCAGAAGACTCGAACCAGGAGGAAAATGACAACAGTGGTCAACCAGGTTGGAGCTTAAAATGAACGGAGAAGCCGGACTTGACATCCGCCGCCCCACATTTTCTATTCAGAATGAGGGGAGAGTACAAATATCCAACTTCTATTTCACACTTCCCAGTAACCTACTACATATTTTAAAATGGCCTGCATAACCCCATCTCAAGAAGACCTGCAGAAGTTCTACATCGGCAAAGACATCAGCGATGTACCCAAACCAGCCGCAGTTCTGGACGTAGCAATCATCCGACGACACTGCGAGACAATGCTACGCACAACAAAAACGCTCAATGTTGGATTCAGAGTTCATGTTAAGTCTCACAAGGTAAGAGGCCTCGGATACCGCATTATCCACGTAATTACACTCAACTTATGAACACCAGACACCCGAAATCGCCAAGCTTCAAATCGGCGACAGCACCGAGGCCAATTTCATAGCCTCCACAGTTCTAGAGATCGAGATGATGGTCCCTCTCCTTCAGGATCTGAAACAAAAAGGCCGCAAAGTTAACATTCTCTACGGCATCCCTCTCGTCCCATCACAGGTTCCACTACTAGCCAAGGCAGCCCGCGAGCTAGGCGAGAACAGCATCACTGTGATGATCGACCACCCAGATCAACTCCCCCACCTGGAGAAACTATCTTCTCTAGCAGGACATCCAACCTGTGTCTTTGTCAAGGTTGACACGGGCTACCACCGGGCCGGCTTGCCGCCCGTATCCCTCAACAAGAACGGGTTACTCGAGAAACTTGCCTCGGCGGAGGAAACAGGCGGAGCAAGACTCCTCGGATTGTATTCACACAGCAGTCTGAGTTATAGCGGGACAACCCCCGAGCAAGCGATGGGCCATTTGGTCAGTGAGATCCGCGGATGCAAAGATGCCTTGGAGAGAAATTTGCATATATTGCCCAAAAGGGAATTGATCATCAGTGTTGGTGCGACCCCGCAAGTAGTCTCGTCCCAGAACTTGCTGCGTGATGACTCTCCCTGTGCGGAGGCGCAGGAGCTGAAGGCTTTGCTTCGCGAGACAAATGTCGAGCTACATGCTGGCGTTTATCCTATCCTGGATATGCAGCAGTTCTCCACAAATGCTAGTGCTGATTCTGGAGCTCTGGAGGATGAAATTGCCATCTCGGTACTCGCTGAAGTATGCAGTGTCTATAACGACGGTGAGCGTGAGAAGCCCGAGGTGCTCTTGGCTGCGGGAACGCTTGCACTGGGCCGAGAGCCGTGTCCGAGTTACTCGGGATGGGGGGTTGTTTCTTCTTGGCGACTGGATAGATTGGGTAAAGCTTCATCGGAGAGATTGGTTGTTGAGAGGATCAGTCAGGAACATGCGATTGTGACTTGGGAGAGTGAGTCGCAGGCGAAGATTCCTCTGCGAATTGGACAAGTGGTTAAAGTGCACCCGAATCATGCTTGCGTTACTGGTGCCTTTTATGGATGGTATTTTGTTGTCGATTCGGATCAAGACAACGAGACTTCTCGGATTGTGGATGTTTGGGTTCGGGCGAGGGGGTGTGGTATGAGGGCTTGGTAGAGTATACCTGCAATTTCGGGCCTCGGGGTGCCTCGGGGATATCTTCCGCTTATGAACTAGTACATCCAGTCCTGATCTACTAATCTACTACAGACCCTGCATCATCCCCCCAAATTTCGGACAAATGAAAGAGCATAAGCAATCAAAGTGGATAATAGGTTAGATATCGTCTTCGCATAGCGTTTTGTTTGCTGTAGTGGGTGATATTACAATAGCTCAGGACTATACAACCGAAGTAGTTGGTGGACTGATCTATACACCTCGGAAGCCGACACCCCTGGAGTGGAGATTTGTGGGGTAGCAAGCTTCTGATAAAGCAAGTTAGAGCAGACTTCCCTGAAGAATTCCAGAATCGCTTGTATTCGTGGAAAGTTGAATAGTAACTCAGCTTCCCCACAGGTCTGGTGGGGAGAGGCGGAATAATATTTACCCCAATATCAATTACCGAAGTTACCCCGGTTTTTGGGACCGCTTGTCACTCTTATAGATAAAAAGGAGTCCATTCCCTTTATCTGGGGTTCCTGTATATCTCCCTCAACATAATTGAGAGAGTGCGCAACATCATGCGGCATTCTCTATGGGCCTATACGCTTATGCTGGCCTCAGCTGCTGCCACAACAACTTCACTGACTGACATCTGTACCACCGCATATGCGAAGAAGGCGTTGCCAGTAGATGCCATTCAGGGTGTTACCGTTGATCCCTCTTCGATTTTCACGAGTCTTGTCACCAATTTCACCGCTACCAACATCTTCTACCCTACCTCCACCTTCGATTACTGCAATGTGACTTTCGCCTACTCTCATGATGGCATTGACGGGGATATCGTTCATGTGCAATACTGGCTTCCAGCTCCAGGGCAGTTTAAGAACAGATATGTGTCCACAGGTGGAGGTGGCTGGGCTATCAACTCGGGGTCCTCATCGATCCCTACTGGTGTTATCGTTGGCGGGTAAGCATTTCCTCGTTTACGTCTCGGTGACATGAATAGTTCGACTAACATATTGTGTGAAGCGTTGGAGGTTTGACCGATGGAGGATTTGGAAGCTTCACCACCCAATTTAGTTCCGTTGCTCTCTTGGAAAATGGAACTATCAATTGGCAAGCGACATACATGTTTGGTGAGATAACTAACTATTCATACTTCCGAAACTCACAGCTCATGAGCCAGCTAACATAAGAAACAGGCTACCAAGCCCAGCATGAGCTCGCTATATTGGGCAAAGAGCTGACAAGAAACATTTACAACGTACCGTCCAGCGAAAAGATTTACTCCTACTATCAGGGTTGTTCTGAGGGAGGCCGCGAGGGATGGAGCCAGGTCCAACGGTTCCCCGATCAGTTCGATGGCATAGTCGCCGGTGCTCCAGCCTTCCGATGGGCACAGCAGCAAACCAACCATTTGACCGGAAACGTCATCCAGAAAACCCTTGATTACTACTCGCCCAGCTGTGAGCTCGAGAAGATCATGAACATGACCGTAGCTAGCTGTGATCCCCTGGATGGCAAGACTGACGGTATTGTATCACGCTCCGACTTGTGTTTGAAGCATCTAAACTGGGATTCCATCCTGGACGCTTCTTACTCCTGCCCTGCCGTCAGTGGGTCCTCGTACGCGGGCGCCACACCTGCACAGACAGGCAAGGTATCTGCCAAAGCCATTGAAGTCATCAAGGCCTTTTGGAATGGTCTTCACGACTCCGACGGCAAGCGGGTTTACTTCAACTACCAGCCTGGCTCGACTTTCGACGATCTTCAAAGCGCATATGATTCGTCTACCGACAGCTGGGGGCTTGACATAAGTGGTCTCGGTGGCATGTGGATTGGATTGTTCATTGATCTTCTGCAGGAGACCAATATTCCCAGCTTGGACGGCGTGACCTATGATACCCTCAAGGAATGGATGATACTTTCCCAAAACAAGTACGGAGATATCTTCCAGACGACATACCCAGACTTGTCGGACTTCCAAGCCGCCGGTGGAAAGGTTATCCACGTCCATGGAGAACAAGACTACTCAATCCCTACTGCTTCCTCAGTCCGTTACTGGGATTCAGTCAGGAAAATTATGTTCCCCAATAAGTCATACAGTGCAGGCGCGGCTGCTGTCGATGATTTCTATCGACTGTTCCTCATTCCTGGCGTGGGACACTGTGGCACAAACGAGTACCAACCAAATGCGCCATGGCCACAGACCACTCTGCAGACTCTTATTGACTGGGTTGAGAATGGCAAGGCGCCGGCAACACTCGCAGGGTCTGGGGAAATTGAAAAGATGTGTCGTTGGCCTCTTCGCCCACTTTGGACTGCGAATGGGAGTAAGTTCCAATGTGTTTATGACCAGGAATCGATTGATAGCTTTAGTTACAATTTGGATGCGTACAAGCTTCCAGTGTACTAAGTGCATAGCTTGTTGATATGACCTGCTTCTCTCAATTATATGGTTCTCCAATTGAAGTTACGCTGGTTGCAATGTGCAAATATTTTCAATCACTTGCTGGATCTCATCCTGTCCCATTGCTTCCGAAGGGGAGAGCGGGGCTGAATTTGGAGGAATGATATAAAAGAGGAGAATGCGAGGGATGACTGCCTTTCTTGCTTTCCTGGGGATTTGAATAGGGTGCAACACTTGGTCTCTAGGGATGTCCTCACTGTCTTAGTCCATCATCGTGTCATCAAGAGAAGCGCCCTTTCGTCCAAAGGATCTGATCTCCACCTAGTAATCTCATTCATCTAGTCAGATTATAACCCCAGTTCTCACGGATCTCTGGTCAGATTCTGGTAGTTGTGTTTTGATATTCTTTTTAGTGTGTTTTTTTAGACATCCCGCCCTCCCCCAAGCACCTACGAGATATAGAATATAGTGAAAAAGATATAAGTTTAATGTGCAAACCAACTTCTTCATGTACATGTGATTGTCGGCATCCTGCCCGAATGCCTTCGATAGTATTGTACTTGCATTGCTCCACCAGCTTCTCTTTGACTAAGGCACGTCATCCTTACTATAGGGACCATATCAATTATCTCTGTAAATCTAATTGTATCCCGTATGCCCAGAAGTGAAAAAAGTCTCAAGCTCGTTATAATCTCAAATTCAGTAAAAATGTATGGTGTAAATTCCTGCGACGTGGTTGGTCGATTACGGATATACTGACCCGCTTTCGCGCGGTATGGATCTCGAACACCCGACCTCATTGGCTGATATGCCACGTGACTTCCATATCGCGTAGGACCAATCACAACCCAGAACAACAGCATAAAAATACGCACACCGTATAACCTCTATAAAGGATCTCTAAAGAAAAAAAAATAGGTAGGCTTCTCTTTGATTGAGCGTGTCATCCTTAGTGCAGGGGCCATGCTAATCTTCTCTGTATATTTTCATTTGACCATATGCCCCGAAGGGCGAAATATCTAAAAGTTCAGTTCATTATAACCTCACTTTTCGGCAGAATTACACCGCCTAGGCTTGCACACATTGGGAAGTCATCTGTTCTCTGATATATCACCAAAAGTATATAAACACATAGGAGAAGCAGTAAGGATACATTCTAAGCAAATTTTACAGCATGGAGCTACAATACAAGTTCATAGAGATCATGTGGAGTGATTTACAAAGAACGAAAGTGGGAAAGAACGTGGTATCTTCAGAATCTGAGAATTTTACAATCAAGAACAATGCGAGAAAAAAAAAAGGAAATGAAATGCTGGATGGCGCGGAGGCCTTGTATGCGCCAAGAGATATCCAAAAGAAAAGGCCAGCCTGGCCACCGAACCCAAATGCAAATGATTGTATGGACCCAAAAGTACAGAGGAGTCTATGCTTAATTTTCAACAGCGTTGCGCCGAATCACCCATTTCCAGACACCGAAAATAGAGCAGTAGAGTTTTGAGTCGAAGGAGAACAAGGGCATAATAAATTAAAGTGTCCCCGACGATCCGGGAGAAAAAGAAATGAGTAGAAGAAAGGCGATGTGGTCTCAGGCTTGCGATTGAGAGAGACTCGATCTCGATCTCGATCGCTGAGACAAAGAGCGTCGGCCACGGCTAGAGGGCGCGCGGTCCACCGACGGGGCATGCTCGAAGAATGGAATCAGATCCGGGTTTTGGCTCGGGGGTGTTCTGGAGGTAGCGGAGTACTCGTTCAAGATACGGTCATCAGCAGCGGTATCCGGGTGAACTTCAATGCCTTGCTCGCGATCAAGGCCGCTGTGAGGGCCGCCGTTTGTCGGGAAGCTTATCTCGGGCTCGTTTTGGGGTCGCTCGATGGGAGACCATCCGGCAATACTACCGGCAACGATACCTGCCATGGCAGCGGCGGGTCCGAACGTCGAGCTCGATCGTGACCGCGTGTTCCGTCTAGAACGAGACTCGGGGGTAGCTGGCTGTGGGGTCGGGCTGCCGTTGTCGTTGTCGTTGTCGCCATTCGGCGTGGGTGGGGCGGAGGAATCACGAGAGCGGGAACCACTGCGGGACCGAGGAAGGAGTTCCTGGGGGTGTTGCAGCTTGTGGCGGATGTGGCGCAGGCGGCCACCGCGGACACTCTTGATGAAGGCGAGCTGATCGCGGATTTCTTCCAGGGCGGGGTTCCACTCGTAATTGCGGTCCTCGTCTGAGATGACCAATTCGGGACCCTTGTTGCGATGCCAAAAGTGGGGCACAAGCCTGGCGGCGAATTCATCCGGAATAAGACGAATGATCACGGCGATGGGTAGGGAGATTGCTCCGAGTACAAGACTCACGGCCCACTGCGAGCCTTGGTCAAGACGCTTCACAGAGAAAGCAGCGCCACCAACAAAGATGATCAAGACTTGACCTCCAATAATGATGATCTGAATACCAATGAACCAACGGTTCTTCCAGATACCTTCCAAAATGTTGAGCTTGTTGTCAATACGACGGGAGTTGTACTGGTTGAAAATTTGCATGAAGACGAAAGTGTTGAACACAACAGTCTGCAGGTGACCGTGATCCCAAGAGAAAATTTTAGCTCCGGCGAAATTCAGAACGAAAGTTACAACCAGCTGATAGATGGACTGTCCAATGATCATCTTCCACATTGTCAGAGTGATGAGGGGATCGGATTTCGATTCGGGTCTGCGGTCGAGCACTGTTGGTGTAGGAGGGTCTGTCGCCAAAGCGAGAGCGGCAAAGGTGTCCATGATCAAATTGACCCACAGCAACTGCACTGCGCTGAGCACTGAATCCTCACTATTACTAGCGACTGCAGAGACGAAGGTGAGAATAACGGCGGTGATGTTGACAGTGATTTGGAACTGAAGGAACTTCTTAACGGCGTCACAGACGGTGCGACCCCATGCCATAGCCTTGACGATAGAGGAGAAGTTGTCATCCATGAGAATAATGTCAGAGGCCTCTTTGGCAACTTCGGTGCCAGTGATACCCATTGCAAAACCAACATCGGCATTCTTGAGGGCCTGGGCATCGTTGGTACCATCACCAGTGACAGCAACAGTCTCTCCAAGCTTCTTGAGTTGGTTCACCAGGATCTTCTTATCGTCGGGGCTAGAGCGGGCGATGACCTGGAGTCTTGGGATGATTTGGTTCATTTGGCGTGAGCTCAGCTTGCGGAATTTGGGTCCCTCAATGGCGATACCACCAGGTGTGTAGATACCACACTCCTGGGCGATAGCCTTAGCGGTTACGATGTTATCACCAGTCACCATTCTAACAAACACTCCAGCTTTTTGACATGTGTACACTGCCTCAGCAACACCTTCTCGGACAGGGTCTTGAATGCCGAAGATTCCCAGCATTGCCATGTCCTTGAAGATAGGTTCGAAAACTGCCTGGTTGCGATCGGTTTCTGCAGTAGGAGCCCCACGGGGTGGCCATTGTTCGAAGTCACGGTAAACCAGGGCAATGCATCTGAGAGAGCGGGTGGCGTAGTTGTTCATAATATTGTCCAGTGCACTCCTCTCCTCGTCGGTAACAGGAGCCTCCGATAGAGAGTCGGTGGGGTCCCGGACAATGCGCGTCGACTTGGCGGCTAGAATCTCCGCAGCGCCCTTAACTAGCATTCTGTATTTTCCATTCTCCAGCTGGACCACAACTGCCATGCATTTGCGGCCGGAGTCGAATGGGAACATCTGCGCGAGCTTGCCGTTTGCTCTCGCTTCGCCAAGAACCCCCATTCCGAGGTAATCCCTAGCGAAAGTCAAGAGGGCAGTCTCTGTCTTAGATCCAATGTATGTCTTAACTCCATCGCTCTCGCCTTCGAATGCGGTTGAGTTGTACACAATCGATTGGAGTAAGACATCCTTCACCGAGGACGATAGGGTAGAGACGAAATCCGAGGGGGTTATTTCACTCTGATCATCGGACGAGACACCAGAATACTTTCCGAACCGAGACGTGGTACCCAACGTCGCAGCAACTGCAGTCATTCTATTCTCCGTCAAGGTTCCAGTTTTGTCAGAGCAAATCGTGGTAGCGTTGCCCATAGTCTCGCAGGCTTTGAGGTAGCGAACCAGGTTGTTGTCTTTAAGCATTCGTGTTGTAGCAAAGGCCAGAGCTAGCGTGACAGCCAGTGGTAAACCTTCAGGTACCGCGACAACGACAATTGTAACAGCAACAATGAAAATCTGCAGGAATGCTTGACCCTTGGCATCTGCACCACCCTCGATGCCCTTGAGACGAACCAAAAATTTGATGAAAAGAACCACAAACAGCAACAAACCAGAAGCGAGACCGAGCTTGGCAATGTACTCAGCCAACTTGTTGAGCTTGGTTTGCAAAGGTGTTGTCTCGCCCTCCTCTTGGAGGGACATCATCGTCCGGCCGTGAGTGGAGTGCATACCGGTAGCAGTGACCAAAAACGTGCCGACGCCCTCAGAAACCTTGGCACCGGAAATGATGAAAGGATCCATCTTCTTCAGGTCTTCGTGCTGCTCGATTGTCCGGTACACTTCATCGCCTGGGGTTTTGCGGAGAAGGTCAGACTCGCCAGTAGCTGAAGATTCATCGCACTTGAGGTCGTGGCCTTCGATTAAGATCCCATCAACTGGGACCATATCACCAGGTTCCAGAAGCATCAAATCGCCAACCAAGACATCGTGGATGGAAATTTCCTCCGTTCGGCCGGACCGGGTCACCTTGACTTGTCGATTCTCCTTCTTTTTGTTGAGTTTCGCAAACTGTCGTTCCTTTTGCCAGTCGTTCGCCGCACCGACCGTAACCACGATAATAATGGCCACGAGAATGGCCAAGCCTTCAACCCATTCAACGCCCGGTTCATCGGGATTTGCTGGATGGAGCGATTGCGGAATTCCCACAGCAAGTGAAACTGCAGCTGCAACCGTCAATAAGATCAACACCTTATCGTTGTAGGCAATCCATGCAAGCTCCCAGATAGACTTCAATTTCCTCTCTGGAAGCTTATTATCCCCGTAGATACGTCTGCGGTCGAAGAAATCTTCTCCGCCCTCGGTTACGATGGAACTCTTGGTGGCGGGTGGCGGTGATGTATTCGGAGAGGCAGACTTGGGTATATTCTTCTTTGGGGAGGAAGGTGAGGCAGGTGAAACAACCTCGTCAAAACTGACGGTTCCGTCAAGGGTTGTCTCATCAACACTCAAGCCGCTTTTTACATCAGTTCGAAGCCCTTTTTCCAATCCTCGCAGACCTCCCAACGCGTGGAAGGCGCTAAAGCTTTTCGGGTTTAGAAGCTTGTTCAGCTGACCAGGGGAAAAAGCAAACTTGTTGTCCTCAACCTCGAACTCAGATTCACGGCCAGGGTCTGGGGTCAGGGCATCCTCATCGTGTATGTCGTTTATGGCGGCGTTCTTGGCCAAATCGGATCTCGATTCGTGAGATGTTGAGGGCACATATGTTTCGCCGCCGTAGGTGCTGGATGTTTGGCCAGTCTCATCCGACTCCAAGGAGTTGCCTCGAGAGCGTGTTCCAGGAACCGAAAGGAAGTTTGAGTGTGCCTCCGGCGCCTTCATCTTGGGTGATGAGATGTTGTGAGGGGAGGTTGGCCGGCTCTCTCGTTCCCGAGCTTCGGAGGAGGCATTGGAGCGAATCGAGGCTGTGGACCGCATATCCGTGGGAGAAACACTGCCATTGTTTAGCAGTGCTGTTGTGTCGGGGGCTTGTGCATTATCGGTGTAGGTCTGTGATCCTCCAGAGAGGACTTGGATGGGAGGGTGTTCGGTATCAGGGGAGTTGACGGCCGAGGTATCGATGGTAATGGTCGGCGCGCGCTCTCTGCGCAGGGTTGATTGGCCCGGCTCATCTTTTGGGCGCGGGTCAGACATTGTGGGAGTGTCTATTCAATGCGCGATTCATGCGTGGCACACACCCTTGTAGATGAGTAGTTCATGTGGATAAGGAGAAAGTAGAGAATGATAAGAACTCCATAAACTCCTAAACTCCCCAGGTTGTTAAGGTAAGGGATAAAAGAGTGTAAAGGTGTAAAGGTGTAAAAGATAGGAGAGGCAAGCGGCAAGGTAATACTTGCCCCCGTTTGGAGACGTCAATTGTCTCTCCACCCCGACGGTCGAGAACTCCATTACGGAGTAGATTACTTAGATTACTTAGATTACTTGGATTACCTGAATTACCTGAATTACCTACGTAGTATTGGATTTCCTCCACTTTTTGCCTACAATTTCTTCACTTTGGGTATCCGCTTGCACAGCCCTTACTGTATTTCTGATTATCATATAACCCATGACATATATGCCATCATCTTTATAACATTCCAGCCAAAAAATGAAGAAGAAAATTCTTCACCATATTTACGTGGGTAATTAACGAATAAGGAGCAAATCCCGCAAAGACCACCAATACCAAGCTATATAGCGTCTGCACTGCCTCACTTGCCAAGACATGGACATGCTCAACATCCCGATTCGGCAAAATAAGGGGGCAATATGGAAAATAAAATTTTAAATAAAATTTGAACAGAGCTTGAATAATGTTATATTGTAACTTGGATCTAATTTCAAATGAAGATTTAATACATTCTATTAAAGCCCAGACGTTATCTATTCATCTCATAATCCAGCCTAAGATGCCCTTGAACCTTGAACAAAGTGGTGACGTCCCCTATTTACAATGATCGACGTTGACTGAGTCCGACGTAGCATGTGCAAGACATCTCCTTTTTTCATCTATAAAATCAAACTCTGATTTCCGGAACTTGACGGATTTAACTGGTGTTCTCATGCCAAGGCACTTGCCATTGGGGATTTATTGTATAGCACCACATAAACATAGACTCAGCCACACTCAACATCTGATCCTTGCATCGAAGCATCGTACGGCATACATCAAGGTACTTCGTAAACACGATGCATTAGACTGGCTCAAACCCATCAAAAGCTTAGGACCGTTACACGGGGCACATAAAGTAGACCTAGCTCGGTCTACAAATCCAAACCAGCCGAATTGGGTCATATATAGTTAGCTACCGTTGTACAAGATATACCTCCCATAACGAAAAATTTCCCTCAGCCCCAAAGTAACACATGTAACACATGTAACACATAGCAAAAGATAACATCAAATCTAAAATCTTATTCTCCTCACTAATCCCGACAACCCTCCTCCCAAACATACAGAGCCCAATCAAAACCCAAAAGCCTCAAAAGTAGGAAATGTCCAACCCAACCAACAAATACGGCCTCACCGCCGTCCCAGCCTCTGCCCAAGACCTCCTCACCAGTACACACCTTACCCAGCACTAACCGTTCCCCCAACCCCAATCCCAGAAACCCCACTAGCACAGCGCATCAATGTCTATGCACGCACACACCTCCCCGACCAGACCTATAACCACTCACAACAAGTGTATCATTTCGGGCTTGCAAACGATACCGATTCCTGTTTGCAGACTGGGACTTGGACGACGAGACTTTCCTCCTCGCTTGTTTGTTGCATGATATTGGGGCCACGGAGGCCAATATCACCGCCACCAGGCTAAGTTTTTGAGTTCTTTGGCGGCGTGTTGGCATTGCGCGTCTTGCAGAATGATACCCATGAGGACGAAGACGAGGCTAATGTAAGTGTCCATGTTCGTGAGCGGGGGAGTTCATCCGGGCTTCGGGCCCGAGACGGCCCCGCGTGAACACACTAGGGTTTGTCTCTCGTTGGTAATATCACCGTTATAGGACAGTTACTGCAGTTGGCGATGATCTTTGGTATGGAGATGCTTAATGTTTATCACCTAACGACTCTACCCGCACAGTCTAGGTGTTCTGCTTGTATATATATCCGTGCGCTCAATATCACTGCATATGTTCCTGATACCCCAGATGGCTGCCTCTCCCTTTGGTGTCTATGTTCGTGCTGGGGTTGATGCACTGAAAATTCGAACGTGATGGCAGGGCCGATTGTGGAATATATATATAGGTTTGAAACCTCTATTATGCCCTTGGTCTTCGCTTGTTATCTACATCCTATATTCACAAACATACACGCCCGGGCGATTGCTACATAGATTTTGTAACTTCACCTCCGTCAGACCTTCGTCAGGTCTGCCTACATTCTGCCTATTTAATGAAGCTTCCATTACCCTGACAATCTGAGACAGTTTACTAGATTGTATTTATTTCCCGTAACTAGTAATTCCCCATAACATACCAGTAGAGATCTACTAGTAGCTGCTGGTAAGACCCTGACAACCTGATGACCCCCTCCTATTCAAAGGTTCTTTATTCTGTTTGATTTTTCTGTTGCAAATAAAGCGAGAGATAGATAGAGGAAGTAGACTGCCCCCGAGGCTGTTCCCTTTAGTAAGCCCGAGAGACGTCCACTGCCCGTTAAATGTCCCTTATCCATCTTACAACTCCGGACAAACACCCCTGATATGCTCACATATCCGCTGTGCCGCCTCCTCGGGCGTGAAATTAGACACATCGAGCTCCAAATAATTTGGGTGGCCCGTGAAACGATGTATATCCTTCCCGCGACGGAACTGGGTGACAAGCTCGACGTCTGTCAGCTTCGAGTGTAATTCTCGATCCGACGAGACCAGGCGCTGCATATTGGTCTTTTCGTCACAGAAGAGCAGAACAGGTACGAGGACGGCATGTCGTGCTTCTGCAGCGGCGAGATATTCTGCGCACACGGCCGTGCCGAGGTCGTCGTCGCTCTGGAAATCCGTAAAGATGTAAGTTGTGTTGAATGTTGCGGGCTCGTTGGCGAGGGCGGAGAATATAGAGCTCCGGATACCGCGGCGGAGGTTTTGATAGCCTGGCTGTGTGCGGTCGAGAACAGCGTCGGCGGGGTTTATTAGGAGGTGGTTATGCACGAGCTTTGCGGAAGGGAGTTGCTCTAGAAGGGAGCGGGCGATGGTGAGCTTTCCGACGCCTGGGAAGCCATTGAGATGAACTATCGGGTGTCGTGGTTCAGGGGTTGATGAAATAGTCATGTTAGTGGGTGTGACGTGGTGGACAGATTGCAGTTATGTAAGTGTGAATTATTTTAATGGTAAGGCTTCGGGCCCCTGCAATTTAGGACAACGATGGTGAGTGTTACCCAGTTTCCAGGACAATTGTTTTTGTTTGTATAGATAATTCTAATCAGATGATTTCATTGGTCATATCCAAGTGTTGCAGGGCCACCAAGCTTTACCTTGTGCAGGCCAGATTGCAGCCCTTGAATGAGAGTCAGATAGATCTAAATTAGGCATTCGAATGCACAACTAGGACGATAGAGTACATTGTTGACAAAAGACGATGTTGTGCATTCGTAGATGTCCTATTGACATGTAGTAGCTGTAGTAAAACGAAGTAACCTGTCCTCCTTCCATATTTGACCCAGTTTCGTTCATATCAGAGCCTCGCCGTTAAAAAACCTCAAATCCACTCAAATCCCATGCTAATGTACACAGAACAAATCGCCGCTAGATCTACTGCTCCCGATCTGCGGACGATACAATCCCAAGCCTCTTCTTTTCTTCTTCGGAGATCGTGACATCCCAGATCTTCAGTTCCTGGCCCTTTTCAAAGGTGGTGTGGTCCATTGGGGACTTGCGCTGGCTGGAGTCCCGGATGACCAAGGCCTTGCTCGACAAAGCGAGGACATCAACAAGCTCGGCCATGCGTCGTGACTTTGTAAAGGCGCGAGTGATGTGCTCGTAGTTTGCAGCCCAAATAGACACAATCATGCAGGATGTCAACAGGTCGTGGCGCTCGAGGGTGTGACTGGCGTAGTACAAGGCGTTGTGCCAATCGAGAAGTAGCTCCGGAATGTAGGTTGTCCGAATGTGTTCGAAGTCTTGTTCTTCCTCGGCTGTAGGAAACAGTTAGGCTTGAGATTCCAATGCGAAAACATCGAGTACATACCATCGGTAGATGTGGGTAGCCAGTCTTCAGCGACCACTGCGCCAACCCAATCTTCTAGAATAGTCACGCATTCGTTCATGTCTTGACCCATGCCCTTCAAGGTGCCGGAGTCGCGTCGACGTTTGGTCCTGGGTTGGTTAGCTTTGATGGTGAGATGAAACAAGGGAACGGGAGGACCCACTTGGACATCTGCTCGTGCACCATTGCAAATTGCTCCACAGCATCAAACCCGAGAGCCAAGCTCTCCAGGTCTAGAACCCTATGAGCTTTGTAGTATGCCGAAACCAGTGCAATGTTGTTGGAGCCGGAAAGACTTCGCCGGTGGAGGCTGTTTCTCTTTGATTTGGTGGGGCTAGTTGGCGTGGTTGACTCGGTATATGCGCCCTCTTGCGGAGGCATCGAAATGATATCGGATCCGAATTTTTCAATTGAGATATCAGCCAACCGAATACGGAAACTCACCTCGCGAGCAGCGGCAAGCTTATCGGCAACTAGTAAAAGTCAGTTCGGACGGTTTCTCAACAACAGGAGTGACAAAAACTTACGGAAGAACTTGCGGTACAGCCAGGATGCAAGATCGCAAATCTTATCCCATTGGCCATCGATGTAGCGAAGCCACTCCAGACTGCGAATCATCCTGTCGTCTTCAGGAGCGACGGAGGTCCCAATCAAGTCGGTCTTGGGTGACACCAATGCCCGGGAACCGTCAGGTCGTCGCAGCACTCTCGAATAACCAGTGACTCCTCTAGAGTGTTCAATCGCAGAGACATGTTCCTTCACCCACGCCCATTGAACATCAAGAACAGTTTCCATGTCAATGTGATGTTTCCGCGCGAGCCGGACTTGCTGTATCTTCTCTTGTGGGTCAACAATTTCAATGAGAATCTTGGATAGAACTTCGTGTCCCATTGGTGCGGGGAGGAGAGACACGTAAAGAGGGACAAGGTGGAATAGACCCCTGTCTTCCAGGTTGGCAACATGTCCAGCCACGATGACCGATGCTGTTTCAACGAAATGGGCATCCACGCGGGCGTAGCCCCGCGCACTGGCCACAACGTAAACATGAGATGCAATCCTGAGAGCTTCTTCATCATCGGCAGCTATGAGGAAATATTCATCTACTGGCTTGCGCGCAATCTCCGGGATAACAGAGCTGTTCCCATATTTGTCGGCGCTAACTTGAGATACAGCGTGCGCCAGAGAAGTGAAGAATGTGTCGTAGCCTTTGCTGAGAATCGCGGCCTGGATGTTGCGGAACGGATTACGTGCTTCGCCGCTGACCCGGTCGTTACCCCTGAGATAGACAAGGAACTTTTGAAGTTCTGCGTGCCCAGCCGGCTCCGGATTGAATGCCACAGGGGTGTTGGGGGAGTGGCTCAGTTTCCGCTGGAATTGCTTGCAAAATCCTTGATAGCGCGAGAGTACGACGCGGTTGAAGTACACGTAAAGGAAGTCGTCCCAGCTGCGGCAGACACTGGCCGCAGCATCGGTTTCACCAGAAAGCAAAGCGTAGACTGCTCGCTGGAATTCATCGGTATTTGGGTCGCGTGTTAGCGCAGAGCAAGCGGTGCGCCATGAATCGTGGGATCGGCTGTTCATCAAACGTGTGTGGCCATCGTCAGATGGGTATCGAGAACTTCCTGACTTGGGATCCACACTAGAGCCGCACAAGCTGACGGCCCTCCATCCTTCCAGACGAGCCTCTGCCCATTCACGAATCGTAGTCCAGTTCTCGCCCTGTCTGAGCATCTTCCAGCAAGTTATCCAGGTGGCGCGCTCGAAGAATTTATCCTCCTTTTCTAAATCGTGCTTCTGACGAGTGATAGCATCAGGGTCGAGTTGAGTGACTAGCGGTTTCTGTTCGCCTTTGCTTAAAAGCGAGCGCGAGATTCCCGGGTCGTTAGGGTCGAGAGGCTGTGGCCAGGCGCGCAAACGTTTGTGGCCCTTGATCGACTCTTTGGTATAAAGCCAACCGGATGTCCACGATCCTTGGCCCCTTCGCGAGTGTTGCTCCATTTCCGAGATCAGAGTGTCGAAATCTTGGCCTCCTGTCTTGGAGGTCTCCTCCAACCATCGCATAGCAACCACACATTCAAGGCCATATTGGTCGGCATTAAGGAACTCTTCCCAGATCTCGCGATCGCTTGAGTAGCGGTGAAGGTTCTGGAAAGCTGTCTGTCGTCCGGCCTTGTAACTGGCCCGGCTAGAGGGGTCGTCAATGCTGATCAAGTTGAGTAGGAGGCGCCAAGTGTCGGCCTCGAGTTGCAATCGCCGTATCTCCTCGTAATTCTTAGTGTCTTGTGAGCCGCTCGACCGGAAGCCTGGCTTTGTCCGGTCCACGGTCTGTTGGGTCTCGATTTCCTTGATCGCATTGTTCGCAATATCGCGGTAGCTCTGCACAAGCTTGTAAGCTGCCTGCGCACTGTTGAAATCGTCGGTAGAATTGTCGCGCTTGAACTGATCTAGCTTATCGGCAAATGCTTCGATCTGGCGAGTGACGCGGTCAGCCGTCCGGCGAAGGGGGTGCAGTGCTTCCTGGGCGCCTGCGGCGGTGAACAGCGGGGCATCTGGGATAGAATTTAGTAAATGCGATTCAGACAGCAGTTCTTGAACCAACCTTGAGACTTGACCGAAACGCCAAAGGCAGACTGCATAGAAGGCTCAGGGTCAGAAACATCGGACCCGGTCTCCGATACGGTGTCGCCTTCCATATCTTCGTCCATGTCCTCATCTTGATCTTCAGATTGGTCTTCAGATTGATCTTCCGACTTCATTTCCTCGTCCTCCAGTTCTTCATCCTCATCGTAAGATTGTTGCGAATCATCGTCAATACTGATGACTTCAGTTTGCCTCGGGGCAACCTATACAAAGAGTTAGAATAGAACAAAAAGCACAGAACAAAGAACACAGGCACACCGGTGTAAATGCCCCAGCAGCCGATCGAGTTAAAGGCGCCATGATGGGGAGACTTAGATAGAAGGGAGGAGAGAGAGAGAGCCCTGGAGAGGAGCTCTGTGGAATAAGTTGTGTTTGTCTCTTTTGGTTTTCGCGTTGACAGACTAACCCCGAATGGGACTAGCGGCAACACCAGAAGCTATTTGAACGAATTTTCGCCCGCGCCCTTCTGTCTTTCTTTTCTTTTCTTCTCTAATGTCTATAGGCTTTCATTAGAGTCTCGGTATGAAAACTCAATTTTCGTACAGGTCCATGAGGCCTCTCTGCGTGCTCACGATTGTCTTATAATAAATGCAGTTCTTCAATTAGCCTGGGTTCCTCCATATGGAACCTCAGACCGCAAGGGAATTGTGACATCCTCCATCTTCGACATGGGTCACTTGAAATTTAAAAATACATGAAACAGCCTCACTTCTTCTCTGCTGCTTGAGCTCGTTGCCTCATCTTTAGCCGCAGCAAATTTGCTTTAGGGCAGCTGAGGGTAGACGCCTGGTCACCTTCCGCTTGGTAGAAGGCATTGCAGCATTCGTACAAAGCATCAATTTGTGCCTGGCATTTGTCCTCGTTAAAGGCGTTTTTCTGCAAGCAATCTGGCGTTGGTTAAGCTTTTGTTTTGTGTGAATAGGCTATTAATTGGAAAATACCTTGAATGGCGCACTGTTGCATTGTCAGTAAGAGCTAGCAACACCACCTAGGCACTCTCAAATGGATGCTTTTAGGAAAGGGACACATACAGCACGCGGTTTGCAAGGTTGATCGTGCGACAGATCTTGCTTTAAATTACCCTACAAGGGTCTTTAGCATCTAGGCAATACGTTCACAATGATAAATTTCATACCATAATGCAATTATCAAAGACTGCACTGTACAAAGAGTTGTAGACACACTGTTCCTTGGAAGTGACGAAAGTGATAGAAGAGCCAAACGCAAAATAGATTCTCCGCCTTCAGACCGTGGGGCGAGTGCGCTATTCTGCCGCCGCCGCTGATCTCTCTTCTTCCTCTCTCTTCTAACTTCGCCGTTTCCACAACCTTCACTTCTCGCTTCTGAGTTTTCGTTCTAGGTGAGTACTTCATAATTCAGTTGTGCCCTCCAAAAAAAGCGTTGAAATCGTGATCTAACCATCTTTGAACTCTTCAGACATAATTCAAAGCCCCGCTTGAACAGGTTCCTGAACTCTCTTCTACCGTTCCGTTGTAAGCATTCTGCCTCGTCGCCATTCCGTGCCCCATCCGGACTAGCCGTTTAACGAAATCCAGACCACATCAGTCATTCATCATGTCCGACAAAGAAGGCGCCGCTCCCGCTACCGAGCACCTGAACATCAAGGTGACTGATAACAACAACGAAGTTTTCTTCAAGATCAAGCGCACAACGCAGCTGAAGAAGCTTATGGATGCCTTCTGCGAACGCCAAGGAAAGCAAATGTCTACTGTTCGTTTCCTATTTGACGGCACCCGGGTTCGCCCCGAAGATTCGCCCGAAACTGTACGGACATTCCCCCCTCTTTTTTCGCCATCCATTGATGTCTCGGAACTTCGAAACTGACCGAAAATAGCTCGATATGGCGGATGGTGACACCTTGGAGGTCCACCAGGAGCAGATTGGAGGTTGCTAGACCACAAGCTCTACACGCTAGAGTCGCACCTTCCAATGAAACGAGGCTGCTGGGGTGACATACGTGGGGGGATACGCTAGGGCTACTGGCCAGCAGTGGATAGAGGATCCTCATTGACGGCCCACGGGCGAAGGGGCGGCGTTCATACTGCTTTTTTTTTTCTCTTATGAATGATGATTATCAAAGGTCACCTAGTCTTCTCTGCAGACTTTGAGGGTGCTTTCGCTATAACAAATTTTCCTCGAGGTCAACATGACCGCATCGCGTAGACGTAGTTTGATTTTGGTCTAGGCTTTGTATTGGGACCTAGGACTAAGAAACCAGGCCCGGCGACGGCGCAGGGGGGGGGGGGGGGGGGGGGCCTTCGATGGGGGGGGTACTTCTAGGCGTGCCCCTTCGGCCCCGGCATGAAGAAGGGGGGGCCCTGGTAGGAGGGGCCGGATAGGGTGATTTTCGGTACTCGCTTGTGCCAAACTAGCAGAGACTATCCTTTTCTGCGAGGGTGGGAATGGTACAACATCTTGTCTCGTTTATTGCCTCAAATGGTCTATTAGATCTCGATGCAAGTTTGCGCGTCGAGATATACTATGTGGTACTTCGCACATCAGGCCCTTCCATCACTAGACGCCTCAAGCAACGAGTTATCAATCAATTCCAGGGCCAGGAAATCCCGCAGTTCTTTATGGGTCAGTAAAGTCCAAGCCCACACACAAAACAAAGAGCCACCTGTACCTGTTCCTTGGCCCATGATAATCCGCCACGTAGAGAGAAGACATTTAGACAAGTCCAATTCAACAATATGTACACATATATCGAGAGCCAATCGCCCTTAATATGATCCAATAAGTAATCTAACTGTTCCAAATAGAAGCCTTCATCTTCTCTTCCTCCTCTTTAGCTTTAGCCTTCTCTTCGCGCTCGCGATTCCGCCTCCGAATCTCCTGTTCCTTAATCGAGCGATCGTAAGCGCGCTGCTGCTCCGTCCGCTTCGGAGCGCGGATCCCTAATGCACCGGCTATCAACCGCTCCGCAACAGCAGTCTGCTTCTCCGGGCGACGGGCAGGAGCTTCCCGCGCCGAAGCAGGAGAAGCAGCTCTCGCCATCCACGGGTTGGAGGTGTGCGGGGAGATAGGTGTGGGCGGGGGATCTAGCGGTCCCTCGGCGCTGATGGTTGGCGATAGCACCGGGCTAGCATCTTCGTCGCGGGGCTGGACTTCCTCGCCTTCCGGGGCGGAGAGGTCTGCTTCGTCTTCCCAGGAGTCTGCGACGGGTTTGCGGGGTATTTTATTTGACGTCACGGTTGCTGTTGGGAGCTTTTTCACATTTGGTCGGGAAATGTCTTGCACTGGGCCCTTTTCACCTATGGACAGGTTGCGGAGTGTGGATTCGAGTTCGGCGCTTGGATCAGACATGACACTGGCACGTGGGAGTTCGGGTGTAACGGGAAATAAAGATACAAGAAGGGTGGTTAATGGTCAACAAGAGGATTAAGTATCAATTTCAGAAAGAGTCGTCTCGGCTCAAAATAGAATTAATGGCGTCAGCGCCGGGTGGCATCCCTGGTCGATCGTGGAGAAAAAAGAAGGGCTAGACCTTTCTGGTTCGGCTTTGTGCCTCAGGATTGTCAGGCATCAATATGGTCTTCTATTTTTATTTCAGGGATAATAATGATAATCGAATATGTTTATAATGAATTCATAAGGAGTTTAATGTACTTATAGTTAGCGACTTCGAAGTACATAATGAGTCCTCATTTGACCCCTTGCATTGAAAACCCTGAAGCTAGCAAAAGAAACTGGCTTATAGATCATTCCCAGTTCGGTACCTATATGGAGTATCAAGCTATTGGTAACCTGCATCAGATCAACGCAATATGGACTATGAAAGGAAAGAATTATTATGAGCATATATTCATAATCAAGTCTTACTGCTGATCTCGGGTTAGGCATTCTATAGTGTGCTGTTCAGTCGTGTCGGTATACCTCCACCGGCACATCTGGTGGGGTTGACACGATTAACCGTTGAACCAGCCCATTCGAGACTTTATTATGACAAGGAGCAGCTCTAACAAAAAGAAAAATTGTATACACCGACAAATTGGAGGCTCTGCAGTTCTTGGCATTTACCTGTAAGGCCTTACCATTGTACTAGAAGGGGTCTAGGTCGTAGGGTGAATGGGAGGTGTAACTAGGTAGTGAAGATAGAACAATCTACTATACTTGCAGTGTTTTCGGATTTGACTAATAAATAGTAAACAAAGATTACCTTGGAACCATGCCTTCATGCGAAATTGATCCATCATGGCCGAGAATTCTGGGCACCATGGGCCTTCAAAGAAAGATATATGTAAGAAAGATATGTGTACATCTATGCCTATATATATCTTTCTTTGATATATGCAAATATTGAGAGAGAAAAGAAGCTGGTTTCTCTTCGTGACTTCTAAACGGAATATCCGAGCATATTCCCTTGGAGTCATGGTTGAAATCCGCGCTGCAGCCACCAAATGCACGGAGGTGACTCCTCAATGCCTAGTTGAGAATACCATCTACGGCTACGCGCCCAATTTTGTGTTCAGCATCGAATTCTGTTTAATATTCGGTGTTTGTTCTTTGATACAGATCGGCCAGATATTCAGATGGCGCCTATGGTCGTTTAGTGCTGCTGTGCTTCTCGGTTCTTTGACTGAGATGATTGGTATGTCAAATTGCAACTGCATGGTAAATACTGGTTGACTGTTCCCGAAAATTATTGACAAAAGGAAATAGGCTATTTTGGTCGGATATTGCTCAACCACAACCCATATTCATCCGCCGGCTTTAAGACACAGATTTGCACTTTGACAATAGCACCCGCTTTCTGGTCAGCGGCCATATACCTGACGCTGAAGCATGGCGTAAACGTCCTGGGGCAGCAATACTCGGCACTAAGGGCAAAATGGTATCCTTACATCTTTGTCACCTGCGATGTCATTTCGTTGATTCTCCAAGGCGCTGGCGGTGGCCTTGCGGCAGCAGCTAAGACATCCAAAGCCAGTGATATGGGCAGTAATGTCATGCTGGCTGGGATTGTTTGGCAAGTTGTCACCTTGACGGTATTTGGGGTGATGTCAGGCCACTTTCTTCTTTGTATAAAGAACGCCCCGAAAGATGGATTGACCGCCGAGGCCCGAAAAGTTTGGAACAGTCGCAATTTCTGGGTGTTTTTCTGGGGTATCTTTATGTCATTCATGACAACTTATATCCGTTGCGTCTATCGGTAAGTCATTGGTTAAATCATCTCAATTTCTGCCAAGTACTGATATTGGAGATTCCAGTATCGCGGAGATGGCTGGTGGGTGGAAAAATCCCATAATGCAGGAGGAACTTGATTTCACTATCCTTGAATCGGTGTAAGCTAAATTTTGACAAGGCAACCGGTTATGCATTTGAAAGAGCTGACATATTATGGTTCCTAGAATGTGTACCATCGCTGTGATAGCCCTATGTGCCACCCCTCCAGGGTACTTCTTCCCACAAATGCGTTCAGATTATGCCGAACCAGTGAAGGAAGTGAAGGAAGTGAAGGGTTCTATTACGCTGGACCCAGAGGCACGAGGCAAGTATCAGGGATTTGTTTAATTCTGGTGGAGTTGCATGGACTTATCTCTTGAAGAAATTTGATACTTTCCCAAGCTTTCGAGGTGTTTATCATTAGGCCGAAGCAATGCTGGATTCTTTTGCTGTTTTCAACCTTGTGATACCTTGCAATACCTTGTGATATATTCCTAATGTTATCCTATATCCCATATCCTATATCTATATTCAAGATTCCACTCCAGAGTTCAACATAAAACATAAAACGGGCAGGTCCACTGTGGTATCCGTACCCGTAGACACATACCTGCATATGTACCTACTTCGTACCTACATATTAGTCTACTGATATCATATGCCAGTAAAAGACCATTCACCAGGGCACTAGGAGCATAAATAACATTATGCCGTGGACTGGTCGGTCACCGCTCGATCTCTGAGGACCTACAACCAAACAAAACCCCTTCCTTTGCTTGACATCCAATTTCTGGGGGTCAATCACCGACCTTATTAGAGGATTCCTTTATCCACATCAAAAAGTGTTGGAGTGCCTCCATACATGCACTGCATGTTTGCTTGTTTGCTAGACTGAGCCTTTGCTTGGATGTTTCTTTGTTTAGATGATCCTTTGTTTGACAGGGGATATACTAAACCCTGGATTTCTAGTTTCCAATAGATAATGATTCTCCTTCTGCTTTCTCCCCTCCATAGTGGTAGTAGCAGTCCTCCAAGAAAGAGCATGGATTTTTCATCAATTTTACGATTCCTGTTCTCAACGCCCGCCAAATCGCTTACCGGCGGATTCCTGCTCCAACACCCAGTCGATGTTGCCTACGATGCCCCCCTCCCCAATCGAGCAAGACATCACGGTAATTCTTGGCGCTGGTGTCATAGGTCTCTCGACGGCCTACTATCTAGCTCTCTCCCTGAAAGAAAATAGTACATCTTCTTTATCATCTCGACGAAATGTGGTTGTGGTTGAGCCATCGCATGACATCTGCCCCGGGGCATCTGGTGGTGCCACAGGAGGATTAGGCGATTTTGGATTTAGTGACGCAGTTTCACCTTTGGGGGAACTTTCCTATGGGCTACATAAGGAATTAGCTTCAACTTATCAGGGCAGGAAGAATTGGGGCTTTAGGGACCATAATGTTTTCCGTGTGACACCGAAGAATTTCACAGGAGACGTATTGCCACCAGATTCGTGGGCTCCAGTACCTCCTATGGAAACGGATTTATCTAGCCTACCCGACTGGATAAAGTCTTCTGACCACTGGTCAGTGCAATTGCTGGCGCCCGTGCCTCATTCCTCTCACATGTATGTGCCCCGGAACATCAAGTGAACGGAATCTATTAATTGTGTGATATATGAATAGTGACCCGGCACGTTTCTGTCAATTCTTATACAAACAATGTAAAGATTTGGGTGTGCAGTTTCGCTTTAATTCTACCGTCACCTCTGTCCAACAAGCCGATAATACCGAGAGCTTCCGCAGCGTTACCATTGAGTCTAGCACACCTACCCAGACTACTGAGATTATTCCATGCAATGCTTTGGTGATTGCAGGTGGACCTTGGTCTCCCAACATATTCGCTACACTGTTCCCAGAAGCAACCGTGCAACTTCGCATGAATACAACATGGTCAGCTAGAAATCATGTCCGTGTTCGCAATCCTCGCCCAGAGATACCTGATGAATACGCTAATTCGACTCAGGTCTTTTTGAACAACGTTCTATCAGACTCCGACGCAATGGACATAACTTCATTCCTGGATGGTTCGTTATACTTGGGAGGATGGGGCGCAATACCAGAGATTTTACCAGAATTTGCGGACAATGTCAAGCCGCAACAATCAGAGATTGATTCCTTATTGAAAGTGGCCCGTCAGTATCTATCCCTCGGACCAGGCGAGGCATTAGAGGCCTTTGATACCGGGCGTTGCTATCGCCCACGCGCAGTTCCCAACAGACCAATTGTAACAAAAGTTAAATGGTCTCTTTTGGGATATCTGAGCGATTCGCAAAGGACGGCCAGTTCTTGCTCCACGGACCCAGTGGGACATAAATCAGGTGTAGTAGGGGGACTTTATATCAATACTGGTCATAATAGTGATGGAATGACTCTCGGCCCGGGAAGTGGGAAGGTGATGAGTGAATTGCTTTTGGGACGAACGCCTTCTGTGCCCGTCTCGGCGCTTGATATAGGGTCTTAGTCGGTTCCCTATGGTGTGTCTGCTTGGTTTATTTATAAGGATAGATTGGCGGAATTCATATGCTATTGGACAAAAGCATGAATAATGTTAGTTATGTTTGTTTTGTTTGCTTTCCAATACGCCCCCAGCCTATTGAAACTTGCGGTTCTTATATAGATGATAAACACCGCCCTTATGTTCTTATATTCCCTCATACTTGAAGGGCGAGAGTAAAGGTTCTCTATATATGTCTCTGCTAGCTAACTATGCAACTATTGACAATTAGCCAACGCGATAACCTTCTTTGCAGCCTCCTCAAATCCATCAAATGCATGCAAAGGAAGGCCACTTTCCGCGATCTACGAATATACAAGTCAGCAACTAGACAATGGTAGCCGATAATCAGACTAATACTTACCATCTTCTGCCCCAGTTCCTCATTTGTACCTCGCAGTCGCACAACCACTGGAACCTTCATATTCAAATCCCGGAAAGCCAGGATAATACCCTCAGCAATCATATCACAGCGAGTGAGTCCGCCAAAAATATTAACAAAGACGGCCTTGACGCGCGTGTCAGAGCAAATCACACGGAATGACGCCTTGACAGTTTCCGAGGTAGCCTTGCCACCAGTGTCAAGGAAGTTCGCGCAGTGGCCACCGTGGATAGTGAGGGCGTCGACCGTGTTCATGGCAAGACCGGCTCCATTGACTGCGTGATATTGTGAGCAAACATCTCTATCTTTCGAATGGGTAGATAAGAATACATACCAAGTGTGCCAATGCTGCCTTCGCCTTCTAACCTATTGTATGTCAGTAAAGATACAGATAAACCTCGGGAGTCATGGATGTGCTTCTACATACTTGACGTAAACAATTCCGTCCTTTTCAGCTTCAACTTCCTCTGGGACTTCTTCGTATTTATTCCGAAGGTTGTGGATATCTTCCTGTCGGCCTGAGCTGCGGAATGCAGCATCGTCAAAGCCAAAACGTGCACCGTGGATTTCCAAAGTACCATCAGCGGATATGCCAATCTGTGTCTCTAGCGTAAAGGCCTCCTTCTCCTTGTAAATTTCCCAAAGACCTTGCACAATGCCTGTAAGCTGCTTGTGCGTCGAAGGTGGGAGACCCAAATGCGAGGCAACAGCAGCGATAACAGAGCTTTCTAATTTGGTCTGAGTGTAAGGAAATGGAAATTTCTGCGACTGAGCTGCGTTACAATCGGATGTCGGCGAGGCAATAATGCATGGCGATAAAGCTGTTCTGTCGACTGTAATGGAAACAGAAATAGAATTAGGAGAGCTGGGAGCCGACTCGTTCACAGGGACGGACTTCTGCTTAAGGATATCGAATGCCTGGAACTGCTTGATATACAGACTACGCTTGTGTTCAGCAATCCGTCTCGAGATTGGCGTAACTCGTGTCATGGTATGGAAGCCACGTTTTTGTGAGCTAGTCCCGGACATTGACTGTGGTTATGTCAGTATACCTCATATCGGATTCAGAAAAGCACACCCACACTTATACCCGGCCGGCTAGACTGATTCGCGAACAAAGTCTTCATCCCTTCGCCGAACTTCTCGGGGTGGTTAACCATGACCGCGCCAGCACGTTCAAGCGCTTGATATTTGGTTTCTGCATCTGGTTCCCCAGGCGCAGCCCAGGCCCCGGCATGTCCCATAATCCGCCCAGGGGGTGCTTCCAATCCCCCAACAAGGGCCATAATGGGCCTATCCAAGATCAGCATTACCAGGGACCAAATAAAAGACACAATAACTTACTTAGGCTCCACAGCCCTCCGTCGATAATCCTTGATCCACTCAGCAGCATCCATCTCCGCCGTACCCCCAATCTCACCAACGAGGATAATACCCCGAGTATCAGGATCATTCTCAAAGAGATTGAGAGCATCAACAAAATTAGTGCCAGCCAACACGTCACCACCCATACTAATACAAAGACTCTGACCAAGTCCAGCGCGAGTCGTCGATGCAACAGTCTCATAGCTCAGTGTCCCAGACTTAGCCACGATACCGACATTTCCCGGCGCGAAGCAAGGTAATGGCTGGAAGCCGATTCGGCATTTGCCGATGGCGGATATAATCCCTGGGCAGTTCGCGCCCACTAGACGGGTCTTGGATTGTGTTTGGAGCATGGAGTGGATCTGTCATATTGTTAACAGAGATACTTCAACCTTTACCAGCACAATTAATCGCGAGTAAGTCATACCCGAAGGATATCGTGGATCGGCACATGTTCGGCCACAGCTACGACGAGCGGGATTTCCGCTTCAATGGCCTCTTCGATGGCTTTGGCAGTCTGGTTTCCCGGGACATAGATTGCGGATGCATCGGGTTTTGCCCGTTCTTGGGCCTGGTGGTGGTGCTTGTCAGTCAACTCGTTAAATTACAATCCTCCGAGAGAATAATTAATTTAATACTCATACCGCTTTGACAGATGGGAAGACTGGTAATCCTAGATGTTCGCCTTCAATGCCAGGCTTAACACCACCCACGATCTTAGTACCCCATTCAAGAGATTCCTTGACATTGGCAGTCGCTTGTCTTCCTGTGGCGGAGATCAGCATTCCATGCATTCCATTGCGGGACAGCCAATTAAAACAAACAGGGGTGATTACCTGTAAATCCTTGGAATAATACTCTGGTATGAGCGCCAATCTTGAGGTTTGGCAGAGTGTCCGCATAACTGGCGGTGCGGGGGGTGGTTGTGAAGTGCCTTGCTAGGGGGGCCCGCAACTGGGGTGCCCGTTTTGGGAGGGCCTGTAAAGTCATGGCGTTCAGGGTGAAATACACATACACATGTAGATTGATACGATGATTTTATAGAATGAATTATATGCAATGTCAAATTTGAAAATCAGATATGTTAAGAAGGCTATAAGCTAAATCGGCTAATCCCCGGTGTCGGAGATTTCCCCACATTTACCGAGGATGTCCGTTTTAGGAATCAGATATACAAAGTAGTAGATATAAATTCATACTTCGTTTTCTTATTGAAATAACTAGATACTCTCTTCCGTTCCAACTCTACACTCAATACTCATTAAGATGAAGCTTCTTCCCCACAAATCTCCGCCTAGCAGGTTTCTCGCCACGTTGTTCCCGTTCCGCATTAAGACCCTTAAGCGCATGGAGAAGCATACCAGCATCAAAGAAGCCATCTAGTAAGAATAACAAGTTAGCAAAAGAACCGCAACCAAAGGCACAAAAAGAGATTGAAAGACTTACATCCGCCCATCCCATCATCCTCCATAAAACTACTATCAGCAGCAGAAGTAGGCGTCTCAGCACCCTGCACACCCCCACCTCTTACGAGCCGACCACGCCGATGCGACTCAGACTGCAAGCTGTCCGCGAGCGCCTCAGTCTCTCTTGCGCGACTAGTACGCGGACTCGTCGGCTTGCGATTCGTCGCGCGCAGCAACTTCCGAATCTCAAACAAATACGACTCAAGCGTGTGCATAAGCCGCGACGTCTGTCTGTGCTTGGAGCTCGCGCAGATCGAGATCGAGTCGTCCTTGATAATATACCCGATGCCGAAACCATCGGCGGATGTAGGTCCGAAGCCGAAGTGTCGCAGACACGGGTTTCCGCAGTTCGAGGTCGACAGCACGCTGTTGTTGATTTTGTCCCAGCCGGGGTCGGCGAAAATCGCGGGTGTTGGCGCGGATGTTGTGCGATAGGCGCGTGTGCTGCTTCCCGGCGAGGAGAGGCCGTCGTCTGAAGGGGAGGAGGAGGAGAGTTTCAATGATTCGGGGCCTTGGCTTTGGGTTTGGGATTGTGTTTCGCCGGGGCTGGAGTATCCGCCTGTTGAGCTGGTATCTGGGAAGAGGCCTTCGTCGAAGGAGCGCTGCCAGAGGCAGTAGAGGGCGTAGAGGTGGCGGTCTGGGCCTTGGCCCTTTGAACATTCCTTGGTGGCGTCTGTGTGCTTTTTGCATGCGGTGCGGAGGGCGTCGACCTTTTGTTCGGCGGCGTTCTCGCCCCAGAATGCTGTGACGAAGTCTATGGCTTGGGGTGTTACGGTGCGCACGGCTTCCGTGCGTCCGTGTAGGAACATCTTTGTCATGGCTGGTTCGTAGGTGTTCTCGACTCGGCCGTAGAGGCCGTAGTACGCGGCTTGGAAGGCCATCTGAATGAATGCGTCTGGAGAGAAGCCCATTGAGGTTATGAAGTTCTTGCCGAAGCCTTCGAAGTCCAGGACTTGGAACTCGTGCTGGCAGAGCAGGTCGGAGAGGTGGGATTCGGCGAAGCGGAGCGCGATGTTAAGCTCGGGTGTCATGTCCCATTCTAGTTTGCGCGGTGTCGTGCTCACGTTTCCGAAACTTTGCGGGTCGCGCTTCGCAGGATCGGGGCTGCTGGTTGCCCATAGGCTTGGGGATTGACCGTTGATAGTCCTTGCGAAGCGGAGGATGGTGTCGGTGTACACATCGCTGGCGAAGCGTAGCACCGTGTGGCCATCCACGCCGGTATGCTCGAAGTTGATACCGGCACTGCCGTTCTCACAGACAATGATTTGCAGCTTGTCATACCACCGGTTGGTGCAAGTTCCAACCTGGACGCCCTTGACGACTTCGCTTGTGCCACAAAGCATGTTAGCACAAAGCTCGGACGTGGTGGATGGCTCTGTGCCGTCCAGGCATAGGACAAAAAGCGCGGTATCGACAATGTTCAAACACTCCGCGTTGTTAGATCTGGAATCTTTGGTCATGATATCGCGTAACCCGGACCACACTTTCCGATTCTCTGTGCTGAGTACACCCAAAGCACCCTTGGCAGCCTCATGAAGCGGAGTTTGAGCCGCGTCCTCAATGATCACCTGCAGATTAAGCGAGATATCCTTCTCACTCATGATCAGATCGCTATTGTCATCCAAGACGTCAAACCAGTAGAACTGTCCCCGACACATAACAACCATGTGTTTAGCCGAGGGGTCCTGGCTAATGACACAGCCATTATCGGTAGGCAGACGTGCCGTTCCGAAAAGGCGCGAGTACTGATACATGCAAAGAGGCGTTCCTCGCACGGTATCAGGAGGCAACTCCTCCCGACGCACAGCTCTAACAAATGCCAATGATGAGATTACCAGTGATGCAGCCCGAGTAACTTGGTGATTTCTGGCGGGAGTTGGGTCGTCCTCCAAAAGGAAAAATGGATTGAGGTTCAAAACAACGGCTGCGAATTATTAGATGGGCGCAAAAAAATGCCAACAGGAAATCCAACTTACGATTATCGAAATTCAAGTAAGAATCATACCCTAGCAATGATCAGCTAACCTCCCATCAAATCCTGGGTTATGAATAGACTTACAAAATTGCTCGATATAACTTGTCTTTGAACCAGCATAAGTCTTAAGCCGTTCTTGCAGAACAGGACCATCATTCTTTAGAAAGTCCCGAACAGCAGCCTTTGTCTCTTCATGATCACGCGGGCTCTGCAAGCCCTGCAGAGTATCTATGTACCGGCGACAGGTATCCTCAAGATCGGGAATAGGAAGCTTAGGCAGCGAATCCTGGTTTGCGAAAGTCAAGCCCTGGCTCTTAGGGGTATGGGGTTCAGCAATCTCAGTGGAGGGCTGTTCAGTAGGGACATTTGGTCTCATGACCGTGTGGCCTTGGGGGTCAGACCCGGACCTTTTGTTTGAGTCGGTGTCCATGGAATCACCGAGTGGTTTGGGGGCTGTGAAGAATCGGACTGCCATTGAGGAGTAAGACATGATGTTAGATGTGTTTAGTGTTTCGAGCAAAGATAAATCAGGCGTAGCGACTAGCGAGGACGGTGGGGATTGACAGGAGGCGTAGGGCTGTGCGGTAGAAGTAGTGGCAGTCTTGGAGGCAGTATGATGGCATTGAGACTATGTCATGTGCAGATGCAGACAGATGGGTAAGAGGACGAGGGGATAAAAAGAAGATGTATGGGGATATACGAAGACCACAAAATAAAGATCATGCAGATATAAGAAGAAATCAAGGTGTCGCTTCAACAGGAAGAGAGCATGGTAATTTTATATGGGGGGATTGTAGAGTGATCTCGACGGCTGTGGATCCGGCTCGGGCCTAAGGGGAAAAGGAAACGGAACACGTATTGAGCGAGGTACTTACAGAGTACTGTTCAATAGTGCAAATAGTATGCAACCCCGAGGTGCGGGTTAGTGTGACCGGGTGATACGGTGGAAGAACGGAATGATAGCGCCGGAGAAACGGATGAGTTTCGCTGTGCCGTTTGTCAGATGTCAAATGATTGCCAACAAAAGAAC
This sequence comes from Penicillium sp. CMV-2018d, assembly GCA_028827225.1. Lineage (NCBI taxonomy): Eukaryota > Fungi > Ascomycota > Eurotiomycetes > Eurotiales > Aspergillaceae > Penicillium > Penicillium hesseltinei. The sequence continues at coordinate 3,165,885 of JAPZBW010000002.1, read as the reverse complement.
CCCGTGGACCAGTAGTTTATGGTTTCTATAGTGCCCCTTTAGGGAGATTCCGAGGGTTTGGGTTTGAAACATGTATAAATCACACCTCAAAGCCTTTTCCATGAAGGATGAGTATGGAATGGCTTTGTCTTGGGAGGATATGCCCCTCACCCCGTGGGGGTAATTAAAAGGGAGGTGATAGGGTGGGATACCGGATAGACCAGACTAAGAACTTACTTCCAAGGTTAATGTCAATCACTGATGGACCCTGCACCTTGCTGCAGGTATCTTGGCTCGGGATAAAGATGTACAAAGAAAGCTTGGACCGCGTTGAGGTTGACAGATTAAGGTCGACTGGCTCTTTAATAAAGATCAAAAGGCGACTCTCGGGACGGAGGAAGTAGTTTACCGTGTACCCGACACAGAAGTTCTTGGAATTTGAAGTATATCGGCATAAGCTCTCGTTTCATGTCCTAATGACGTTTCGGGCGAAGGGACCGGTCATGCGGGGAAGCTCGTGGTCACGTGAATACAGCGTCATAGGGCTAAAAAAGAACATATAACCATCCAACTACAACCAGTTTTATAATAGAAAATCCTACGATTTTGTGGAGGATGTTGAGGTAACTTCATAATACGCTAGGGGTACACAGTACATCACGCTTGCAAATGCAAAAAAAAAAAAAAATATGACGCCAGAGATTTTGCTATCCACAGGATGAGCCGCACACAAGAGTGTGGCGGAAGACAAGGAGTCAAAAGAATATTCACAAGGAATAATAATATCTGCATTGCCATGAGTCCTCCCAAGGAGAAGGACGAAGCACGCTTGCATACATACAGTATGGGTCACCGATCGAGGACATGCAAATGATGAAGAAGGTTAAAGACAAGAAGACAAATCCAGATGGCGCAAAGCGAATGGGGGAGACATGTTGTTTAGAAGAACAGGATCAATGGGTTTAGATCACTCCACACAAGAATATCAGATGTGGTATTCTCAAATCAACAGCTCCGTATATCCCGAGACGTTTATGCACTGGGCTTCACGACGTTGTCGGCATACTCGCCGGCGTAGTTACCGGGCGAGCCATAGTTGCAGACAGTGTAGGGGGCGGCACCACCAACATTCTTCAAGTCAGAGCAGCTAACAGTGGCACAACCGACATGGGTGGTAGCTTTCCAGACGATCTGAGTGAAGTGGCCCCACTTATCGAAGTTGGTCATATCAGGGTCTGCCTGGCCGTAGAGGCTGGCGAAGTACGGCGCCTCGTCAGTGTACATCATCTCGCTGATAACCTTCTCACCGACGAGGTCTGCCTCGTAACCGTATGCGATGTTCTGACCGTAGTCTCCGCTGGCGGACGGGATGGAACTAGTGAACGTTAGTATGATTGTTTCTCAAGCTAAACGAAGGAATGCTTACGTGTCGTGTCCGTAGGAACAACGCTGGGCGAGAGTATTGGCAGCTCCCGCGAGGTCGTCATTCCAGGTCAAGCCGCTGGCGGAGTGGGCGCTGCGGTGAAGGTTGTGGTAGTGCAGGATGGACTCCTGGTAGGAGTTGGCAGCGCTAGGGGCGGCAGTGGCTGCGGCGGTGGTCGAGGTAGCCGAAGAGGTAGCGACGGAGGTAGTCGCGGGGGCAGCAGTAGTCACGGGCTTGATTTCGGCCTCGGTGGTGGAGGACGTGGTTGCGCTGCTGGGTTCAGGCTCAACCACGGCGCGAGCGGTAGTAGAAGCCGCGGCAGGGGCGGACTCGACCTCAGCGGAGGCCTTCTTGGAAATATCGACAGTGGGAAGGGCAGCAATGGTGGGCTTGGTGTGGTCCTGCTTGACCAAAACAGCGGTGCTGGGGGTGTTGGTGGGCCACTGAGTGACAGTCTCGGTAACGGTAGTGGTAGTCCACTCGGTCACGTAGACCTCCTTCTCAATAACCCTGGCATAAGTGCCGACCGCCAAGGCGGCAAAGATAACAGCAGAACGCATTTTGGGATTGAAGATAAAGAAACTTCTCCAGGAAGTTTGTGTGAAGAGAATGGGAGATTGTATCAAGCAGATCGACTGCTTTGATAAAGGAGTGTGGACGTTAGGGATAAATGAGTGGCAGGCCTGAAAAAAACACCTTCTTTCTTCAAGGAGTGAAAGAAAGATAAGATGCAGGCTGAAAAGATTGGTGAGGACGAGGAGAGAAGGGAGAAGGGAGAAAGAGGAGGTTATTGTGGTAAATAATGTAGAAAGGGGAGATGAGGAGGAAGTGGGGCGGGGCCGTGCGAACAATCAGGATATTAATTTAAAATGAAGGTCCAAATGAACTTGGAGATTGGAGCAAACAAGTAATTATTTTATAAAATTATTATATCGTTTGAAAAACCTTTCAATGGCTCCTATACTTATTCTCTTTTCTTTGGACTTTCCAGCCTCTTGAGAGTTGAACATACCTTGCTGTGGCACATTCTATAGTACATTCCAAGTCCTAGATACCATTTCACACAGATATGAGGCGGGTATGGAAATTAAGCAAATATTCTCCGATGTGTAATTTCTTTTTAAAGTACTAAGGATATCGACATATTAAAAAATTAAAATTAAGAATCTGTTGTGTGATGTGTGTGATGTCCACTGGAAGTGTTGCCTGGACCACTCTATAAGCCCACAGATTGGGGTACATAGTACGTACGCTAGTCAGAAGAGGCTGCCAAAGGAAATAAGGTAATTAAAAGTACCGTGGGTTTCAGGAGGAAAATCTTATGGAGTACGGAGTACTCCGTACTATGAGTACAAAGAAGCAATCGAGATCTTTGTATGATCGAAGCCAGGGGACTGTCAACATTGGAAGCCCCTTAGCCAGGAACGGTTTCAAAGTGTCCACCCGTAGCTTTAACAACCAATCAAAACAACCCATCACAAAACAAAACCTCTCCACTTGCACACCCGCCTTATCCCGCTAAGAAACTTGGCTCGGAGGCCGATTCGGTAGTCTGAACGGGCGGAACTGTGTTATATTAAATCAATCAACCTCGTTTCAGCCACTCATTTACGGGATTAACGATATTCTCCGGAATCCCCGGCATTAAAATGAGATGTCCCTGTTTTTTGGACTTCGCTTACATTGAGTTTTAGGCCACCCGCTTCCAATATTTGTCCATGGATCGTCGTAATAGTGGAAGATCAAAATCAATATGGGACAACCAATCAGAACGTAATGCCCGTTGGTACAACCTCGCGTCCACGGGTCATGGTGGGACAAGGCGCCTATACATTGTAACAAGGGGAACCTTGGAAATTCCAAAACATCATACATCCATGGATTATTCTACCTGTACGATCTAGTAGATTCTAGCCTTCAACGTGCACATCCACCTTTCCGGCATTTGAGCCCAGGGTCCACAGTCTAGAGGGGCGGCAGAAGATCCGCTCTGAAATCGCATTGACTAGTTATCATGAGTAACCTCTGAACAAGTTTCTTGAAAATTTACATGTCCGTTTTCCTTTCAGGTGTATACGAAGGCGGGAAAAAAAAGTCACTCTTCTATCCATGGATCCATGGATCCATGGATGTATAACTTTTGACTACCAAGGGGTCACCGAGTACCCATCGCGCGAAGCTTTCCAAGGTTGACTTCACGACATCGACGAACCGATCAGTCGCCGCCTCGTAGCTGCCGCAGGGAACAACTTTGATCAACCCCATCGATCCTTCCCACTGAAATCGGTAGATTATCCCCCAAGGCTGGCCTGGTGGTCGTTGGCGAGCTTTTCGATGATTGGTACTCGTAGGCCAAGGACAACGATCGATTGATTGCCATCGTCATTTTGCTCGAACCACTCCATAATTTTCTCGGCCTCCACTTTCAGCAGCTTCCGACGGAAAAGGTGCGCACGATGTGACTTTCTAGGAGATCAGACATCAAAGACGGCCCGGAACCGCGATTTTGAGCCATTGTGGTTGATATGGGACGAGAGGAAGTTTGCGGTTCTGGCACATCAGCTTCACGCATGAGGGCAGACAAAAACAAATATCCTTTGGCCGATGTGCGCCATGCGGATGAGATAGATGATGAACGGCATATTGACCTCGACTACATCAATGGATGGTACGAGATGCGAATGGTGTTCGCAGCCTAATTGATGGAGTATGCAGACTAGCAGGCAAGTTGGTACAATTTTGGCTGTATACTAGGTAGTTAGTGAGGGTAGATGACTAAATAACTACTAGCAATATGAAGAAATCGAAGGTTATAGGAAAGTCCTCTGCACAATCTATACTTTCTACCGTCTTCACATACATCTGAAAAGACGACCAAAAGGACATAACAAGGCCGCATAAGCGGCCGACTATTCTTGTAATCATTAAGTCAAAGGTGGCATACTATCACCCGTACCCAACCAAACGGAACGCCACAGCCACACAATCTCGATGTGAATATCGAAAAACCTAACAAAACAAAACTCGTAGCGCCTAGAGATCAATGATTCGGCATCGCCCAGCCTCACAAACCATCAAGTAGTTCTTGGCAGGCTCGCCGGCCTTTAAATCTTGAAGCAGCGCATTTCGGGATTTGAGCCAGAAGGACTGATTCCCTACAAAGTCTTTCAGGTGTGAGGGGCGAATGTCGACAATTGAAGTGACCACGATAGATGAGGACACGGCCACGCCGGCCTCGGCTCGGACCCGTTGTCGAATTAGGTCGAGTGCCGACACGGGCTCATCATTCCGACTGAGGAGAGTGTCGCCACGTGGATTAGTTCTAATCGAGGAGATATCGGCGGTGGAGAACACTCCCGTCACCGTGCGAGTGCCGATCTGGAGGCCCACGATCACGTCCAGCATTCCTACGAACAGGAAGGGGTGCTGGATGATCTCCACCGCAAAGGTGTTGCATGTCTGCCGGGCCAAGGTGCGGTAACTCTCATCCTCGAGTAGAGCGGATAGGCGTAGTAGATTGCGCGCAATGACTCCGTTTACCGAAGGTGTTGCTGACTCGGTGCCGGTCTTCAGACGGAGAAGCGGACCAGGCATGCCAGGGGTGGTGACGGAAGGTGTACTGTAGTATCCGGTAGCTGTAGAGCCACTCTGGGCTAAGAAGTACTCATTGAGGTACTCTAGAATCACCAAGTTAGTCATTATATCTCGTTCAAATCGAAGGGGGCTATTCTCACTTTGCAGTCGCTCGGCAAATTGAAGATAGCTGTCGTCGTAAGTAGCGTCATACATGTCGAGCAACCCGCTGGCCAAGTATGCGTAATCGTCGGCAAAGCCTGGGGTGTCTCCACGATTTCCATCGCGGTAAATGCGCCATAGCTGTCCCGTGGCTTTGTCAAAGAGCTTGTCTTTGATAAAGCTGATTGCCCGTGCTGCCGCTTCGCGACAATGCACAGCCTTGGAGCTCTCAATCTCCTCAAACAGAATACTACACTTCGCAAGCGCACCAATTGCCAATCCATTCCAGGCCACAATAATTTTGTCATCCAGGTCTGGCCGCCCGCGTGTCCGTTCGCGATAATCGTGCAGCTTCTGCTTTGATGACTTGATGATCTTGACCACTTCTTCCTCGCTAAGACCGAAGTCTTTAGCGAGTTTGCTCGGTGTGGCGCGGATGGACAGCACGTTCTGGTTCATGAACTCATCATGCGGGTCGTACTCAGGTGGAACGTTGCCGTCGGGAAGAACACCCCAGTGTTTGGCGCAAACGGGAGCATCCCGAGGGCCGAGGACCGACGTGAGTTCCTTCAGTGACCAGACATAAAAGGCACCCTCCCGCTTTTCGGTGTCATTGGGATGAGGGTAACTGTCGGCATCTTCCGAGGAAAAGAACCCTCCGGTGGGCGACTGTATCGGGGCGCTCGTCAAGTAGGCCGCTAGGTCATAGACAGCGCCTAAAAGCTCGGGGTCATGAGTGAGCCGGAAAGCGTCCACATAAACATCCAATAGCTGTGCCTGGTCATAAAGCATCTTCTCGAAATGAGGGAGACCCCAGTCCGCCGTCACGCTATACCGTGCATATCCGTGGCCAATGTGGTCCCGAATGCCACCACGAGCCATGTTCACTAGTGTCGTGACGGCCATCGCGGTTGCTTGTTCACACTCATCATGCCCTACAACATCTGTGACCTGAGTCGGGTAGGCACCGAGCCGGAGTAGAAAGCTGAGGTTAGACGGCGTAGGAAATTTGGGTGCGCGGCCAAACCCGCCATTGACCGAGTCGTATCGAGATGCGAAATGCTGATACGCTTCTTCTAGAAGCTCAATATCCATTTCCTCGTCATTATCATTATCGCGATCGCCTTGCTGCGAGTGCGTCCCTTCCTCGGCAAACTCTCTCAATTGTTTCGTGATTTCTTTAGCGCTGTCGAGACAACGCTGCTGTTGTGTCTGCCACACATCTCTCAATTTTTCTAAAATCTCCACAAACCCGATTGCCTCGGGGCCCGTAAATGTGTTTGAGTTTGGGCCTTGCCAGTAAGTGCCACCAAACACAGGCTCGAGGTCAGGAGTCAAAAATACATTCAAGGGCCAGCCACCCGAACCCGTTGTGGCCTGGACATAATTCATGTAGACGTCGTCGATATCTGGTCGTTCTTCGCGGTCAACTTTGATGGGGACGAAGGACTCATTCAGAATCGAGGCCACCTCGGATGACATGAACGATTCTTTTTCCATGACATGGCACCCTAGACAAGATTAGAATACAAGTACCCCCCAGTGGAGTTGTTGTAACCTACAATGACATGCGGAGTAACCGATACTGAGAAAGATTAAACGATTGTGCTTCTTGGCAAGCTCCATAGCTTCTGCATCCCAGACTTGCCATGCTACCGGGTTGTTCATATGTGCTCGGACCTGTTGTTTCGTGAGCGTGGTGCAATTTCTCCCGAGGGAACACATCTCTCACATAAGGGGATTTGCTTTGCTGCAGACGATTGACCATTTTTGGGCCTGCGTCAGGTACATCATGACGTGGATGTGAGTGGTTGATCGAGGCCGCCATTATGACTGAGTTTCCAATACTTTTTGCTGGTCGGAGACTAGACATTCGTCAGTCCGAGGTCCTAGAGGGGTTACTAACGGGTTCCGGCAGTACAATACCTAGGTACCCAAGTTCGGAAGCTACCCCACGTGTGATCGAGTCCGTGGGATATAAATTTCTTGTGGGACAAATAATATCTCGTAACTAGGGAGACAAATGGGCCAAGTTAGAGGGGGTCAGGGCGGTTGGAGCGTGTCTTGAAGAATAAAGTCGTGTGCGGGCCAGTGCCATTTGGGCGGGGGAATCGAGGCGAAGGTCGAGGTCGCGGGAGATCGGCCCTGTGCGTCATGGCTGCATCAGGAAGGTCACGTGATCTATACTATACCTGGTTGCAGGCGCACTGTATATTGCAGACAGTACTGTATAGTCTACATTGTATATAGTATTCGGTGCACTGTACATGTCTCTGCTAAGTATACACATGCTCAAAGCACAATCGGGGTATCACATCATCTAATCGTCTCCCATGAGCTCTGCCAACTCTGCCTCTTCCTCCGCCGTTAACATTGATTCGGCTGGCTTTTGCTCCTCCTTCTCGTCTTCTGCCGGTTTCTTTGCAAGCTCCACTGCTTGCTGAAGCTCATCGGGTCGAAGGGACCATTGGCGAATGGTCGCATCGATTCCTACGCTGACAATGGTTGACCCTACAAGCACAAGCCCAGTGACCTCTTCGAAGTGGCCGGAGAAAGTATGATACAGTACTCCAGTCTATTTTCATCAGCATATACCCCATGTAAAGACTGAAAGAGAAAGAGAGCCTTACCGATCGGTTCCATACTCTAACTTCCTCGTCCCGACAGGCAGTCACAACCCAGCCTCCCGTTTCATAGACGACAACATCACGGACAAAGTCAGGATGCTCTAGGGTCAGATTGGCCTTCCACCCATCCTCTCGAACCAAGCATTTAGCAGTCTTGTCAGCCGAAGCAGTCCAGAGATCACCATCATTATCGAAAAAGAGCTTGTAGACGCTGGTGTCATGTGGAAGGAGAGGGTCAGTAGTACTACCGCCGCCAAAGATACTGAATTGGCGAATCTCCCGGTCACTTCCTGCACTAAATACGATTGGCTGGGTGCTCTCTGATTCTGGGTCAAGGGCAAGGTCCTGGATGCCGCGGGAGTGGCCCTTGAAGGTCTCCAACCGCTCACCACTTGTGATATTGAACACCAGGACTTGTGCATCAGCACCACCGGAGATGAGCAGGTCATCCCCACGCAGTCTTGCGCTGGTGACTGATCGAACAAAGTCGGCATGGCCTTCGTACTTCTGGCGTGGCTGGCCAGTGGCCGTGTCCCAGCTCCAGATAGCTTTGTCCCAGCACCCGGCAAACAGGAGCTTGCCATCGGGACTCAAACAAAGACTAGTCACGGGAGCCATAGGGCCTGTAAACGCCCTAGCTGTTTCTCCTGTCTGTAGGGATGTGAGAACATGGGATTTTGAGACGGTTTGCGATTACAATTGAACTTACGGCAAGGATGATCCTTCTGACGGTGCCATTGCTTTGGGCAACATAAATCGAGCCAGTATTCCAGGGGTCGGAGTGAGCTGCTAGGATCTTGCCCTGTAGTCGAATAGGGTTTCCATTGGTGTTCTGGGACTTGGCATCTTTCCGCTCCTGCTCATCCAAAGATGCGCTGCGAGGGATGTCAATTAACCCTTTTTTTTATTCAAAGATCGAAGAATTGTCTTGACTCACGATGTCTGAAAGAAATGATCTCGGTTCGAAGATGTCGTCATCGTGTTTCAAGTCTCTGAAAATCAAGTCAAAACGTAAAAAGCAGCTCTCATTTTCCCCATCAACTTCTCCCCCGCTCCAAAATTGCTATCCGAGCTCACATCGTCCACCGTAGCCCGCATCCTCCACAAAACCACAGAATTTGCGTTTCCTCTCCCTTCCCTTCTCTTCCCAACCTCATATCTTGTCTCTTCAAACCTCTTCATATTCCTATTCTTTCCCTCCGTATCCCCTCGTTTTTTTACCCAGCGCGATATCGCGCACAGCTGCCATGGAAATGAATCACCTCATAGGGTCAGTCTGAACATGCTCGGAGCCAAGGTGGCCGGGAGTTAACATCTAGCAGTCAGCGTTTCAACCTGATCTCGAAAAGTGACATTCGGTGAGTTTATCAGACTCTCAATTGCCTTGTTCGCAATTAATTGTCTTTCAGCTATGTCGGTACTCTTCACGAAATCAACCCCGAAGCTTCCACGATAGCTCTTGAGAATGTCATGTCATTCGGCTCAGAAGGGCGCCGTGGCAACCCCGCCGAGGAAGTCCCCCCCCTCCACCAGTGTCTACGAGTACATCGTCTTTCGAGGAAGTGATGTGAAGGACATCAGCATTGCTGGGGATGACCAAAAGGACCCCGCACCGCAAGAAGCTCCTCGTGTACCAGATGACCCTGCCATTCTCGGGGTAAGTCACCACAGCTCTTTCCTCGAATCCACCACGTTATCCCGCACAACAAACTACTGCCCTTTCTCTCGGCGAATTGATCAAGTGACGAAAAATTCTCGGATGTAAACTCACAGACCTGTTCTGAATGCGCAAAACCGTGTAGAGATTTCCGTTGCCTTCCTTCTGATGATCAATTCCCAATCGTGGACTTGTTTTCTGTATCATCGTGTATACGGTGTGCTGACCAGTACAAATAGGGCGCGCAACGACCGGTTCCTACCCAAGGGCCTGATTCAGGACCTGCTCCACAGAATCTTCCTCCCCAGGGCCCTCCTCAGCTGCCCCAGGGAGCTGGCCCAACTCCTCCCGGTTACCCCCCGCAGCACCAATTCCAGCAAGGTTTCTACCCTCCCTACGGACAGCGATTTGGACCACCTCCTCCATTCCCTCCCGGTCCCGGTTTCCCGCCGTATGGTGCTCCGCCCGGATGGTACCCCCCTCCAGGCCATGGATTCCCCCCAGGCCCTGGTCAATTCCAACCGCCGATGCCCATTGGCCCTGGTCAGCAGCCCGGTCCTCAGCAGCCCGGTCCTCAGCAGCCTGGACCTCAGCAGCCTGGACCTCAGCAGCCTGGACCTCAGCAGCCTGGACCTCAGCAGCCTGGATCTCAGCGTCCCGGACCTCCTGGTGCCGCTCCCGCACCTAAGCCTACCTCTGAACTCCCAGTCGGGGACAAGGTTCCCAACAAGTCTACGAGCCGTAACGCAACCCCGGCCGCTCAGAACGCCCCCACTCCTCCAATCGAGTCTAAGCCAACTGTGGCTGAGGCTTTGCAAGGTCCTGTCAGTACTGCTCCTCTGACTGCTCAGAAGAATGGCCGAGTCATGCCAGCTATCCCGATCGCTGCCCCGAAGCCTAATCCCCCGATCGCGCAAATTCCTACCGCCCCCCGGGGAAATAACCAGTCTATCACCGATGCTACTGCGGCCGCCACTGCGGCGGTTGCTGCCGCCATGGCCAAGTTGCCGCAGCCTGGTGCTCAAAAGCAACCCGGACAGTCCGAAGGTGCCGTGGATGCGCTTACGCAGCAGATGAACCACATGCGCCCTTATGACAACACCCGTGCCCCACGAGGCGGTCATCACCACCCTCGTGGTGGACGCGGCGGTGCTCGTCCTCCGCAGCAGCCCAAGAAGATCGAAGTCCCCCAATCGGATTACGATTTCCAAACCGCAAACGCCAAGTTCAACAAGCAGGATTTGGTGAAGGAGGCCATTGCCACTGGAGTTCCTGTTGCTGAAGCCGAGGCCCATGCAGCCGAGGAGGCGGAATCTATGGAATCCATGTCGAACGGCGGCGGTGCTTCGAACCATGGTTACAACCGCGGTTCCTCCTTCTTTGACAATATCTCGAGTGAGGCTCGCGATCGTGAAGAAAACACCGCTCGTGTTGGTGGTCGTGAATGGCGCGGCGAGGAGGAGAAACGCAATATGGAAACCTTCGGACAGGGTAGCGTTGATGGCTACCGCCCCAACTACCGCGGTCGTGGCCGTGGCCGCGGCTATGGTCGTGGTCGAGGTGGTTACAATCGTGGCTACGGCGGACGTGGCCGTGGCGGGCGGGTCCCCTCTGAGTCAACTGGTGTCCCATCCCAGGGGTGATCGAGATCTTTTTTTTGATTACATGTCCTTCTAGCGATGATTGCTATCTTGTTTTCATATTTGGGGTGGCAAGACCTATGACCGAAACGAATAATCACACTTGAATCTTTTCTAGTCTCTTCGGCGCAATGGCAAACTGGGGCCGGGGGCATACTGGGTTGGCCATACGATACTTCCTGCGACAGCAATTATGGGTGTTTCTTTGTGTTTATTGTTATCTTTTTCTTTTTTTTGTCACGCATACCCTTTCTGCAGCGCCTTCTGAAATTCCTGGATCCCGTGGATTCTTCCTTCTCATGTTTTCACTGCGCAGAAAGTGGCCAATGCACCATGATCTCTCGTGCTCGCATAGAGGAGATATCGTTATTTGTGTGTAAACCATCTGGGGAGGAAAATTCCCCCAATGACCTAAATGAAAAGGCAAAAAACGAGGCTGAATGGCCTTCGAATCTGTTTCTTCCCTAGATCTATGTAAACACTGTATACGGAGTATCGCGCTGTAATTCGCCATCCTATTTACTCGCCAGATCGAGGCATAAGACCCCAAAAAGCAGCTGGATCCTTTAGTCCCAACTATGAATGTGAGCCCTCCCCAAACTTGATACATCATATATCATGCCTTTAGCTTGGACTGAAAGTTCCCTTCGCGGGAAGATCTTCCAAAGATTCCTGGTGCACCTGAGCGTGCCGCTTGGGTCTGGGGCAAAGATGATCAGGTGTGATGCTGCTATCTACTGTTGATATGTTCTGTTCTTATGTGGCTAATTTCCTTGGGGTATAGGTGGGCAGATTGAACCTCTTGACGCCGCACAAGGCATCTGCTGCTGAGATTGATACTGGCGATACGGTGCGACTGGAGTAAGTACATTGGACTATAAGATTACAAAATATCCACTTACGAGTATCAATATCAAGTCTTCCTCCCACGGTACCCGAAAAGCCGGCTTTTGACCGCGAAGTGTTCCATAACATCAAAACGCTTATTCTTACGATGCCACATACATTATGAACACGCAGAGCAGAATGCAGTGGGATGTTCGGCATGTGAGTTATTATTCTCACTAATAGAAAAATCCCGTATCTAATACATCCATAGTTCGCCCCTGGGGTCCAAATATATACCTAACGCTGTATCCCTCTTATTTCATAAGAAAATCATGTAGGTCTTAGGGCAATAATAGTTAGAGATAGATCCCAGACGATATTACAGCGTCTTTATGACTCTCAAATTCCCTTTGATTTGACTATTGTAGTGATCTTCCACCTCGTGTTCGGCTAAACTTCGGACCAAGAGCCGCCAACTCCGCATTTCTCCATGTTTTGGCCGTTCCCGTTCTGATATTGAACTTCGTTTCGCAAACCCGGGCCGGATTGCTGCTTCTTGTTGGCTTTGAAAACCTGCACTGCCCCAGCTTGTGGTAATACCCAAGAACCAAATTATCATATTCCATTCCATCATGAGCACCCAAACGCAAACAGAGACAATCGTACTACAGACAAGAGCTTCCACCGAAGCAACCCCAACCGAGAATGAAACATTCCAAGACTCAAGACCCCCAGGACCAAAATGGATATATGCCAAAATCCTCAGCGCAGGATTATCCTTTTTCGTCGCGGGGGTCAACGACGGAAGTCTAGGATCGCTCATTCCCTATGTGATACGCACCTACGACATCGGGACAAACATGGTAGCCGTTCTGTAAGACTATATCCAAGAATGATACATATTTTCATCTACCAATCTGCCGATACAACACTAACACCGCCAGATACGGCACAACCTTCTTCGGCTGGCTAATCGCCGCCCTAACAAACGGCAAAATAACCCAATACCTAGACTTAGGCCCAATCCTCAGTCTAGGCGCCGCCATCCAAGTCCTAGCCCAAATACTGCGCGTCTGGGAGCCCCCATTCGCTCTTTATGCGGTAACATTCTTCCTCGCTAGCTTAGGTCAAGCTTACAACGATACCCACGCTAACACCTTCGTCTCGGCGCTGAACGGCGCCCATCGATGGCTCGGGTTTATCCACGCTATGTACATGGCCGGGTGTCTAGTTGGACCGTTCGTAGCGACGGGCGTGGCATCCGCGAATGCCGATTCGAAATGGTATTTGTTTTATCTTTTCCCGCTTGGTGTGGGTGTGGCCAATCTCGCGTTTGTGGGTGTTTCGTTCCGGGATCGTATGGCTTCTCCGACTGTTTTGAGGGGGAGAGGGGTGGAAGGACTTCTTCCAATTCCGCGCTCAAGGAGATTAAGGATACGCTTTCTACTCCTGGGGTTTGGTTGTTAAGTTTGTTTTTCTTTTTCTTTCTTGGGGCTTCGATCACCGCTGGAGGTTTGTCTTCTCTGGACCCTCTACATGTTTTTGTGACACTAATTGTAACCAGGCTGGATGGTCGAGTACCTTGTCAATGTCCGTAACGGCGACGTCAAAGCAATGGGTTATGTCCCAGCTGGCTTCTACGGCGGCGCCTTTCTAGGACGACTTATCCTCGCTGAGCCGACGCATAGACTCGGCGAGCGTCGAATGATCTTTATATACTCTTTGCTGTGTGTGGGGTTGCAGTTGGTATTCTGGCTGTGAGTTTGGCACTACCTCTACGACCCTATCTAACTATATACTCCGATATCTTGCTTTGTCTTTACTAATACTCGTGGTTTACCAGCGTCCCAAATATCATCACCGAGGCAGTAGCAGTCAGTCTATTGGGATTCTTCTCCGGTCCTTTCTTCGCAACAGTCAGTGTCCACCACTCTATTTTCCTGGTCCCAACTCTAACTCCTGGCTTAGGGTATATCAGTCGGCTCAAAGATCTTCTCGCCAGAGATCCGCTCTTCGGCAATCGGTAAGCCAGCCCCTCAACCCTTGGAATCCGTGTGGCCGTACATTTATTTAAATCCTGATCATCTATGTAGCATTTGTCTTCGTACTTGGTCAAATCGGCGGATCGGTCTTTCCCGCTTTGACGGGTATCATCGCGGGACAGGTTGGTGTCCAGGTCCTGCAGCCCATGCTTGTTGGTCTGCTCGGTGCCGCTGGTGTGAGCTGGTTGATCTTGCCTAAGGATAGGGCTCTCCATCAGGAGTGAGGGGTTCGCAAAACCGAGCTTCATGGTATACAACGGGGTTCTATTGGTCCACCGAGAGAGCTGGGAGACATGATACATGTACAAAGCCTGTATAAAGGACACAGTTTGCTTTGGGGGCTTCGAGAAGATGGACGTACGGGGTTTTAGAACGTAGAAAAGATTCCAAGTTCGTAAGATAGCAAACGAAGGCACAATGGTATAAAATTCATTACTTCGTTACATCACGACGACCAACAGCGTGAGGAATCAAAACCATCAACCAAAAAGAAACCCAATCAAATATCCACCCTCGCATAGCTATGCTAAAACCAAACTACCCAACGTAAGAAAACCTCATAAGCATCATTCCTCATAAGAAAATAAAGGAAACCCCAAACCCTCAGAAGATATCCTCAGGCCACTGGTAATCCTCAAGGCCAGAAATCATAGACTCCACACCAGAAGCCGACGACGGAGAAAGCGCAGGGGCAGACACAGGTCTCTTTTTAGGAGACCTATTCGCATGGACATGGACCTTGGCAGCACTCGAGCGCAGTTCCTCAGGAAGGGGCGGCACAGGCGGGATATCATCGTCAACCAGATACCCCGACCGTCTCCGACTAGGACTCGTCTTCGATCGTGTTGGGGTGCGAGGACTACGATCGGGATTGAGCTGGCGCTGTGGGTGGTGGTAGAAGGCTTCGCGGTGGGAGTCAGCGGGAGCAGGCAGAGGGGTAGACCAAATATTGGAACAAGAGTCGTGGTCCGAGGCAGCGGCAGGCGAAGACGCTGGGCGCACGCTGGTCTGGGTCTTGCTCATGCGGGGAGGGGTTGTGGGCTTGGAACTTGGTGAGCGGGTGGTTCCGGGGACTTTTCGGGGTTGAACGTAGGGGGACCTTTTGATGTTGCGCGTGGCACTTGCACTTCCTCCTGCTTCATTTTCTTCGTTCTCGGTCGGGGGAGCTGCGTGGTCGATGGCTTGCTTGCGCTTGGCTGAGCCGGGGCTTTCGCCGGCTTCGGATTTCGGCCATTTCGCTTTCCCGGGTGGACTAAGTAGACCGGAGTCAATCAGATCCTCGAGTTCGGGGTCGTGTTCATGATCGTTGATGCCTTTCGTCGGACTGGGCTGAGGAGGGTTCCCACTATCGATAGATTCAGGAATGGAAGACTTCCGTTTACGGGAAGAGCGGTTCTTACCCATTGACGACGGCTGTATCCCTTTTGAGCGCCATTTTGGACTTTGGGCCGTACCCGGGGTTTGAGGCAGTCGTGATTCTTCGAAGGAGAAAGTGTCGCGGCCGTCCACGGATGGCAGGGCCGTTGGACTGGCCGCGTCGGGGCCAGACGCCCCGTTTTCTGCGGCCTGTTGATCCAGAAGCCTTTCCGATGGCAGAGTGGGAAGGGCGCCAGGGACGAACTTCCTTGGGAATAACGCGGGATCCATCTCGGTATTGAGGGTCTTCAGCTCGGCTGTAGGTGCTGGGATCCGCTCCTCGTTGCCTGTGAGGTCACGAAGCTCCCGCCGGGCACGTTGCAGCTTCTCCTCGAGGTTGCTTACTTTCTTGAGCAGCTTGGTTTGGCGCGAGAGTTCCCTGCGGGAGGGTCGCTTGCGCAGTCCAGTCGGCTCGTATTCATCGGAGGTTCTATCGCAATACACTGCCGGGGAAGCAGATGATGGCGATCCCATGGATTTGAAAAATGACTTCGACAGGCGAAGATCTTGAAGAGAGGAGCGTTTGGAAGCTGAAGACTCAGAGCGCGAGTGTGCACCATAGTTCCCTTGATCAATTGTGTGGCGATTCGAGTCTTTGACTGGAGAACCATGTTCCATTTTGTGCTGAATAGACCGCCAGGTCTGGTCGGCGAGTGTAGTGTTGACACGAAGATCCTCGGTGTAATGACCCTTATTCGTACCCTTGTAGCCAGCCTTCTTCAATTCCGCATATGCCTGCTCCGCCTGGTTAATGACATCCTTCTGCGGCGACTTATTTGGCGATCCCTCAGAGTTCCTCCCCCATCCACCAAAGGGATTAAATGCCGAGGCAATAGCCTTCCCAAAACGAAAAATACCAGATGAGCGGTGCTGCAGGGTAGAGTTCTTATTTTCCTGCTCCTGGAAGTAGATACTGGGCGGTTTCTCGCTGACACTATCACTCATAGTCGCTTCGACGAATCGCGATGTTCGTCCTCTGGGACGGCGGGGGCTAGAAGCAGATGCCGCGGCATGACGAGCGCGCAGCGAAGCTAGCGAGCCGCGAGGTGAAGCGCGGGGCGAGGCCTTGTAGCCTGGGCCATTTCCGCTCGCGCTGCGACTCCCATTTTCACCGCGTTGGGTGCGGCGATCATGGGATCCATAATCAGCAGCTTCTTCGGGCAATGGCCAGTCGTTAGAGCGACGTCGCTTGGTGAGCTTCGCAGGCGGCAATCGGTGATCATCTGCGTGCGCCTCTTCGGCATCGTCGAATTGCCCAGAGACGTCTGAGCTCCAATCGCAGGTATCGTCGTCGCTAGATCGTAGGTGTTTGCGCGAGGAGCGCTGGTGTGCGGGGCTCGGGTCGATTTCCATTTCCATTTCCATTTTGGAGTCCCGGGCGCTGAAACGACGCAGGGAAGTTAGAATCAATTCTTCTTATGCGGACTTTAGAGTCCCTTCCATAGGGATTATGGTAAGGGACCTTACCTTAACAGCTTGGGTTATCCTTTGTTTTTCCCCACGCCCTTGGAAAGACGCAAAATACTGTCAGAATATGGCATAGAAATGTAGTGCTGAGGAGTGTTAAGAGGGAAGAAATCAAGGTAAGAAAGGTAAGAAATGAAAATTGAAATTGAAATCTCGGGAGAGTCGAGCAAATGCGCTTTGTTTACATACTCCGCATTTGCCAAGGGGGGAAGTTTGTTGTGGTACCTGGTACCCACGTCTACCGCTAATCTTCGGTGTTTGACAAAGTACCCGTTACATCATCAGAATGTCCCATATCCCCAAACAAACATGTACTATGTCTATCGTCTATCTATATAACACCTGGACTTAAAGGTAGAATTCCGCGTGTCTCAGACATGTGCCTGTATTTGATAAGGAATGTAGATATATGACATGCCTAACCTAGATATGTATAGGATTTATAACCCTTGGCTACTGAAGTACGGGAAGATGCATTCTGTTCAGAAAACGTATGCTCCGAGAGCAATGCTTAAGAGCATCCCAGCTAGAGTCGAGATAAGGGTGACATTCCCTGTTCTGATCGGAGGGGACAAGCCGGCACTTTACTCTTAATGAGCGTGTCAATTCAATAATGATGTCGTAGAAATGGATGTGACAAACATGAATGATCATTGAGGTTAGGGGTAAGAACAGCAAACCGCCAAACCCCTATATAACACCGGATGTTGACCAAAGAAATTCCTCACAAAAGAGTGGAATATGAAAGAAGAAACCAGTTCGACAAGTCCAAATGCATCGAGGAATCTAGGGCTTATGTTGTCTCAATGAGGAATCAGAAGTTATGTACAAAAAGGATGCAATCAGATACCATCACAAGAATCCAGTCCATTAACCGGTCCAAGACTCGTCGGACGATCGAGGCAACCCCAAGGAGGGCCTATTTTCCGCTATCACGGCAAGATATTTGAGGCCATTCCAGATTATAAACTCGACGGAGGAGCTTTCATGACCATTTTACCGTTGGCACGCTTGTATGACAGCTGAATGCCCATTTCAGCCATAAGTGCAGCGCGACTTTCTCCTGAGAAATCGCGGTAAGCGGGATAAGGCTCGGTATCAGGTCGCATGCCGTTCTGCATGGACCGATCATCAAGGCCGAAAGTATCTTCATGACTCCGTTTGCCATATGTTGGCCCAGTTTGGTATACCATACGCTTTCCTCTAACGTTGTCATATCCATCGCCGCCACCGGGTGAAGTGCTTTCCACAGAAGGAACAATGTGGTTGGCATATTCATTTGGCAGGGTCTTCGGAGGTGGTATAGCCTGGACCAAGTTCGGTGTTTGAGGGCGTGACACCGGAACATGGGGCATGGATGAGTATAAACTTGGTTCGGGCATGCGGGGATCCATGTATGAGTTTGGCTTCGGTGGCTCCATGCCATAGGAATTCATAGTAGACTTGGGGTAACCACCCCGTTCGGCAGGTATCTGGGGCGCCACAGGATACGAAATGGGCGTTCCTTCGTATTCGGAGCCATTGGATGGGTGTCGTATTTGGGCATATGTGTGCTGTGGGGAGTAGATACCTTGCGGTGCAACCGGTGGAGGTGTAGGAGGCATGTGAGGGGCCGGATAATGCGAAGGCGTGGAACCAAATGAAAGGTGCGATTGATATGAGGGTGTTTGGGAGTGTGACATGGGTGCAGGTGGCATGGGTCTTTGGTAAGGGGGCTGTGGGCACTGGAAGCCATAGTCGGGTGCAGATGGTCGTCGATCTGGAGCAACAAACCCGTAGGGCGATTCCATATTGCTTCCATTGCTGTTTGACCTAGGGCGGTCCATTGAAGCTGCGTATCTGTCGGGTGTCGTGAAACGGTCTGACGATCCTGCATACGCAGCTGCGCGTTCCTCGCTGAATTCGTAGTCCGTATCTCGTTTATCGCCCCGACGTCTCATGCGAACATCACGACGAATGCGAACACGGCAACCCTGCTCAGCAATGATACGGCTCAGAGAGGTGCTGGTCGCTAGGCCAGGGAACTTCTTGGCGCTATAAACGGTAAAAGGTACTGACTTGACCTCAAGGCGGAAATGAAGGAATGCTTGCGGGGAGCCTGGCTTTGATGTGGCGGAAAGAGGGATTTGGTTGGGAAGAGGCAAAGACGAATCCTTGTCGGCGTCCTTGGCGTCCTTGATCTCTTCGTACAGGTGGAAGTTCAAGCGGTACCGGCCCTCATGACGCACCGATAGATCTGGGAAGATGAAATAGCCTGCTTGTGAGGGGCGGTCGAGATATGCGACACCGGCGACTGGCACACCAGTCAATACAGGGCAGGACTGTGGTCCACCCACCCGTCCGTGGGCGATAGGGCGTGCAGTGTCAAGGGTTGCGTAAAGGAAGAAATTGGCATTGTAGGCGAAGGTTATATCGGTCTTTTGCGCATCGTTAGCCGGGTCAGACTCGAAGATGCGTAGCTCGACCACCGGCGGTGGGTCAACAGGGCGACGGTCGGCAGATGCTATTTGCGACAGTCAGTCAACAGTTAGTCAACGCGCAGCCCTGATTAGGCTCAAACGGCGAATACTCACACTTCGCTCCTGCGCCGCATGCTCTTGCCCGCTCAGGTTGTTGCATCACGCTCAATTTGTATGTGAGCTGTTTGCCTTCACGGGTGATGCGGCTGACTGAGTGCTCAGTCTCATTATGAGGCGGCATGATGGGTGGTCGGTTGGCCATTTTCGCGGATTGATGCTATTATTCCCCAAATAATTCTGCCGGTCGCAGTATCAGCCAAGATCGATCGCGTGGTGAGAGGGTTGGTCTTATGTCGATTCTGCCATGGAGAGTAACATACAATCCGGAATCCACGAGGCTTTGGAGTGCTGATTTATGTTGGTGGAGTAAGGCGTTCTTCTCCCGCGGTTCCCTCACATAAGTGGAACGACTTCCAAGATAGTCGAATCGATAAATTTCCACGCGTGCAGGAAAAGAACCAAAACCAATTCCAAGAAAATGAAAGCCTCCAGTGATGGGAAAGTCGAAAAGAGGAGAGGGGGCAGAGTGTGAATGACACTAAACACTAACAGGCCCCGAGCCCTGGGTACGCGGATTCTAGGTATTATGGGTAATTGTGGTATGAACAAAAGTACCTGTTCGGTCCGGGAGCCCCGACCCGTATGGTTTCTTGGTTTCAATGTTTCTACTGTTCTAATTTCTAATTGTTCTCTATAATAAATTATTTTGAAAGAGGTCGGGGGAAAGGGCACATAGATGTATACATCAACAAATTGGTCTTCAACTGTATACAAATTAGGGTGTTAGTGTTTTAGGGGTTTCAATAATACTATAATACTACGTAATTATACAGAAAGATGTAAATATACTAAATTCAAATCTAAAATGTGTGACGACTTTAAGACACACATCAATTTGCAGATCTAATTGCTTTTTTTGCTGTAAGTGTGTATTTATCCCATGGAACTCTCCACGTTACCCGTCATTATTCCTGGGTTCCAAGGTTCTGGCCGCAAACCCAGTCCAACGGACCGGAGTCCCTTTATTTTCCCTGGTCTCCATAATCTGCTATGCTTATATTGATATCCTTCTATAGATGAAGAATATCATGTTTTATAGGATGCCATTCTAAAAACTCCAGGATCAATATTAATCTATGGGATAAAATCCACTGACAAACTTCAATACCGCGTATTCTCATTACGAGCCTAGCCCCCCTGAGAACGACATGGAAAACAAACGACCTCGGGACTTCGAACCTTCCGACTTAGACTTCCTAATTTAGACATGGATTGTCAATCATCAGACAGAGTGATTCGCTTCGACAATCGAGCCGGACTCCATCGAACCACCGATCCCCTCTCGCCTGGCTTGGCCGACTCCACCAAGCCAATCAATTCAGGACTACTCCGTACTCCGTACATAGGCGGGTTCTGGCAGGTCCCAACTGCCAGCTGTTCATCCAATGTGCGCGCAGTTCGATGAATTTTATGCAAATCCTTCTTCTTACTGAAATCCGTGGTCATCCATGACTATTGCGGGAACCCTGATGATCTTCTGATTTGCCTACAATAGTGGATACATTATGCATACTTTTTTTTTCTGTCTTTCCTTTTCTTTGGCACGACTCATACAAAAGTACAAAATGTGGAGTACAAATATGGAGAATGGTGTTGAGGATGTCAGAACGATATACGAACGAAATACAACTATCCACCTATGTTGTAGACAAGTATTGGAAGTCACGTCAACTCAGTCGAGTAGTTGTTCCTTGGTATTATCACCGTCAATATCTGACTTCCCTGTACTCCGTACAGAGTAATGAATTGAATGCCATACATCAATCTCGCCCCCACGGTCTGCACCGAACAAGTTACCGCCCCCAACCTGTTCAGTGATATATTCTAAACGCTCAGGGTTGACCGAAAAGCACCAAAATTGAGAAAAGCTACGCTGTACTGCATTTTAGCGCCTGCTGATTTAGTTATATTACATAGTACAGGATCTAGCGAGGGATTCCATACTGGGCCGGGTCTAACGGTCCTTTTGATGGGTAGACTTGAAACCTATTTTTCTATCATTGCCATAATAGAGTATGTATCGATACATGTTATATTCCGAAACAGATCCTTTCCATCCGCTGAGTCCTCCGTCCTCCATACGGAGTAGTTATATTCAATTATGGATCTTTGGCATTTAGTACCGGGGAAGTCGGGCCATGAGAAACTACTGCGTCAGCCCTGAATAGTCGATCCGCCTGACTAAAAATCTCCTCGGCCCATTTTCCCATAACGCAAATGACAAATACTTATAACTATTCTTCATGATATTCCAAGTGATAATGCAAGTCTATGTACTTTAAACCCGGCATAATTCAACTCGGTGCTGACAGAATTCCTTATGGAAGAGCGTCTGCACAAGTGATGCGCTCCTGGGTCGAGTTTTTATTTCCTATGTTTCACGATTTCTTAAGCCAGACACTGTCGTACTCGGTCCAAGCTTTGTCACAACTTCAACCCGCACTAAGCCATGTGTTGCAGGGGCTGGGAATCCTCATGGCTCAATGCGAACCGTCACTCACTGGGCAATAATCTACACAATCAACGCAATAATAATGAAAGGATCTGATGGAGTCTTGGAAAGGCAAATCCACGTACAGATTACTCCGTACTTCATAAGAAATTATTCTATAGTTGCCTTATCCAACCCCCGATCCTTGAATCATTTCAGCTGTGAGTGTGGCTCCCCAGCCCCCTCGAAGGTCATATGGAGTACGGAGTACCGAGTACCGAGTAGATATTTCCAAGATTCAGCGCTTTGATATTCAAGAAGGATTTATTATATTACAGAAATTTCGATAGCGCTCAGCGGGCTCTTTCCTGACTGCTCCTCCATATATATTATATTGTATTCCATATTTGTACTCCGTACGGAGTAGAGAGGGCTGTTACAAATAACCCCGGAAGTATCCTTCCTCTGCAATACTAGAATATATGCATAGGTCCAATAATTCTATATACTGTAGGGACAATTATCGGTATTTGGTAGGAGTCTCTCATATCCACATGGATATATACAAGTGTTCCCCTTACTCTGACTGAATCATGCTACTCTGTACTCCCGACGGAGTACTCCGTAAATGAACTTGTAATATCCGTCTCGGCTCCGAGCGGCCCCTGTCGAAGCGGACGATAATGGTAGTACTTTGAGCCTGTCTTTGCATTTCGACTATTGCCTTGATCAGAATGGGAGGGGGTTTTCAGGTGAGTGGCTGCCGAACGGATCAAAGGGTGTCAAATGGGAGAATATTAACTTTCTCATTTCTGCAGCTACGGTCTTGTAGCCTTTGCCCTTCGTTTATATTAGTGCGATACGGTCGCATTAGGATTAACCGAGGCTCCCCCACCTCTATAATCATAGCCCTAGGTCATAGGTTAGGGATTATCCTGTTATATTTTCCGACTTTGGTCTTCACTATGAAGTATGGCCATATCATTGTTTCACGACACGGTCAGGGCTTTTTCCCGTGTTGCTTTTGGAAAAAAAAAAAAAACATGCCACTCTTGATCTTAATCATGATCTGCGTAGCAAATAACACTAATATAGTCGCATAAAATACATACACATATGCCGATATGCTGTGGTAGACACAATGACCTACAAACAAATCCCGATGGTAGGTTTGTCCAGATCCCTAGGACGACTCAAATCTGGAGTGAAAAATGAAATAATATGATCTATCCATTCGCTCCCTTGAAACTGGACTTGGGGATTGACCGCCAGTTCAATTATTGCACCGCCACGTGGAAGCGATGTTAGGTAGATCCCCGACAAGCCATAAACCAGGCCAGGCCCCTCGAAACTTGTGAAACAATTTGATTCCCTCATGCAACTAACGGAAGTAGGACGGGTCATAGTGACATCGCATTGGTCCTAACATATACATTCTATATCTTAGATGCATGATATATCGCCTTGAGTCCACAACAACGTATACAACAACCAAGGACTCGATCAAGATTTGACCGAAAAACGCGAACAACTCATGAAGTGAACAAAATAAGTCATCAAAGTTTGCAATAATCTTTTTGAATTCTCAAATCCTCATTCGGCACGAACGCCGGCGGATTTCAAACAATTCAAGCCACATTTTATCCACCTGCCTGATGCAGAATGTCAAAGGTACCGGCTTTGTACTTTGTACAAGCTGATTGTACAATCAGGTTCCCGAACAATACATTTTGTCCTGGTAACAAGTGTGTTCTGACGTGGTCGGTACTCCATATATACTTTGCGGAACAACAGTTTAGTTGCCATAGAGGGAATGTTATTGAATCATATGGAGTTTGTCTCTAAACCAACCAAAATTAGGGGGCATATGTTTAAATAGCACACTTTCGTCTATAAGATCTTTCTGTGCTTTCATTCCGCATAGAGTATGGGGTAGTTATTTGTCCTTGGGGGCTATTGAGCTTCTGTGACTTTCCGAACTAGGAAACTCGATATATACGGAGTAGTTTGAGGCTGGCATCGATATATTAAGGCGGAAAATCAACTAGGTTGGGTACTCTTGCTAGGTGATAGTTACACACCAACCATACCCCAGTACAGAAGAATATGGGGATATTGGTCCGTTAGAATGATATGGTTCCACTACGCGTCGCATCAATCCTTATACTCCTCATTTTGTTTATTTATCAGAGACTTCCTTGATAGGCCTCAGGCCCAAATGACTTTGTGCAATTAAGTCTAGGAATACTCCCACTACATATGTACCTATCCTTACTATTAAGCATCCATGCAGTATCTGTTTGCCTTGCCCTGCAATTTTGCCTTATAACTATTTATAGAGACATGTCTATATGCTTCCTAAGAGAAATATCTATTCTTCTACTCTGCCTCTCTCTATCTCTTCGCATCTATATTTTCTCTTTCTGTGTGAGGCTTGTGTTCGCTCGCTCCTCTTCAAACCTCGCAGGATCAGGGGAAAAAAAAGATGCAATGCTCTATAGATTAGCCCAGTTGTCATTCCGAAGCACTTAAACAAAACCAAGCTGTTTGTTAATATTGTTCACAGGATCCTTGACTCCTACACGTGTACACTTTCCAGTTAACTTCTCCACAATTGGAAGCATTTATCCCACTGTCGATAAATGCTCACGACATTCAACCCACAGTAAACTGTAAGCCAGATAGGAACCCCTAAAACCTTCCTAACAGCAACATAAGCAGAGTCTCATTTTGATGGGGCAGCGCTATAGCTTTATGCCTTTGTTGTTGCATATAAAATAGGCGGTGTGATTCTGCCAAAAAGTGAGGTTATAATGAACTATTAGGATATCCCTTTTGCCCTTCGGGGCATATGGTCAACTGAAAATATACAGAGAAGATTAGCATGGCCCCTGCACTAAGGATGACACGCTCAATCAAAGAGAAGCAACCTATTTTTTTTTTCTTTTACATCTTCTATATCGAGGGAAAAAGATATAGGGCAGTTTGACAATATACCTGGATATGATTGGTGCTACCGGATTAGTAAGTCACGTGTAATTGGCCAATGGCGTCGTGGGTTCGAGACCCACCCCGCGCGAAAGAGCGGGTCTATCTAAAATCGACCAACCACGGTCGAGTATCCTCTATCTCTATATAATTCCGAAAAGTGAGGTTATAATAAACTGAATGTATAGATTTTCGCCCTTCGGGGCATATTGTGTACTGAAAATATACAGAGAAGATTAGCATGGCCCCTGCACTAAGGATGACACGCTCAATCAAAGAGAAGCTACCTATTTTTTTTTCCTTCGAGATCCTATTTTGAGGGTATACGGGTGTGGGTCTTTTTGTACTGTTGTGATTGGTCCTACGCGATATGAAAGTCACGTGAAAGGATGGATCAGGCGATGGTTCGAATCGGCCAATCACGGAGTATTATTATCTCTATTGCGATTGGCTCAGACACCTCGATCAATCTAGGTAGAGTCGCAACATCAACTCCCATAACGACTGCCCTTCCTATGGATCTTCTATTGGTTTTACCTGGCTTTGTAACAAAACCCTTTGCACACATTCTTCCTCCCCTTGAACGAGCGAAAGTCACCACTGTCGATGTGATCACGCTCGACTCCCTCGAGATCGCGAAACGTGCCCGTGTACCTCCCGCAGATGTTCGCCGGCTCTCCTCCTCCATTGTCGAGGCATTGCACACCGATGTTGGCTTCGATAAGCCACAGACAAACATAGGGACCAGCGATGGACCCAGCTCTAGTATAGATCCCGATGTGGCGAGCAGAACAATCAGCTCGACGAAGCGCGCGTCACAATGGAACACTATAAGCACTCTTGACCCCGCGATGGATGGACTGCTAGGAGGCGGAATTCCAACCGGGTATGTCACAGAAGTTACGGGCGAGAGGTACGTTACAGGTGTTTATCTTCATCCAAGTTTTATCAACCGGACAGGCAGGTCAATCTGACATGTGGATCGATGTCCAGTGGAAGCGGCAAGACCCAGTTCCTTCTAAGCCTCTGTCTAGCCGTCCAGCTACCCAAACCACAGGGGCTACGACGGCGTGCCATATACATATCGACAGAGCACCCGCTATCTACGCCACGACTCTCACAGCTTCTAGAATGTCATCCTGTCCTCTCAACACTTCCTCCCGAGCAGGCGCCCTCACTGCAGGATATACTGTCCATCAACGCCATGGACCTGGAGACACAAGACCACATCTTGAATTTCCATCTTCCCGTCGCAATCGAACGTTATGACATCGGCCTGGTCATCATCGATTCAATAACATCCAATTACCGCGCTGAACACGCATCAAACAGCATCCAAGCCCTCGCCAAACGATCAACCCAGCTCTCAAAACTGGGCCATCTACTGCGCAACCTCGCCGTAAAGGAAGATATCGCCATCGTACTCGCAAACCAAGTCTCCGACCGTTTCGAATCAATAAAAAGCAACGAGCCAACCCCACGGACAGGGTTTCCGTCCATGTCCAGTCAAACAGCAGATCATGGATCTGGCTCTGTCTCCCCTTTCCCAAAAACCCGAACTGAACAGTTAGCCACTAGAAATAGCCAGCAGCCACCATCCTCTTCCCCTGCTATCTCCCCATCACCATATCACGCACCAAACGATAAAAACTTCGACGGCTCGTACCTGATCGCCCCCCGAGTACGCAGCATGTTGAACGTGGCTCATCAGGAGCGCTTCTACTCCGGCTGGGGGGATGGCGCGTACCCCGAGCATGGATCTCTGAAGAACCCGGCGCTGGGATTCGTCTGGACAACGCAGATCGCCTGTCGAATCGCGCTGAAAAAAGAAGAATCACATGCTGTGGGTGTTTCAATGGGGGATAATGATAATTCATATCTGGCGTCCACACAGGAAGCAGCCCAGTTCCAGAATGGAGGGAATGCAGACGCGTATCGAGACCCGGACTCGATAGCGATGCCTGCACCTTATCTCAAGAACAATGTCTCTGACTTGCGGAACCACCAGCCTGCTTCAGGTTCGGAATCCACTACTCGGAGGACCATGAAACTTGTGTTCGCGCCGTGGACGGCTGGCCCGAAGGATACACCACGAAAGGGCCAATCAAGTAGACGAAGTGGCGAGGTAGAGTTTGAAATTTGGAAGGGTGGTTTGAGAAGTACGAGTCATGATGAATGATTTGTCTGATGTCATATGTAACCCGACTTCATTCTTGTCTACCAAAGCTACAGTCTATCTTGGAAAGTCTTGACTGTGATATACTCCGGATGTGTTGGCATGTGTTCGTTTCAGACTATAACAGCGACAGGATTACGATATACCCAACAGCGATTTTGAGATTTTCCTCTATTAATTATGAACATCCAAGCAACAGCCAAATATTCTAAATAATAGATGTCTCGTGGTAAGTGCTAAGCTTGACGGTGTCTTGATGATAGATGTGTGTTCTACAATGCCTTACATGTGATGGTTGAAGGGGTTGAACAAAGCACAAAGAAGGAATTAATGTAACCCAAAAACTGTTGTTCCACAGTGTGTTGATCCATTTAGGGCTATAAACTTGGATTTGGTGTGGCGAGCCTTGGCTGGCGCTGCTGCATATATTCAACCGGTTATGTCTTCTGTCTTGTCTGTTACATTCTCTAGAATATCTCGAAGAACAGAGTTGGAATCTGAAGTGGAATATCACTCCAATAGGACTATCACATTTAACTTATCAAAATGCTCAGACTTTCTTTCTATATGCATATGCGTAAGTAGGCAAGAGAGAGGAACAGGAAGAACACGCTTTAAATTAACCACAATCATATATATGGACATCTCTCTAAATTAACAGCGACCATCTCTTTCTCCCCTTTTCATTAGGTTCCTTTCTTTCTTTCCCCTAACATCCTTCCAACATGCTCAAACACTCAAACACTCAAAGAAACAAGATAATGGATCCAAGGATCTAAGGTAAAGAGATGCAATGTGAAGATGCGATGTGAAGATGCAAGACAACGACAGCCATGAGAAGAAAGCTCGAGCGTCAAGACGAGAAAAAGAAAAGCATCAAATTTGATCTATAACTCTCACGCAATCTCTCAAGAAAAAAATCGTGTTGACCTTGTGTATATCCACGCAAAGTATACAAGATAAGACAACAAAGCTCGAATCAAATCAGAACAATGCAAGAGGGGAAAAAAACAAACATGATCAGAACCAAACCGAAACCAGGACTCAAGGGCTCAACATCTATTGAGCCTTGGCGACCATCTTGGAAGGAGGAATACCGATGCCGTTGGTGTTACGGTAGAACATGACACCCTGGCTCTCACCAGTGGCACCCTCGGTGGGCTCAACCCAGTGGCAGACACGGGCAGAGGTCCACATGGCCTTGAAGAAACCAGTCCAGCCGGTGTGAGCCTCGGAGCGGTAGTGGTTGCCCATGACACCCTTGATGGCATCGCTGGCCTCGTCGGCGTTGTAGAAGGGGATGTTGCTGACGTAGTGGTGCAGCACGTGGGTCTCGATGATACCGTGGAAGATGTGGCGGCCGACAAAGCCGAAGTCGCGGTCAATGGTGGCGGCAGCACCGCGGGCGAAGTTCCACACCTCGGGCTGGTAGTGAGGGAGGGTAGGGTCGGTGTGCTGGAGGAAGGTAATGGCGACTGTGAGGAATATGTTAGCGAAATGGACCAAAAGAAAGTGATATTTCTTTCGTCTGAAAACTTACCGAGCCAGTGGTTCACCCACAGGTACGGGAGACCGTACCAGACGAGCAGGTTCAACCAGCCGAAGTTGGTACCGATGAAGTACAGGCCGGTGCCGACGATGAGGAGACCAAGGTCACTCAGGGCAATCAGCTTGGCGTCCTTGGCCTCGTACAGAGGGCTGGAGGGGTTGAAGTGGTTGACACCGCCGAACCAGCCGTTTTGCTTGCCCACACCGCGGCCCTCGGGCTGCTTGGAGTGGTTGTTGTGACCGGTGACGTTGTTGAGCAGGTACAGAGGCCAGCCGAAGAGCTGCTGGGCCAGAAGGTTGCCGGCAGTCAAGATGGGAGTCTCCTCGCACAGCTCGCTGAGCTCGTGGAGGGTCTTGCCGACGCGGGTGGCGTACTGCTCACGGGTCTTGGGGACGAAGACCATGTCACGGGCCAGGTTACCGGTGGCCTTGTGGTGCTTGCCGTGGGAGATCTTCCAGGAGAAGTAGGGGACGAGCAGGAGAGAGTGGCAGACCCAGCCAACAGAGTCGTTCAGGACCTTGGAGGGGGAGAAGGCCTGGTGACCACACTCGTGGGCCAGAACCCACACGCCGGTGCCGACGAGACCCTGCACGATGGTGTACAGGGTCCAGAGGGCCACGCGGGCTGGCAGCAAGGGGACAGTCTCGGGGGTGACATAGTTGTGGAAAAGGTAGAAGACGGATCCCAGAATGGCCAGGTCACGGAAGACATAGTACAAACTGGTGGCGGCGGAGCGGTGGAAGCAGTGAGCGGGAATAGCATCGCGGATCTGCTTGATCGTATAATCTGGGATCTTGAACTCGTTGCCATAGGTGTCGAGCATCTTGCTGACCTCCTCGTCCGAGGCCATAGAGGAAAGGGAGGTAGAGGAGGGAGACTGGCGAGGGCTGTCAAAGGGCGAGGCCGAGATAGAGCTAGTTGCTGAGGACTCTGTAGCGGGGTTGCGATTGAGCGCAACGCGCTTGGGAATTGCGGTAGACGACATGTTGGGTGTTGAGGCTGACGGTGTATAACTCCGAAGTCACGGTGGGTATACTCTCAAAGTATCCCTGTTCTATTGGAATGAAACGAAAGACACGGGGTTCAAAACAACAAGAACCTGTGATCAGATTAGTTGGGATTCTCCGAGTTGTGAAGTGAGGACTACTCACAATATTTTGAGTTTGCTGTTGCACAAGGGTTGAAGCAGATCGAAGCAAATGCCCCGTTCTGAAGAAGAGCCAACGAGAAAGCAGGCAATTGACTAGCACGAACGAAAAAGAAAGAAAAGACAGAGAAGGAACAGCGCTCTCTAAAGAAACAGAAAGTCCAAAAGGAAAATTGAAATTAAAATTGCAAAAAAAAAAAAGAAAGAAAGAAAACAATCCCATGGGACAGTGAGTAATTTGCATACCGCCACTATCATCCCTATAGTCTAATCCAACCGTATGGTGTTTTGAAAATTACACATTTAGAGATCCACCTCCTTTCGCCTTCGACAGCTGAATTTTCGCATGAACTGTCCAGAATAGTCAGAATAGGGCTGATCTTTTCTCACATGGGCTGTCCATGAATATATTATATGTCTATCTCATTGGGTACAATATATGTCGGTTACACAGAGTACTCCATACTTCCATACAATATACTCTTTTCCAAAGTCCTTCATAGCCACCGCCTTTCCACCGGCTAATCCCGTTCGCCCCAACACTTTTGTAAATTACATGTTGTTGTAGTGCCCGTGGTCTGATGATGTGATCTAGACTCTATCTAGTCCTCTGATGGCTGTCACTTTCACATGCCGAGAATACGGTGAACGCGTTCCTAGCTGCATATGGACAGATCGAAGTGATCAACTTACCTCGGCGGATCATTTTCGTTCGTAAATGGAGTACGAGTACTCCGTACGGCGTAGACGGTCATGGATTGGGTTGGAAATCTCCCACCGAATCCAATATACAATATCGTGTGGCAATGCGCAATTGGATACTCCATCCGGAGTACCCAGACCCCGAAACTACCCCCGGGGATATGCGATTGTTTCTTTCTGTAAGTCAACATGGAACACCCGAGAGCTGGAGATGGCTCGGCAGTGGCATGCGCAAGGGGCATGTGATCCACTTTTTGGCTTTCCGGATGTAGTTCGGTGTTGGTACGGGCCTCAACATTATTTGCTTACTGTATTCACATATATTGTCTCGACTTGACTTAAGAAGTCAAGAGAGTACAGAATCTATAAATACAATAAATTATCTTACGAAGTGGTACTCCGTACATACAATATAGTGAACACATTGAAAAATTAAAATAAAATAGTAAATAGTAAAAATACCGACCCGTAGTATAAAAATGCCTCTACCCGCTTGTTGGGACCCTTTGTTTTGTTGGGGCCCCACTCCCCCTTTTTGAAAAATACACAAACGTTAATTTTTACTTTCACAATGTTTAATTCTTTAGTTCCCCCTGGGGGGGCACACTATCACCCGTGGGACACCCAGACACCTTGCCACCTTAGATAAGATCTGATCGCGTCGCGGGACCTCGGCGCCGATCTCGGATTTTTCTATATTCCAGGGTTGTACTGAATTAATTAGAAATGGAACTTCTCTATAGATTATTTGAAAATATCTTAATCATCCAACCTTACAAAAGAAGGCCCGAAAAGAAAATATGTGGGGGTGCGATAAGCGACCTCGAAGACCTCAAACATCGAGAGCTAAGAGATGGAGCTAATCCATACTAGTGCCTACTAACCTGTATCGGGCCAAGTGCCAGCGGGAGCCCCAGCCGAAGCCACTCAAATCCCTATACAGTCAAACCCCGCTAGAATTGAAAGAGAGCAAATCCCTTGAGTTGCGAGTCTTCTAAACTGGTGAAGGTCTCGCAATACTCTTCCAAAGTGATCGAGGGTTTCAGAAAGGTGGGGTCGATTCAAACGGGGTTTGACTGCATTCCCGAGGTCTATACAGCAATCTACACACAAAGTAGTACAATTGAAGGGTTCACAAAAGAATAAAAGGATTCATGAATCGTAGAACTACATACAAACAAGTACCCTCAGCGAGCCTATATATGACTCATTATACATACAATCATCCACCCTACACAGATCTATCAAATCAACGAACCTCCTGCGTCCGCCGCTCTGAATCAACGAGCCAGGATCCCCCACCGGCAGCATGATTACCGCCAGCGGCACTAAGACTAACAGTAGTCTTCTTCAAATCAGGGAGAACAAGAACTGTCTCGCCATGGTTACGGTAGTCAACCTCACAAGGGATCGAGCGACGAGCCGGCGCCATGGAACCCGCGGGATCAGCCGCAGGCGCCGTCGGGAGATGAGGTGCCAATGGGAGGAAGGTACGGATCTCAAGACCCGGAAGAAGGAGATGGCCCGGTTTCTGGGGAAGTAGTAGGACAGTGAAGCGGGTAGATTCGCCGTCGCGGGCGAGGAAGTTGCCCCGACGCCGGCCACCTATTTGCCACTGGTCTGGATTGGCGTGAATCTCGTAGGAGCATTCGAGAGGTTGGTCGGCGTTTTCGCGGGTCGCTGGGGAACACCAGCGTCGCGTGTGGCGGAGACATAGCTCGGCGGTGATCATCTGACCTACAGCGGCGTGGGTGGATGGCCCTGGGTCGGTGGTGGGTTTGGGCTGGAGCTGGAGGTCGGCTGTGTGCACGACCTGGATCTCGGGGACGTCGACGGGGATGATGATGCGACGGGTTGGGATGGTAGGTTGTGCGGGGAGGGGGATGGTGGTGGTGTTCTGTTTCATATGTGAGTAAAATAGCTGACTGGAAACACTAGAGTTGGTGCTTACCTTGTGCCACTCTTGGAGCCACTGTCGCACATCCTCGCCCGGTACTTTCAAGGCTCCGAGGAGATCGTCCCATCGCACAGTCTGATATGGCAGCATGTTGACCTCTCGAATGAGCCCAATGGCTTCCATGTCATTCGTGGACAGCTGCGCACGGAAACTGCTCACAATGTGAGATGTGAGCAGCGATGCGTACTGGCGGAATGGACTCGAGCCAATGGAAGCAGCGAATTGCTTTTCGACTGCATCGAGACACTCATCGTCGACACATGTGAAGTCAACACTGAGTTGTAGACTCCGCGGCGTTGATGCAGCTACATTGCCTTCATTATGACGAATTTTGTAGAGAAGGGACGCGGGCTGCTTGGGGAAAACATCAAGGGCGACGGGGCCGGTGATGCTAGATTGCACATTGTAGATGTCTGAGCTGGGTAGACTGCAGTTCATGATACGAAGCGGGATCAACATGGCCGGACTGATGGTGAAACGCGAGAATAGTAGTTCATCCTTGAAAATGTCCTGCACGTTGACCGATATAGGTAGTGCTGAAACAACATTGAATGATGCCGAGGAAGCGAATCGGCCTTGCTCAGTCTCATATCCGATCTCTGCTCGCGCTGAGAGGGTCGAAAACGTCTCCTCCACAGTGTAGGGAATACGTAGTCGGACAAATGACCGCGCCGGCAAGTGCGCAAATTCGATGATGCCCGAATCGTGGTTGGCATCCACCTCAATCTTGCCATCCACGACCTCTGTTTCTGCAAGGCGAAGCCGTAGGCCTGCAGTAGCTGGCCGGACGCGGATCGTACCACTCTTGATATCATTTCGTCCGCTATCAAGTTCTAGCTCCAGCGTCCGCATGGCCTGAAGGTTAATAAGATGCGGTGACACAATCTTCGCCTGCAGAGCTTCGGCCGGGGGATAGCAATATATGTAAGGCCGGTTGTCGGTTTCCTCCGAGTCTTCGGTTTCCCGGAAGCCAACTGGAAGGGTGGGGTCGTGCCCGCCATGGAAGTTAAAGACAAGGTTGCCAGCCCTCATCTCGAGCCGGTCAATAAAGTACTTGCCTTGAAGTGTGGTCTGCATAAAAGTTAGTCACCGGTAGCGAAAGTTATCCTACGAGTACTTACCGAGCAGTCAATCAAAATCTGTGTTGACGATGATTTCACCACGAACTTGGCTGAGCTCTCGATCCAGTGCTCAGAATTCTGAGCGCTGTTGGCGCTGACCAGCCGAATTTTGAGATTGCTAATCTCAATCTGCTGGCCCAGAAGGAATCGCAAAGACAATTGTATTTGGAATCCATCCTTGTTGTCGTACAGACGAATGGCTGGGTCGACGCAGAATTCGGCAAAGAAATCTGTTAAGGAAGCAGGAATATCCTTTTGAAGAGCGCTAGACACTTCAAACAAATCGCGGACATGCCCTTCTAATATTTCTTGCTCAGTAGAAGGAATCGAGCCAGCCACGGACTTTTGCCTGACTGACAATTGCGCCTGCGCATATGTAGCAAATTTGGAAAGCAATCGTATCATCATCCGAACGTACTCCTCGTTCCGTTTGAGCTCCTTTAAGCACCGTGCGTGGAGTTCCAACATGCTTCCTTCCAGAACAATCCAATACTTAGAGCCGTAGAAGGGAGCCATCCGATGGAAATAGGAAGCAGCGGACTCGTAGTCTTTCCGGCGGTATCGTAGAATAGCGATTTCAGCCAGGGCCTGTTCGACAGAGTTGACACGATTGGCTGCCATATGATGGCGAATCAAACGGTCTGTGAGGTCTTCATAGAGAAACAGGAAGGCGTCTTTTGACTTTAATGCAGCCCTGAGACCAGAGAGCTCGATGCCTACAAGCGACGATTCCTTTTTCTTATTGGCTGTCTGCGACTCTTCAGTGTCATCGCCGTCCAGCGAGATCTCCGCCAGGTCATTTTCCCCAGAACGATGGCGATCATCAAAGAGAAGACCGAGATTGTTCCAGTTCTCAGCCCAGCCCCGTCTGCTAGCAATCTCCTCGAGGGACCGCCGAGCTAGAAGCAGCAACTCCGCCCTCCCGGATGATAGCTGTTCAGAACCAGTCTTCTGAGTGAGAATAGGCATGGGCTTAGGGTGTTCCATAGTGGATCGCCGCTGCATCAACGCCACACTATCAGAGATATCCTGGGTGACTGGCCGGGGAGGTCGGGCACCAGATGAGCCTATGAGGGAACTAGAGCGGCGGGGCACATCGGCACGGGAATCTGCCATCGCGGTAGCAGCGGCTTCACTCGATTGTGCAACTGCATGAAGAGAGGACTCAGGGAGCATGAGGGTCGGAGTAGAGGTTTGACTCAGGATTTGGAAAGCTGCCGAAAATGCCCACGACGAGACTAGATTGTTGATAATATCTGTCTTGTCATCATGAACTACCTTCGCCAGACCACATTCGAGATCATAGCGGAGGGTACGTGCAGCTAAACCGATAAATTCTGTTGCTCTTGCACAAATCTCAGCTAGTAGAATGAGGTCTTCGGGCTTCTTGCCTGATTTCGCCGCCTTGCCGTCTGCCACAGGTTCGCTACCAGCCAGTGATGGAGCTCTCGCGGCTCGGAGTAGTAGAGTCAGTTGACGAGAGAAGATGTATGTGCGGAAATCGAAGATGGAGATATCACTTCCCAGGATCATTTCCCGGTAGGACATCTTGTTGGCGTTAAATGGGAAATCTCCCGGCTGAAGCTCCGAAAAGAGAGCCGCATCATCGCTGTCACTGTCATCGGAAGCCCCAATCTCCAATGCCTTTTTGGCCATCTCAGCCCAGTTTTTACTAGTGATCGAGAGCGCACCACTGTGTTGGTCGCCGCTCCCATCGAGCTGCTCTCTAATGGCCGCATCCAATCCAACGGCTAGCTCATCGTATCCAGCCAGCGCATCTTCGAAGAGGCCCACATTCTCGAACCCCCGAGCAAGACCTTCCTTGAGGATGAAGAACGTGCAGAAGTTCCAGCCAGGCAAACTGCGCTGAGAGTCTTTCTCCTTTATATCATCCTCATATTGAGCCACACGTAAATCAAACGAGGCTAGAATCCCGTTCTTCATTTTATCAATCAAATCCTCCAATTGCTCCGCCAATTCAGGGGACTTGGTCCCCTGCTTCGGAAGACGCAATTGGGCCACACGATCCACAGCAGACTTGGATGACCCGTTGAAGTCGGCCTTTGCCTTTTCCAGCACTGTAGTTGAACCACGGCCCCATTTGGAGGTGGGTGTGGCCGCCTTGTCCGCAGCATCACCGTCCGGTACCACATGCAGGATAAGCCACTCGAACGCATCGTGCTTTTCCTGACTAGTAGTCGCAGGCTGCGAGCTTTGGGAAGACGCGTTGGTCTTGATCCATTCGCGAAGGTTCCGCCGGGCCGTCGCCTTGTAGGTTTCGTTGTCGTCGCATCGGAGGAGGTAGACTTTCAGGTATGGGGTTTGACGTAGACCGGGTATTTGGTGCCTGCGATGGGCAACTGTGCCATGAACAGTATCGCTCGATGATTTCCGTTCGTTTGATTCTTGCGCAGGTGTGAAGCCGATGCGGAGCGACTCGATTGACCGCACGGGGCGGGTTGGCGATTTCCAGTGGAGATTTTTTAGGGGGAGCTTCGATTCAATCACGGGCTGTATGAGCGGAAACAAGCCCGAAGGATCTGTGTATTCCACTGTGTTTTATGGTCAGCGCAAGCTTCCTTCCTTGATCACGTTGGTCGTACCCGTTACATTGCTCGAAGCCTGCGAAGGGTCCATGATTTCCCGGGCGCAATACGGGAAGTGGCCAATTGACTTCAGGACATCTCAGAATTCAAGGTGCATAGGAGCTTTCATGCGCCTGGGAATTAAGGGGAAAAGTCGCGGGGTGAATGGAGACATGCTGTCAACAGCGGCCACGCACGGCCTCGTTCTTTTCCATTTTAGTGCATATCCCTCGCTGCTTTTAGAATTGGGATCTACAACTGACTGTTTCTTTGTTTTACTCTCTTAGTCTTGTATATTCAGACAAAATACATATTTATTTAGAGGTTTATGTGTATTTAAATACATATATACTGTACTATATTCTAAACATCTATCTCAACAGAAAACGTCATACCAGCATGACCTCAGATCTCACACCTCAACCTCAAACACCTTTGCTAGCACAACACCACCAACCAAAACAATCCCTGCTTGTATAGGCAGTCCAATCTGACCTGCCACAGAAAAAGGAACCAGGGCTTGATTTTCTGGCCTCACCACCTGTGGATAGAAGAACCCAGTTGAGGTGACACCCAGCCATGCCATAGACCACGTTAGGCCAAGAGCCCTCTGCCACAGCGGTTTAGGAAGTTTTTGGCTTTGTCCATTAGACTTCAAAAAATATTTCCAAAGCTCTTTTATGGTGTCTTCGATCATGAGGCCTAGAGGGGCCGTGACGAAGAATAACATGGCGCCGGATTCCTGTGCTGGGATTCCCTGCACAATATCGAGGACGAGATGCAACCCGCCCGAACAGAAGAAAACAACAAAAACATTCATGTACCTCTGCATGAAGGACCTCGGCGTTAGACCCAATATGTCTTGGGTGATGAAAGCGCTGACAGAGGTCAGAGGGTTTTGCAGCATTTGGTGCCAGAATTTTCTACGAGATCGATGTCAGTACAATACCCCATCTCCATATAATTTGCCGTGAATAAACTTACCCCCAGAAGCCCCGTACTGTATCGGCATCTACCGCTCTTCCGTACAATGGAGGACAATTTTCAGGCGAGTCGAGTCCAAGTCCCACAAGGATGATCGAAAAGACACGATGGTGGAAATCTATGAGAATTCGGCTCACCACAAATCCCGCCATGATATTTGAGATGATACGCTCAATCCATTGTTCGGTTGATATATCCCATTGAGGCACTGGCGGCAACACCCCACTTTTCTCTTGCTCCAATGCCTGTTGCAACGCAAGAGTAGCAAAGACATCTAGAGCTAGATATTGCCAAATAACAATGGCTGTTTGGCGAACCAAAAAGCGACCACGAGGAGGCGTGTTCATATTACGTCGTTTATAATATGCTGGCTGTGGAGGGGCGTTTTTTATTTGCCAGGGAGTGTTAATCCCACGAGGGTCAGTAAAAAACCGAGTGGCGGCATAAATTCGAGCTACAAAGCCCTGGCTACCCCCAGAAGGCAAATCATTGCGATCCTTGGGGTTGATGAGTAGCAAGTTTAGGCATTGGAAGGCGATGGTTATGAATAGGCGACCGCATTCACACCATACGAATCCGGGGCCTAGCGCCGTGGCCACCGGTATAGCTCGATATACAATAAAGATAGAGCATGGAATTGACAGGTACCGAAGAACATATTGTTTTGGGGTTGCGATTAGGAGAGTTGCGGGTATAAGGCATTGAGCAGCATAGAGAAAGAGAATTTTCAGAATGTTGAAAGAGGTTGACATGGCCCGCCTATTCCCAAGCGAAAGGGGAAACGCCTTTTTAATTGGGGTTGATGTTGCGAGAGATGTGATTTTGTTCAAAAAGGGGCGATCGTTTCTTATTTTTCATTTTTTTGCATAGAATCTCAATATTGGACTGGGCCCCTTACGCCAAGCGATAAATACGAAGACGGCAAAATAGATCCATGCTTCTATATTATTCACAATCCCTCGATATAAAATTGAGGCTTTATTAATATTCAATTGCTTGTAAATCACTCCCCGGTGCATACATGTTCCGATCTATAACTATCTGTCTCCGTGATAATTAGTGGAAACGATAAGGGATTCACTAGTAATATACCCCTCTCTTGACTCTTTCTTGGAGATCAAATACTTAAACTTGCCCCATTAGGATAATATTATATGTCACGGTATAGCAGGAGATTTGATAACATATCTATCAAAGTCGCTATATACAGACGATCCAGCAATCCCGTGCATCAGACCTCGAGATTTCCCCGCTCATATATATATAACCCAGCATAGCATCCCAAGAACTTTTGAACTGCCACGCCATTTCAAAAATGGATTCAGCTCTTCACGATGCCGTGACTCGATTTATCGAGCGCCACCCTGAATCCCAACGCCTGCATAAGCTATCCCTCGAAAGTCTACCGGGAGGGAATACCCGCACGTTGCTGCACACAGCACCATTTCCAGTTTTTATGCGCAAGGGCGAAGGTTCAGAATTGTGGGATGAGGATGGAAACAAATAAATACATCATACATCAATCCGGCCTTCGGGAACGTCTCGACTAACAATATTTTCCAGGTATTTTGATCTAGTCGGCGAACTATCCGCCGGGCTATATGGACACTCCCACCCGACACTGCAAAAAGTGTTGACAGAAACCATCCAGAATGTCGGATTAAGTCTGGGAGCGACGAATGTCTACGAGCAGCGATATGCATCGTTGCTGTGTGCGCGGTTTAGTCTCGAACGGGTTCGATTTACAAACTCCGGAACAGAAGCAAACATCCACTGTCTTGCTGCAGCCAGGAAATTCACCGGCCGTCGTAAGATCATCGTTTTCCGCGGAGCATATCATGGTAGCGTGTTGTCCTTTGGAGATAGCATTGCGGAAAACAACATTGACCAGGCGGATTGGGTACTACTGCAATACAACGATTCCAAAGGTGTCCAGGAAGCGTTTTCCCAAAACAATGATATTGCCGCTGTCATTCTGGAGGGTGTCCAGGGGTCTGGCGGGTTCATCTCTGCATCGCCCGAGTTCCTACGAACAATCCGCGAGGAGAGCGAGAAAGCGGGCGCGTTAATGATTCTGGATGAGGTGATGACATCGCGGTTGGCACCGGGAGGATTGAAAGAGTTGTTCGGGATCAAACCAGATCTCATCACTTTGGGCAAGTATCTAGGTGGAGGCTTGCCATTCGGGGCTTTCGGTGGCAGACAAGATATCATGGATGTTTTCAACCCTCTCACGCCCAGGGCTTTGGTACACTCTGGCACATTCCAGAATAACACTTTGATGCTGCACTCTGGGTATGCGGGACTCTCTGAAGTATATACGGCTGAAGTTGCTCAATCGTTCAATGCCCAAGGTGATGACTTGCGTCAGCGCTTGCAACAGGTCTTTGCGGGATCCAAGTTCTGTGTTACTGGCCATGGTTCTCTCATGTGCGTTCACGTCACTGAGACAGGACTTCGCGCGGAGCAGATCACTTGTCGAGATGATGTTGCTGCGGTTGAGGCTACGGATCTCAAGCAGCTTTTCTGGGTGGAAATGGTGAATGCAGGGTTCTGGGTGCAGAGTCGAGGAACAATCACCTTGAACATCGCTATGTCTACCACGGCTCTCGATGCGTTTGTTGAAGCCGTCGAGGAGTTTTGCCAGAGGTATAAGTCCTTGGTTGTAGTCTAGTACATCACATAGATGGTATCCTTACACTGGGCCTAAAAAGGGACAAATGAAGAAAGCAGATATTTCAAGAATTCTATTCGGATGTGGACCATGACAACACAATGCATATGCACATTAGGCATGTAGGTATAGCACTGCATACCTGAGTGGCGGACCGATCGCCGATGTAACTGCAACAGCAACAGCTCACAGATAATCGTCATGAGGTTCAAGTTAGAAAGTTACATGGAAGGACAGTAAAATTCAATCATGCGGATTCTACATAGATAGTCATGCCGCGTCATTATGCACAAAAATAAGAAAAAAAGACAGAAACCCGACAGTTAGTCCGTCGTATAATAGGGAAGCTTCACTCGCTCAGGAAGAACACCGTAGAAATATGACCAGAGAAAAAAAAAGAAAAGAAAAGAAAGGAAAATGCCCTAAATGCCCAGTTCCACAGCCGGCTGTGTATAGCGAGCTTTCACAAATTCAAAGCTGTCCGTGACGCCTTGCCAAATCCCGGGGGCGTAGTTTCGACCCCAGGCGCAAATAACGAGAATGAGGAGAGGAATCTGTAGGAACGGTGTTAGCTGTGTACTAGGCTGAAGAAGAAAAGAAGCCGGTGGGCATGGTTGTTTACTTACCCAGATGAAGTAGAGGTTTCGGTCGCTGCCTAGACCTTTCATTCGTCGAGCCTGTTGCTCTCGGAGATGCTTTTGTTGCTCGCGTGAGATGACATTGCGCCCGATTGTGATGTCTTTGATATCGTCCTTCTCGACTTGAGCGAGGGATGCTGAAGCTGAAGCCGAAGCCGAAGCCGAAGCGGCGGCCGCAGCAGCACTGCTCTGGGCCTCGAAGTGTTGGTCGATAGCTGCCTCTGTTGCGGCACGGAGCAGACTGGACTTCTTCATGTCGGACTCATCGGTGGCGTCGGGGTGTGGGAATAGCTCATCGTATGAAGGTGGTTGGTTGGGATTGGGTGCGGAGGTGCCCTTCAGGTAATCCCACCAGCCATCGCGAGCAGCAGGTCGGTGAGGGACGAGGTTGGTTATGCGGCGCATCATTCCTTGCCCTTGGTAGTCTTGGAGGGCGGGCATTGCGGGTATCGCGGGCATTGCGGGCATTGGAGGCATCGGAGGGAGAGCCGGGAGATTGGGGAGATTGGGGAAGGCATTAGCCACGCTCTGCTGGAATTGATTGATTTGAAGAGCCAGGTGGTCACGCCACGCGACAAGAGGTGCTGGGGGGGCAAAGCCTTGACCATCTCCGGGTGCGACGGTTGGTTCGCTATTGTCCATAATTGGCGGACTGACATCTTGGTGCATACTAGACCGACGAGAAGAGCTGAATTGAAGAGGCTCCGAGTCGGAATCGTCGGTAGTTTCCTCTGAGTCGATATCCTCTGAGTCATCAACAGCATGACCAAGAGATCCAGAGGCGGAAGACACTTCCCACATCGAGCTGAGCGAGGCTGAGCTGCTTTGCCGGCGGCGCGATGTGAGGGACCCAACACTGCGGGACCGGTAGTGCTGAGACGGAAGCAATGCAGCTTGGTGCGCGGGAAGCGTTGTCGCTAGGTCTGCAGCAGTGAAACCTCGTACACTACGAGTGTTGGGATTGGCGCCCGTCAGACGCAAGCGGTGGACAATGTGAGCATGGCCATTGAGTGCGGCCAGATGCATTGGCGCATTGCCCGTGTTGTCTTGCACATCGGGGTTTGCACCTCGAGCTAAAAGACCCGCAACAAATCTCGTCAGTCCCAACGATGCCGCAAAGTGAAGAAGACTCTGGCCGGTCGTGCTGCGAGAATTATACCGCGGTGGCCGGGGACTGTTATCCAAGTCGATGAATTCCAAGTAGGTCAGCATCTTGGAGTCGAGATCGCCGAGTTTGCCTTGGTTTTCAAGACCCGGTACTTGGCGTTGCTGACCCCCAGAGGAGTTACCTTGCATGTCTGCCTGCATGTTGAAGAATGCGTTTGGATCGCTTCCCATGATCTGTTGCGCTGTGTGGAACGCATCCGCTTGGCTGCCCAATTTCTGACCAAGGATGTTCAGTGCCAAGCGATACATTTGAAGCTCACGATCATCCACATAGCGGAAGAACAGTTGCTGTTTGGGCATGAGGGGTTGAGACTGCTGGACTTGGCCAAATGTCGGGTGCTCATGTTTGAATACCACAGACACCAATCCTGGTTGAAGAGCGGGAGGGGTCAAGCAGTTGAGGCACTTGTCACCCCAAAAGGTGGTTGTAGTAGCCAAGGTATCACCGAAAACAACCTCCATGCCAGGATAAAATCCGCTGCCCAACAACGTAACCTCAGTACCTCCTGTGATAGAGCCCTCGGCAGGCACCAACTTGTGAATCACTGATGGCAATCGATTGGGAGTATTGTTGAGGGGAGGCCAAACCTGGCTTGAGGAATTCGCGCCAAGTCCCATGGGAATATTTGGATCATGGAAGCCGTTGCGATTCGAGCCACCTGGTGTCCCCGGACGACTGGGATGGGTGGAGTTGGGTGTCGACGCCACTGCTCCCCCGGCTAGGCTATCCAAACTTTGTCGCTGGGCGGGAGTCGGGTTGAAGAATGGGTTGTTATCATTGTTCTGGTTTGGAGTGGGCGGGCCATTTCCATATTGAGCTGACATGGCGGACGGGTTTACGAATGGCCGTTCACTTGGTGAAGCGAATCCACGAGCAGCCGCAAGTTGTGCAGCATTGTTCATGGCCGCTGCCGATGACTGAGGTGTCTCGAGTCGTGTCATCGTCAGTTCCGATGGAAGCCTTCCAGAGCTGCTGTGTTTGCGCCGTTTGCTTTGTGGCCCTTGGAAATCCGATGGGGATGCTCCTCGAGACAGGCTCCTGGACGATTGAGACACATGCGCTCCATTCGTTTGGCCCGGTGCCGCAAATGAACTGGGCGTAAGCTGATATTGTGAATTGAACCTTTGTTGAAGACCCTGCAGATCAGTCGGCGAATGAGGTGCACCGAGAGAACTTTGCCCGTTCTCGGGGTTTTGGCCTGAGGGAAACACTCCAACTCCCGGTACTTGTGTCCCATCTGCGAGGGATGGCGAAGGGCCAGTCGGTGCAGGCGCTGATGGAGCCTGCGTCTTGTGGTCGTCCGTTATCATAATCGAATTTGTGATAGCCTGCGCGACCACGTTGTCCAAGTGATCCTTCACAGTGAATATAACCTGGAACCCGAGCTTCTCATTTTGGTGTCGGCAATAGCATGCAATCCGCATCGGCAGTTCCACTTGCATTGATCCTGGTGGGACTGATAATCTATCGCCGTAGCCGCTGCTGGAGTTCTTTGCTGGTTCGGTCCATTCCTTGATCTCGCTGGTGTTGAAGACGATGACACGCTTCTCTTCATCCTTTTGAAACAATTCATCCTCCTCGGGCTTCCTTTGCTTCTTCCGTGACGCACGTTTCCGTTCTCGCTGTATACACCCGCTGCAGATTTTCACATCACCTCCGTCTAATGGACGTTCGTCATCCGAAGTTGCTTGATAGTGATCACCCCTTGTTCGTGCAAATGCCCGCTTGATCTTTTCTCTGTCTTGCATGGCGCTTGTGCATACCAGACTCGTATACAATTGAAGGGTATCGCTGGTAGGTTCGGTGGCAGGAGGAGCAAGAAATTTGAGTTTCGAGATGGTGTGCGAGGGAAGACGGAGTTTCTTGACGCCGGTAGGTAGCGGGGAGAGGGTTAATCGGATCGGAATTTGAGTCTCAACGCGGGATTTAAGGGAAGTTGGATGCACAGTGAGAACAGGTTGTAGAGAGTGCGTACTCGCTTGAGGTTGCGCCGGGGAGGAAGCGAAGTTGACAGGGAATTGGTATGGTGCGGGTGAGCCGAAGTTCATGGCGGGTGATAGGGAGGCGTGGAGAGGGGACTGGCGATTCATGTTGATGCCTCCGAAGCTTTCTTCTAGAAGTGACGAAGGAGATTGCCCGTCCCATTGCGGAGCCGCTCTGTCCATATCTTGAGGTATTGTGGTTGAGTATGGCGATTGGCCGTTGAGTCCAAAAGCGAAGAATGGAGACCCGGGGACATGAACCTATGATTTGTTAGCATTGTGCGGAAAACAATGAAGCTGTTCGAATGACTCACAGAAGGCACAGCATCGATCGACGTCAACCCAGCGTGATTGCTCGAAGGACTCCAGAGCTGGGATTTCGAGCGCTTTGGGGGTCTCGGGAGTGACCCATTGTCCGTCTTCAATGGACTAGGGCTACTCGCTGCACTTTCAAAATCAAAGGCTGCGTCCATTGCCTTATTGCTGACCTCCAGATCAGGATCCATAGAGAACCCACCATCCATAGGAAACGAGGGATCAATATTGAACGGCGACTCCTCCTTAACTGACGATAATTCCGGGCGCATCCAGTCCTCCGACGGGTAACTAGTAGAAGCTAAAGGATTCTCACTATGCGCTGCGGAGTTTGTCGAAGCGACCGATGTTTGTCGCAGGTGGTTGCGTGGCGATTCGGAGGAAGAACTGCGACCCGAATCATCTGGCGATTCGGCTGGCGAGTCCGCGGCAAGCGTCGGCTGCCTCAGGCGATTTTGGTCTTGGTATGGTTTCGAGGGCCCCGAGGCACCATTCGGACGGGACGTTGTTGCTCGAGCGAATAGGTCGTCAAAGTCTCCCCCAGCATTTTCAGTTGACATCTCGAGTTTTGTGGGGTCCAAGAAGTCCATGTCGTCGTCCATGATGATAGGATCCAGGGCGGAAAAAGAGGGCGAAAAGGGTGCCTGCGCTGATACCATGCTTCGTTCTTGTTTTTTCCGGTTCCTGATTCTTGTAAGTCGCAGTCAATCTCAACCGTCAACAGCCACCTTCACAACAATTGAATATGACGATTCGGTCGCGTGTCGAGAGAGAATCTCAGAGATAGGGGTCCAAAAGTATGACAATCAAGTCTTGTCACGGTTTAAACCAGGACCAGTCTCCGATACCATGGCCCTGAGAAAGGTGAGATTTGAAGGTGTTGGGAGTCACTGCCTTGCGGATTATCCTGGAGGAAAGGGGAGCGGGAAAACTGTGAGTGCCGATCCAGGCCGGCAGAACCTCAACAAACGTAATCAACAACTTTACTTGAATTTATATAGTGTTGAATGACTGAAATATTGAATTTATTCAAGTGATTTGATTGGATTAGGTTTGAAAATGATTACATTTTTTTTTAGGAATGTTTATCTCCTAAATCATAGCCATAGAGATATTTGTGTTCAATATAGACACCTTAGGCCTCACAAAGCGGTGACCAATACACCACCCTCCACC
The DNA here is from genome assembly GCA_028827225.1 of Penicillium sp. CMV-2018d. Taxonomy (NCBI): domain Eukaryota; kingdom Fungi; phylum Ascomycota; class Eurotiomycetes; order Eurotiales; family Aspergillaceae; genus Penicillium; species Penicillium hesseltinei. The sequence continues at coordinate 3,120,899 of JAPZBW010000002.1, read as the reverse complement.
CCCATATCTTTTCATCGCTTTGATTTGCTGTTGATCCTCCTTCTCCCGTCTGAAAAGCGGGAGAGGGGTCTGAGTATCGGTTTTGAGCTCTGTTCTGCGGAGTAGTCCTTGAAAGCTTTGGAAGACTTTGTGCGGCCTACTTCTTGCTTTGTGACACCAAATTCTTCCTCCATGGTCCTTTGGAATGACGAAAAAGTACTTGGTACTGCATACATACATAAGAGGATAACGTACGGAGGCCTGTGCCAAACGCACACAGCCACTTCGGGGTCATCATGTCTCCGCAAAGGAGATTGTGGCACCCTGCTTATCGGCTGTGTCCTACTCTCGCTATGTTGGTGTAACACGGCATGATGGCATGCAGGCCTAGCTATCAGTTGTAGGTGTGTTGCTTACTGCGATATCGTATCAAGACACCAATGCAGGTGGCATTATGCACTTGAAGGTTGTGATCGTCGGACTCACCATGGCAAGAGACTCTGAGCGACCTTGGGATGCTGTACTGCGAACACCTCTCAACATTGTGTGTATATATAAAATCCTGTGTTGGTGGGCACTACTAGCAAATTGTAGAATAGGTATCTTTTGTATAGCAACTGCATACAAAAGGTACATAACCGTAACAGCATAACCTCAATTTTCTTAACCCTCAAAAATATCGCAAGATATATAATAGTAATAGTTCAAATGAAATCTCAATTATTTACTATCAACCTTGGTAAGAATTATCGAGTCTACTTGAAGCGAGAGACTGGTTCAGGTTTTAAAATATATAACTATGTGGTGCTGTCTTAAGGCTCTTACACTTCTACATATATTTTAACTAAAATCATATTAGCAGTAGATCGATCGAACTAGGAATACATCATAATCTCGTTTGTCTATTTTTCTTTTACCTCCAAGCTAGTTTGGAAGTTGAGAAGAAAAAGTGATGCTATGTGGATGTTGCGCATATGTACCTTTTGTATGTAGTTGACATACCAAAGATACCTGGTATTTACAATTTGCTAGTCTATCTCACCAACACTTGTTGGTGAGCTTGCCACGAACTAGAGCCTCCATGGACAGTGGATAGTCTGCCTTCTTTAAGTATACTCCGTGAAACCGGTTGACTGTCTATAAGCGTTTCATCAGCCCTAGAAATGAATGGACCTGCATATATGGGGATCTAGTTCCTCCGGCAATCACACAGCTGAAACTGGCTATTGTTGATCTAGACTTACATCGAAACTTCCCGCTAATTACCAGGCTCAGGTTCAATTAATTTGAGAAATGCTTGCCGAGGTCAATGGTCCAAAGTCTAATCAATCTAATTGAGAAAAGGATGGTCTAGTGAGAAGCGTCAACTCTGGAATAACGTGATTTTCATGTGACTTGAACAACCACGACTTCCTTGTAGTTTTAGCGCCTTTGCAATTTATATTGCAATTTAGATCTGACGGAAGCGCTGAACACGGACCATTGGGGACTTTTGTGGATAGCGGCACCCTATCATGCAGGAGACGGACATGCAGGTGGAGTGTTTCAGAAATTTCTCTAAGCGCAGAGGCTTGATGGAGTTAACGACCCCTGGCGTTTGAAGGGGTAAACAATGACCATCTTTAAGCCTGGAACATTGTTCAAAGCGGGTTGAGTTAAAAGAAAAACAGATGTTGAAGTTGGCCATGTACATTATTTTTCAACATACCTATTTCAGCATACAACATAGTAGGAGATACTAGATGACCTGCCAGAAGGCCTTGTGGGATATCACATTCTCCAAAGTTCCCCTGAAGCTTTAGAATTTAACGAGGTTTCCCCGAAACAGAACCAAATCTTGGTTAAAAAGTTGAAAGAGCGGAGATGTCCTCGCTTTAAGGGGTTGAAACTCGGACTGTCACAGACAACCGCCCACGATCGACAGCCCTAACTAGGAAAATATGAGACACCATCAATCTCCCTCCGTCCTTGCTGACCCTGATAGAGCATAGGTTAATTACGGTTGGGCGCTAGTGCAGCCTTGGGAATATCTAGCGCTTTGATCACTATATCCTTCATCTATCTGTCACCTCCTAGATGCAGATGTCTCGGTCGCTCACAATTCTCCACCTATGGCTGCACTCACAGAGTGGAATCCTTGTGCTATGCTAGAAACCACCGTCGAACTTGGGTGAACTCCGCCGTGATACGTGTTTCTTGGCAACGGAGTGCTGCCGCTTTTGTCGAAATGGGAATGATGCCAGCGAGGAACGTACATATATAAGGCCCTGGCATCCGGGCCACTTGATATTTCTCATCTATCCTTTGCATTCCATTCATTTCAAGGTCTAGTGCCATTCATTCTCTTTTGGGTTGACTTCATTGACTGAAGTCCCCTGTTCATTCTTTTTTTCCTCGATCACCTCTGATACTTCGATCCTTTCCAAATAAAACGCTGTGCGTTTTTGACCAACTTCTTCAACATGTCTGTCTCAAAGATTACTGGTCTCCTGCTTAGCTCGGCCGCCATGGTCGCTGGCCACGGTTATGTGTCGGGTGCTGTTGTTGATGGCACTTACCACGGCGGCTACCTCGTGAACAGCTACAGCTACATGTCGGAGGTGCCCGCCAACATTGGATGGGCTGAGAAGGCCACCGACCTCGGCTTCGTCGACGGCAGCGACTACGCTAACCCCGATATTATTTGCCACAAGGACGCCACCCCTGGTGCGATCTCCGCCGAGGTCAAGGCCGGTGGTAAGGTCGAGCTGCAGTGGACCGAGTGGCCCGAAAGCCACCACGGCCCGGTCATCACCTACATGGCCAACTGCAATGGCGACTGCTCCAAGGTCGACAAGACCACTCTCAAGTTCTTCAAGATCGCCGAGGCCGGTCTGATCGACGACAGCAACGTTCCCGGCAAGTGGGCAACTGACGAGCTCATTGCCAACAACAACACCGCTTCTGTCACCATCCCCAGCGCCATCGCCGCTGGCAACTACGTTCTCCGTCACGAGATCATCGGCCTGCACTCTGCCGGCGAGGTCAACGGTGCCCAGAACTACCCCCAGTGTCTCAACCTGAAGGTCACCGGCGGCGGCAGCGACGCTCCTGACGGCGTCCTCGGCACAGCCCTCTACAAGGCCACTGACCCCGGTATCAAGATCAGCATCTACACCGCGCTGGACTCCTACAAGATCCCCGGTCCCGCTCTGTACACCGGCGCCGCCTCCGGCTCTTCATCCGGCTCCGCAACCACCGCTGCTGCCACCACTGCCGCGCCTACTGCTGCCTCAACCGTGAGTGCCTCTCCTACCCAGAACTCCTCTTCGCGCCATCTCACCCGCACCCGCACTGCCCACCCCACCTCCAGCCCCAGCGGCACCCCCACTCCCTCGTCTGCTGCTCCCTCGTCTGCTGCCACGTCGGCTGCCTCAACCTACACCGCTAGTGAGGCTGGTTCCGAGTCCACCGAGGCTCCTTCCGCCGCCACTGAGACTGCCACTTCCACTGCTTCTTCTGCTCCTCAGGTTACTGACGAGCCTGATACACAGACTGCCAGCTCCGCCGACAGCGTCTCCATCACTTCCACCGCCAGTGGCCAGTCGGCCCAGAGCACCACCCCCGTCTCCAGCGGTGACGGCTCCGAGTCTAGCTCCAGCGCCACTACTACCGCTGCCCCCTCCGCTGCCGCCAGCTCCGGCGCCAGCTCCGGCGACTACTCCTCGTACCTCAGCTCCCTGAGCGCCGAGAAGCTCCTCGAGACTATCCGCTCCACCCTGAAGTGGCTTGTCTCTGACAGCAAGGTGCACGCCCGTGCCCTGGCTCACTGAAATGTTCGCGCCACATGGTGGACTTATACTTGTGGATGTCTTACATCTATTTCCCTCTTCTCGGTGTGAATCTTGTTACTGAATGTCTGTGGAATTTGGATCGGGTATCCTCTTCTTTTTGTCAATTTTTTGACTGGAACTGATTGTAACAACACCGCATCACGGATTTCTTTTATATTCTCTTTCCTCCTGCATTTTGCATATAGGAGACGATAGGCCTGCTTTGGTCTTTTCCCTTACTTTACTTTGACGAATGGAATCTTTGGACTGCTCAATTTTATGATCTCGTAGATGAAAGCGTAACATAAGGCTTTACTAGCCCGCCGTAGGAAAGGGCAAAGAAGGAGATCAGGCATTTGTTCCACCCTCTCGCTGCAGTAACGGAATTAGGAATGTCGCCCAACTCTGGTGTACGGCAGGTTTTAGATGCCATCACGCTAACCGGGCTTTTCCCAGGTAGAAAATTAAAAGGTTATATATAGAAAAGTCTTTAGCTTGGGGAGACTCGAAAAAAGGTCCGGGAGGCTTCCCAAAATCGCTTAATTTATTACGATATCAATATTAATTCCGAGTTTTATTGAACTCCCCAATTTTTAAAATTTACTCATCATCGACAATAGCATCAACTGCAATGGCATCATTTAGTATATGAAGAGCATATACTTACTCGCTCCAGAGTGTTCGTTGCGGAGGTGTCTCCGCAACGCGACTTGGTCAGCAAAGACCAAGCCACACATCTGCGCACCGTTGACCATCACATCACACATGCCGGTGTTCTCCTTGTTGAGAGCTACCGGGGCGTTCGGCGGGTGGGTAGTCATGGTATCTGCTGCCTTGATATCGTATTTCTTTGCGCCGGCAGCAATGGCGCTGGTGTAAGCAGTGGGTTTCCACCCCTCATTGTTGTTGGGGATGGGCCCTAAGCATATGTTTAGCATATTGACAACATATCCTTATGGTATGTTCGAGATCTCCTTACCATGTGCAAAGCCCGTGAGAGGATTCGGGTTAACAGCATTTAACACTCCGGGGTTGTCGAAATCGGCACGAGTTGGGCCGAGGCCAAGCTGGAAAGCAATTGCGTCCATTTCTGAAGCTTCAGATATGCAAGTAACAGGTTTTGGAAACGATTGGTGATCTAGAGGAGGAAGAAGAAAAGTACTGTATAGACGCGAGAAATAAAATATAAATTATAGTATATATATTTGGGGTTTACCAAAATCCCTATTGTAGTGAATACTACGGGGAAAAGGCAGAAGAAGAATCATGATTTAATAGAACTAGCAATCCAGGGTTTATATATGTAAAAACCATCCAAAGGCTCTGTCAAACATGCATTTCTTTAGATGCATAATTACTGATTGCCCATAGATTGCTCGGCCCACCGCACCAAACCCGCCTACTCCAGCACCCCAGCTCTCCAACATCCTTGTAGGGGTTATGTTCGCCAGCTTTGCTCGCTGTACGTTTATGAAAAGTGCGTATGGATGGATGACAAGCTCGCAAATGACATCTGGGATTGGACGGAGAATGACCCGAGAAAACATGTTTTATGAAACCCTCTCTTAGGCCAGTTGTCCTCGACTATTGGTTTTAATTCTTTTGCTTAGATATTGCAATAGCAATTTACTATTTGTGGTCAGTCATACAAATAGTGCCATATATCGCCTAGTTCAAGATGCTCCACCACAATGAACAGAGCATCGGGACTTTCGTACCATCCAAATGACTTGATAAAACATCACTCGTAAAAGGCGGTTCGGAAACCATTTCATCATACTTCTTGAGATGGTTATAAACAAACGCTTGAATGGGAGAACGTCGCTATGGCTTCCAACTCCTGAATGTATACCAAAGAGAGGAGATACTATAAGGAATATGTATCTCATGGATTAAATACCCGAAAGACTGCAAACATCAAATTCGATATCCACAACAGCCTGTCGCAAAATCCAGTACAAGAAACAGATCTTTTTGACACCAAAGAGCCCTCATACTATCCCCACCAGTGTTAAATATCTTTATCGTAAGATTTCCAGGCTGGCAGAGAATCATAACCGCAAAATCTACTTGGAGTATAGTCATCTCAGGTAGTACAGATTCCGCAACTGAAACATGTTACATAACAAAGTCCTGGAGTACAAGGCAGCGTGGGGGCACGTGGACAGCAACGAAATCATGCGCTGTATAAACTCTCGGGTCATTCTTCGATCTCGGTCTCTGCCATGCAATCAATTCCATCTGCACTAGCAAAAAAAGGAACCCATCATTTCTAATTCATTCATTTGATACCCTCATCAAGAAAGCCACCGACACCAATAAAAACATACAATGTCAACCCCGGAGGATACCAGCAGAGCCGAAAGCAGCAGTACCTCCACCCCAGGACCAAGCACTGAACCTAGTATCATCACCATACGCGGGTCCACACAGCGTCGACCAGATAATACACCTGGCGCAGATACTGCACGGCGCACAGAAATCTACACCGATAACCCGGGTCACGCGAGTCGTCTTACAGACACCGAACGCCAGAGACTAGAAGCACTCGCGGCAGACTCGAGAGGCGGAGCGATCTTCGTTACGTATGATCTGGTCCATAGAATCGATACGCTCATGGCGGATGGGACCCGTCGCACGGATGAGGCTTTGATGCAGTACTTGTTTCAAGATGATGTCTGGGAGGCTGTTGATACTAGTGATATGAATATTACGGAGACACGGGGGGTCGGTAGAGATGGCGATGGTAATGGAAGGCAAGGCGGCGAGAGCGAATTGAAATTGACGAATGGAACAGAGGAGAGCCATGACGAGGAATTGAAGCGACAGTGACGGTTAGTTTAATGTTGGGTGGAAACAACCGGGTTTCTGCGATTTGGATGGCTTTGTGGCGATGAGCTGGGGTATGTTATCTGGGAAGGTAGTCTAATCCATCTCATCATGAGTATCTTATTTCATTTATAGCAGTATGCTGCAGGCTTGATTTGTCGTTTGTACAGGAAAGGTGCTTTCTATCTAGCAGTGATATGAACAAATGATCTTTTGCGTGGCGATCATTTCTTCTTTTTGGTCTTATCCACAACCTCGATCATTTGCGGCTTGAGTCCACGGCGAACAAGGGCCGTCTCAATGGCCTTTCGCTGGTCGCCCTGAACCAAAACTTCCATGACCCCCTTTGGAGCACCAGTAGCCTGTGTGACACTAGTGCTACCGGCACACTTCTTCTGCAGCTCCTGTGCCAACAGACTGGGAATAATGCCAAAGACCTCCAGAGTCATGACTTTAGTAACGGTCTTAGAACCTGTCCGCTTCTCGAGGGTGACATGGACCTTTGGTGCGGTGCCTGCTTTTGGCTTGACGTCTGCAATAGTTTGACCGGTCTTCAAAATCACATGGTACGGCGACAGCAGTGTTTTATCATCCATGAGTCGTTTAAGGAGACCATCGCGAGTGGCCTTCCCACGTGCAAGTGTCCCTTTATCTTCGGTTGATGATGAATTGAAGATGGTGTTCGCAAGGAATGGGTTGAGGGTTATGATGCGCCGGTTTTCTTTTGAGATGATCGGTGGATTTTGGGATTCAAGATATTGATCCAAGCGACTTGATACTTCGGAGTATTTGTAGAAGTTATTTGCGTCGCTGGCAGCGAGGGCAGGGAAAATTGTTGGCACCAGCTTTCCTGATGGGCGATATAGACTTTGCACAGTAATCGTCTGGCCCACCGAAGGGTCGGAGCCATCCGGCGCAGCCGACTTCTTGCCTTCAGGTGCAGCCGCTTTACTGCTCTCCAAGGCACGCGGTGAAGGCAGTCTATATGGTACAAATCGCTCGACACGATGGTCCCCAAAGTCGACGTCCAAAATGACGGTTTCTTGGCCGTTACGCTCCTTGGTTTTGACAAGTTTCGATTTGTCCAGATGTTTCATGAACTTTTTGACGTTCTTCCAACTCGTCTTTTTGATGTTGTAATGCTGAGCTTGTTGGGGGGTGTACACAGGGAGATAAGGGGTAGTGAAGTTGGCGATCAATGCTGAAGCTGTGATTGGAAGTGGAAGGCCATGGTCCGTTGCTGATGGATTATCCTGCTTGAGCTTGTAGAGGGCGTAGACAAAAGCATTAACAAACGCCTCGTCAATTTCTATTATTTGTCAGTACTTAGTTGAGTTCATTTCAAAATCCAACTGCTAGCTGATACAGAAGGGAGGTATAGATGACTCACCCTCTGTTGTGGGTGCCTCCTCCTCGGTCACGGGCTCTTCTGACGCGGTTAGGTCATCGCTTGGTGCTTCAATGCCCCCCGAGGCGGTTGTAGCCCCATCGTCCTCGATTCTCAACTCCCCCATTTGTTCTTCAACACCTTCAGTTTCATCCTCGTCCCAGCCCTCCAAGTACTCCGGAGCCGGACGACCGGGCAGTGATGCAGAGCTCCACGCCCAAAGTTCATCACCCTCCCAATGCAATCCACGGACCGCATGGCCCTTTGTGCCTTGCACCTCTCCCAATGCTGAAACGTCGATCTCACAAATGCCTACAAAAAGTGGCACTGTATGTCTGTCCACACTCGCGACCGCGACAACGGCGCCCTTGACCGCCCTTTCGGGGAATGGAGGTTCATTTGCGAGGCCCGGCGTCATTAAGTCAGCTCCACTATGGAGCTTTCCCATCACAAACTCTGGAGTATAGAGTAATGGAACTAAGTTCGGGTTGTGCCATAATGTGTAGACAGTGGGGTATAGTCGTTTGTCGGCCCCCGGGCCGTGTTCCAGCTTGAACCATAGCACCCGCTCATCGCCGTCGGGATGTGTGCCAACATATACGATCCCTTGAAGTTCGCGAAGGTCTGGACCAGCGGTGGTTGTAAAACGAGCAGTCTGAGTGTTATCGGGCAGGAGGGCATTTCGGATCGATGTAAGGCTTAAGGCGGGGGCAGATGCTGTGCTGGGCTCGGACGAGTCTTCTTTGGTGGGGTTTGAGGTGACGGAGATCTGGTAATCTTTGATGATTTGGTCGGCAATCTTCCTACGATCAGAAGACCGCAGTGGAGAAAGGTTTTTGATCTATTCTATATTAGCATAGAGTCCTTCTGAAGTGGGAGTGTTGCAAACCCAGCAAAGCTTGGAGGGGCAGTGCGGGGCAGAGATCATTTACCGTAGGCCTCTTTTTGAACATAATTGCAAGCCTGTAGCTCTAAACTACAAGCGCAGAATATAGTTGAATTCCAACAAGGGGATTGAAGAGCTGTAGAGGGAGAATATGTTAAAAGTCAAGAGGTGACGTGCGAACAAAGAATCTCGCCGAGGTCTCCACCTGGCCCGAAGAGGAAAAGGACCGACTTTCAAGGGTTCTTAGCATTTAGAGCATAAAATATAACTACTACGTCTATTGTCCACGTGTAGTAGTATATTATTTACATCATCTACAACATCTCTAATTGATTAATCTGTTTTGTTAACTACGTCATCTCCAACACATCATTCATCTTTAATTTATCCCACCGTGAGACCTCGTCTTCCAACGTCAGCCTGAGCCTTTCACTACACTATCTTGTTTCGCCCATCCCGATTTGCTGTTCTCAAAAAACTTCCCTGGAGCTTGCGATTTCAGTCACCCACAACCTTGTATTTTATCTGGAACACGGGAGGATTATCCAACATTGAGCCTGCCCGCTGGTAACCTGACCACGATATTCCACGGCCAGTTCTGCCTGACCATACAATAAGGCTTTACACATTCCAGAGCTTCGAGAGTATCAAAAAAAATGGCCATAAATAGTCTCGAACCCATACGAGATCTCCAGTCAATTGAAATGGAATCAACCACACAGTTCGCGATTCCGAAACCCCACACCTTGAACGGTCTTCCGGTGGAACTCATACTATCAATATCGGACTTGCTGGAACTTGCAGATATCCTTTGTCTCTCCATGTGCAATCTTCAACTCTTCGGTGCCCTCAGCCGTCAAAGAAAACTCATTCCGCCCACAGAGGACCCAGAGGACTCCAGGCTAGAAGTGTTGGATCGAATTGTACGTGATATGCCAAACCATTTCCTTTGTTACCCTTGCAATGTTCTTCATAAGTTCGACGGGCCAGAATGGTTTGCGAAGACTTTTTGGTCGGAGTGGCCTTCTCGCCTCCCATGTGTGTATCAATATGAATGGGACAGGAATCCAATCATATCACATATCCGTGATATCCTGCTTTGGAGTAGGCGCAGAATTTACTCTGGTAAACTTCGGCTGGTGATGAGATGGCTTTATTATGGCGCTCAGTATGGTCTTGGCACCGAATCGTTATACCACACCCAGGTCAGAGAACATCCCGAGTCAACCACTTTGTTTTCGATCGAAGCACGGAGTCACCCAGTTTTGGCAATAAGAAATAGGGCGGAAACAAAAGGAAAGAAACCCCCCTTAGACCTCAGCTTCGTCCGCATTCTACATCCATAGATATAATTATAATTGCAGTGTGGCCGTAAAGATTAAACGAAATCTAGATACGCAGGCGCCCTTCCCCCTTCTCCCCCCCATACTTAAGGAACTCAACCCGATTGGAACATTTCAAATCTACCACTTAAAATTTTGATTACTCAGGAATGGGACGAGCGCTTCATTAGCCCAGAACAACTTTGGAGGACAGTAGAACGAGAAGACTTTCAAGTCAATAGAACATGGGGGCATCGTAGGGTATTAGGGAACACACGGACCTCGGACTTGAAGGAAATCGTGGCGTTGATCATAAGTACGGGGTATTAAACACCCAGGAACAGCCAAACTAAACTGCCAATAGGAATCCATGGACATTGTCCTCATTCTGAAATTGAATTACGAAAGAAAGAAACCATCGACAACCAGTCATAGTGAGTTACGGAGAACGGTCAAGATGGTGAGGTAGCGGATCAATATCGGATTTGTGATAAGTAGCTTAACGTGGTGAATGTCTCTTGCCATTGCCCGCGAAGTCATTGCAACCTCCCTCAACCTCAATCGTTGCCACAGAAGCGGAGCGCGTGTTGCGGCTGAAATTTATCATGGACTTGGGTCAGTTGCAACTCATGGAGCTGTATTTGGATTCCTCCACTCCAACAGAACGCCGCCGACTGCAAAATAGGCTGGCCCAGCGGAGATACCGAGGTAAGCCATTTCCTGCGTGGAACCACAACCGAGAGATTGGAGATATAACTGAGTTTTGATTCTCGATAGAGAAGAAACAGGAGCAGAAGCAAAAGCAGGCAAATGAAAGCATCTGGAGCTGGGACAATGAACCTATAGATCTCTGTACGATCTACACAGAAAGCGACAAAGTGTCTATAGAGACCGAATCAGCCAGCTGGAGCGGATCTGAAATCCAAGCTAGGTACTCTGAGGCGTGTCATGCTCCCAATCGCGCAGCAAACAATCCCCATTGTCACAACAATAGCTCTACAGTGGAAGAAGCCATAGGCCCATGCAACCCCCCGAGAACCCCGGAGGACAGAACAAGTTACCTCCCTCCGTGCAGAGACTCTGCGAATTCTGTTCATTGGCCAGAAGCCCTGGTCACCCCGTTACATGGCAAACAAGTACCACCTGACAGCTCATATACTTTCTCCAATGTGATTTCCCAGGGAGAGTATAGTCCTGCCATGGCCCCACCCTACCAGCCTAGCGCAAGTGCTACAGTGTCTTCATCATTATTTCCGTCTTTTGCTGCTCCCTTCATGCGCGATACATTGCCGATGGAAAATAGCTGCAGCAACTGCAGCATACCACCGACCTCGTCTAGGGACAACCACCCGGCTACTTCTTCCCAAACCGGGCTTGGCCAACCATCTCACCAACACCATTCACACTATCATGTCAAATCACAGACTGACAAAATGTCACTGATGCCTCTTTTGCACATCGCAGCTCGAAATGGGAACTGCAGTATGCTTCAGACCCTGTTAGAGCATCGGGCGGGTGTTAATGAGTGTGACGCACAGGGACGTACTGCATTGCATTTAGCAGCTGAGCAAGGCCACGAAGCAGCTGTCAGCTTGCTGCTAGATAGTGGTGCTGATAACGAGATATGTGATGCAGATGGGAAGTCGCCCCTGTTCCTGGCCGTTAGTGCGGGTTATACCATTGTCGTGGATACCATCCTCAGTCACCGAAAGAAACGTTAAGGAATGAGGCACGAGCAGTGCGGCATATTTCACCAGTGTTTGATAGACCCCAAGGATCCCCAGGATAATATTAGAGAATTCGTGGCGCTTAGAAAAGACAGTCTGGATATTGTTACCTTGGGTTGTGATAGTGGTTGATTGTAGTTCTGACTCTTGATCTAGACTCGAACAGCCGGTCATTGCCATTTCCCACTACTCCCTGTTTCTCATTGAATTCTAATGTGCTTCCATCGCCTCCTTGTTATTTGAGTTCTTTCACCAAAACGCGAACACCTTTACTTCCCGGCCACGGCGACGCCTTGAGGTTCTCCGCGTAAAAGTCCACATCCCGCCTACTCGTTTCGAACAATTCAAACTCATGCCGCCGGAAAACAGTGGCTATCCCGATGAAAATTTCCGCATAGGCCAGGTTAAAGCCGGTGCACATGCGAGTGCCTTTGGCAAATGGCGTTAGGTAATGGGTCAAGGGCTTCTCACTGTGGGGGGCTCTGGGGTTTCCCAACCACCGCTCCGGTTGGAAGGCTGTCGGGTCAGGGTATAAGTCCTCATTCATGTGCATATGATACTGATCCATGCCCACAGGGGTTCCTGCGGGGATCTTCCACTCTGCGTAGGTCCATGTCCCCTGCCGATTGATTCGAGGGAGGCGCTCAACGCCGCCAAATGCGATCCGAAGAACTATACACATGGCGAAAGGAATATCCATGTTAGCCTCGGATTGTGTCTCTCTCCTCACCGTTCTCGGCTCTTGAATGGGGAGGTTCTTAAGAGTGATGGGCTGATGTGAGGGGGGGACAAGTGCGGGAGAAAGAAGGTATCAACTTACGCTCCTTAATGACTGCGCTCAGGTATGGAAGCTTCTCCAGCTCTGTCCAAGATGGTATTTTATTGGGATCTGGGATCGCCTGGGCCAGCTCAGCCTTCAGCTTCAGAGCCACATGCGGATTATTGATGACGTGGAATGTTCCGATCGTTAGACTCCACGCCGTGGTCTCGGTCCCTGCGCCCACTAGACTCACGGCCTCATCATTGAGACGCGCTGGTTGTAGTTCCTGCGGAGGTAGGCTCGAGGACAGGATATCATTAAAGACGGTTGAATAGCCGGCATCCTTGGCAGCTTTATTTCGACCCTCTATGATATCAGTAATCTCACTGGCCATCTCCTGTAGTTCGATTACACAGCCATCAGCTTCGGGGGTTCTCTTTACCGCGTAGCTCATTACGGGCCTACTCACTTCTTTGAATTCAATAATTGGCCTGAATGGAGGAAATAGGACCTTCGCAACTCGGTCCGGCACTTGGTTCATGATGGTCAAAATCCAGCCGAAATGCACCGTGACATGAGCCCACGTCGCCATGTTGCGAATGGCGAGGGTGAATGGAGACTCAAAGTCCGGGTACCGTAAAAAGTTCTTGGGGCGCGCAAAGACAATATCCATAATGACATCCGCTGTGAAGCAACCCCACATGTTGGCCACGTCTAGAGGCTTGTTCTGCCCGGCATACTCGGTAGTCAGTCGCTGGGAGATGGCAGAGGCGAGCTGTTGGATTCGTTCGTTTTGGCTTCGAACCCGGCTCTTGGAGAAGAAGGGGCTGATCGCCGCCCGGCGAATGCGATGCTCGTCTGAGTCGGACGTGCTAAAAGTAGCTAGAGGCACATTGAAGCGGTGCTGGAAGTGCTCCATCTTGTCATATGCCTTATTGGTCGCATAGATTACATCGTAGAAGTCCGGATCGTCGACGTGAAGCTCGAAGGGATTTATACGAACAATGGGACCATAGTTGTCGTGCATCCGCTTGATTTCGAAAGGGAATTGACCGCCACCTTTCTTGACCATATCAAAGTAGACTTCATACCATTGCGTGAGGGCGGCTAGCTTAGGACCCGGGAATTTAGCCAACGGGCTTAGGAATAGGCGGTATATCCCCAGCCAAGAGCCGTAGACCACCCATGCACCGACTAATAGGCAAGGGATCGTCCACCCATTGAAAGATTCGTGCAGTGGTATCCATTCAAGAACCCAGCTTTGGAAAGGATGAGCGCTCGGCATCTGGATGACTAGCTATTAGGTGACAGGGATGAGAGCTTCGTAGCATTGACCAAGTTGAGAAGCACCGCGGAGTCATTTGGTTGTTCTCATATAGTGCCCAGAGAGATTATCTTAGTGAAATGGTAGATTGGACACCGAGAAAACTGATTCCTCGCTGCCACGCTCCTACGACGACAATAACACAACCGGAACAATTCGTATTGACCGTACATGTAATCCAGGCGCTGATAATGCGAATAATCAACAGCGATGATTGAGGCAGTCGGGAAAGGAATATCTGCATTGTAAGCTAGCGCTGGCCCCTGCATGACGCCTGCCTGGACCAACGGCTTGCTTCGGACCTCGTCTCGCCTCGTTAGTGTCATTTCCGCATTTGTAAATTGGCAAAATGAGGTACAATTAACATGTTCCACTGGTGAAATGTGAAACTCCGTCGACATCAATGCGGGTGGGCTTTCCTCCATAGTCAGCCCGCTGACCTGCAGCAGTGCTGACTTTCCAATTATAATTTGAGCTTTTCATGACGTAGGTCTGGTTAAGTAGGAAATTGGTTTCTACAAATATACTTGATTATCAGGTAGGATGATTGGGTGTTGAACCCCAAGTTAATTATTCGCGGGTAACATGGCGTAGGACCCCTGCAACGCTAACCCTGAGGTATGTATACGCCAGCTCTTGCATATGCCAATTCTTACATGCGTCAAAATTCTGGCATGCCAAGGATCCTGAACTCGTACGCAAGTTCGAATTAGCGGGATTGATGCAATTTGATGCCTCTATCACATATTCCTACATACAACCTGTCTCGTAGTCTCGTAGGATGGCATTTTAATCCGGGCTGCTTTCAATCAATGAAATATGAGAGAATCCTGCATTCAGCGCTGTCATCGCTCATCCTACTTCTTCTTTTCGGTTCTATTCCCTATGAATCTATCACAAATGCTTCTTCCATAGTGAGAGGTAGATGAATATACAGGAGTGGAAATGGACCCATAAAAATGACTTCAACTCCCAGATATGAAGAGATTAGACAGTTCTACAATTCAATTTTATACTACGAAGTATTCCATTTGCCGAAGACTCAAAATTATATGCTGGTGTACTTAGCATACTACTCAACATTGGGGGCGGAGGGCGGCCGGGGACAGGAGAGATCATGACGTGTTCTGTTTGTTCTATTTCAATTGTGATATTTTTCCAAGTTGCCCGAATCTACAGCGGTTCAGCCGCTCGTAGAAGCTCGCTCGCTGACGAGGTTGCTGATCAATTTTCTTTACTCTACTGCACTACTGGCAGATCTGGCAGTAAACGCTGCATATGCAGTTGTTACAGGGCATGTAAAACCGGCCAAATTCAATTCGATTCGATTCAATTCAACTCAATTCAAAATACCATGAGGTATCAAATAATGGTAGGTTGATTGTCGGGACCTCGGGACCTCAGGACTTGAGCTGACTAATTGGAGCCACCGCCCGCGGGCGGGTACTAGTTATCCAAGCCCTAAAGAGCTACATGTGGGACCGGTATAAGCAGGACACTCTCTACAAGCAATTGTACTATTCGATAGATATTGAGGGAAGCATATGGAGAGGGAATTGTTTGGTAGGAAGAAAGACCACAAGCTATATAGGATATGTGACTATCGTGATAGCTATGAAGTGCCAATCTAGATGATTCAAGGTAAAAAGAAACCATGACCTATCTATAGTGAGTATAGTTTATAGGAGTCATGACTCCAGTATTTAGCTGGAATTATCATGCGTCTGTTCGGCAGAGTCGTCCATCCGAGTCTGCCTCCCACGCCTCACTACCCACCGCAGTGAGGCCATACAATAAGTCCTTTGGATCGTACTTTGCCTTGATCGATTTCAATCGGGCATAGTTAGTGCCGTAGAATGTCGTTTGCCAGTCCGCCTGCTGGAAGTTGGCTTCATTCAGGTACGCTCCTGATCCGGGGGTTGCCGCCTTCAGGGCCGGATCCACGACGGTGGTGAGATATTCCTGTTGCTCAAGCATATATTCCCATGGCATCGTCCAGTCCCATGTCTGGGAAAGCACGCAGCTCACTAGCGCTGTATGCCAGGCGGGCTGGATGGCGGTGCTCGCGACTGAGGCGACGCCTTTCACAGTGTTCAGCGCCGAGCACAGCAGATTCATAGAGCCGCTGGTCGTGGCCGTGCGCATGGCCGCAGTAACACCTGAACTGTTGGTTGCCATGTTCTCACGCGACACTATGCGCCCTGACGTGATCTGGTCTGATCGTGCCGCTGCCAACACAGGCTCTATAGTAGCTAGATAATGGTCGTGGTATGTGTCAGCGACGGCAGTGGTAAGGCTGATGGCATTGGCTGGGAGTCCGCGCGTGGCTAACGCCGTGGTCATTGGCGCGAAAATCTCCCCGACTTGCTCCGCTGTGCGATTTGGTGCGGTCGCCACGTAGAGGTTCAAGGTGTCATTGCTCAGCACGTATGTCACCACGATACCGTGATCATCGACGATCGTTGTCAGATGGGACTGAAACACGTCCACAGCCTCCCAGAAGGCATCCGTTCCGTTGGTGGTGGTGCTGTTGAAGGTCAACGACGCGCGACCTACAGAACCTTCCTTAAATAGCCGGACTGTCATCGAGATTACGATACCATAGGTACCTCCCCCTCCACCGCCGAGGGCCCAGAATAGGTCGGAATTACTGGTTGGTGTAGCAATCAGATGAGTTCCGTTCGCAGTGACAACTTCCCATTCGAGCACGTTGTCAGCGGCCAGCCCGTACAACCCCGTCAGAAGCGAGTGTCCTCCTCCCTGCGTGTATCCTCCCACCAC
Organism: Penicillium sp. CMV-2018d; assembly: GCA_028827225.1. Taxonomy (NCBI): domain Eukaryota; kingdom Fungi; phylum Ascomycota; class Eurotiomycetes; order Eurotiales; family Aspergillaceae; genus Penicillium; species Penicillium hesseltinei. The sequence continues at coordinate 3,104,092 of JAPZBW010000002.1, read as the reverse complement.
TCCAACGGTTGGACACGAGCCGACAACCACCCGATAGCCTTGTTCACTGGCTGCCAGCGAGGCATCGCCCCCCATGACACCGGCGCTCATCTTCATTGCTGGACCTTGGTAGTAGCTACTACTATATTTGGCGAGAATATCGATGTCGTTAAAGTCATGCGTCCACAGTGCAAGGCCTCCCTTCCCAGTGGACTTCCCGAGAAAGCTGCAATGTTAAAAAAATTAGTTACTTGGTCAGTTGCAATAAAGAAATCTTAGAGGGCGCGCACTCATGGCCAGTGTTTTTTATCACTAGGCGGATGTTATGGGCTTCTGCAAATTGAACTCCTGCCACCACATCGGCCACCCCGGTGACATTGATTGAATAGCTCACGTAGTTATCGAGCAAGCAGGGTCGGGACCTGGCCGTATAGGGGTCGCAGGATTGGTTAAGGAAGTATGGGGCCAGAATCTCCGCTGGCTCTGGGACTCTGACAGGATTATCGTAATCAACTTACGGTTTCACGCTGAGGAGGGATAAGACCGAGGATGATACACACTGCAGATTTGGAGTACCCCATGCTTCTTGAAGATTTTCACAGTCGGCCGCAGAGTAGGCTGGATCGTGACATACGTGCGCAATGGGGTTCGTTGCGAGGAGGCGACCACCGACGGTCACATTCAGCGCCTGCCATTGATTTTCCGTAGGCCAACCCGCATCACCCGGGATGTATCGACAGGAGGCAGACCCACGGGGGATAACCTTAGCTATCAAAGGATCGGGATACACCGAAAGGAGAGCTAGCGCGAGGCCCCATTTGGCTTGGAAAGAAGGGAGAGACACCATGAGAACTGAAACGAGCGTGGTGCCGGGTGTGAAGGTTTGGCAGTCACAAACGCCAATAATTCCTAGATCTTAAATGTGGCTGGCATTGATTTACTTCGGCAGTCCTTTTGTTCATGGGGCTCTTCTGCGATTCCACGTCTTTCCCAAGTGCGATGCGTGCCAAGACCGACCTGGTCATAAAGACGATGTTCGGGGTCTAGATGCTGTGGAGTTTAGCAGCTGACATTACATGCGGGGATTACTTGCATGGAAGTGCCCAGGTGGATATCGATGCCATACCCAGGTCGTACCCTGCCATATATCAGCTCAGGCGGGAAGGGACGCTAATGCAAACGCCCCTACTTGCTTTTTTTGCCCAGTAATACCAACACCAATAACCAATATTACACAACTACTAGTATCTTTCTGATTAATTGTATGCATTGGAAATATCAACATATTCATTACTGGGGGCGTGCCTGCATTAGCGTTCCCTCTCGCCCGAACTGACATATGACAGGGTGTAGCTATGGACTCACGAAAGTCGAACTTGCTTGGGAAGGCTGTGTTTTTGTTTCCCTGCTTTTTCTCTTTTGAACAGTGTAGGTTGTACGCCCTTTCTGTGTTCCATGAGATTGGTCCAGACTGGAGTTGATTGTTATTACTCCGAAGGGGTTCATCGTAGCACCCAGGTATATAGCGCTCGGGATTCTTCACTGTATTGGTCCCTTAATGCCTTGTTTTGGCCTACAATATGCCTGAATTATGCCTGGTTTTAGACCACTTTCAGGCCTCTCTATACAGTGTACGTAAACGAATATACTATATAAAATTATATATCTCTTTTTTTGATGGTTTGAATGCATTTTGGATAGAGATTTATCATTTTATATGGCATAAAATGTACATTTTACTTTTCTGCCTAAAGCTAGCAGAACCAGAACATTGCTTAATAGAGGGTCTGTAGTGGTATTTCAGATAATATCGTCAAAGGGGGAGGAAACTCAGACCTGGCAGCCAAAGCTATTTCCTGATCGCTGTAGTATTAACGTATTTCACATGCGAGTGGCGCAGTCCAAAACACATAGTAAATGCGATAAATTACAATTTGATATCTCAACAACGGTGATCTATAGGGACTTAATGCCGTGTTAGTGATATCTAGCCTCTTAAGGGAATTTAAAGTAATTTTATAAATTTATGATTGCGATAATATATATTTCGGGCTTTTGCCCACGTAATTTTCAATACCGTGATGGTGAAGCTATTCGATCCTCTTCAAATTAATGTATAGTGTTCAAACACCTTATCGATAACTATCGAGTGACAATTAAACCAAAAAAGCAACGTGGTTGTTGGGATATAAGTGACGAAAATATCACATTTACTATGTGTTTTGGACTGCGCCGCTCGCTTGTGTGCGCCACATAGTACATGCCACAATGGTAACTTCAGTTTTAACGACCGGGTTTAATCTTTCATTTTTCGCAGATCGAAGGATCGAACGATTTTGTTAGATTCTTGTTCATTGAAAGGAGATCCTAAGTAACATTTGAAACCTCCACTCCTCTCTTCTCTCTCTCACACACTGAAAATGCCACGCAAAAACTCCACCTGCGCATCCAGGACAGGGCCAAAGTCATGCCCACTCAAAACATCCATATGCCCTTTCCCAGGTACCACCAAATGCCGCTTGGGCCCATCAAACTTATCAAAGATTAGATTTTTCTGCTTTATGGCTGGCGAAACGAGGTCGAGTTCCGGGGTGACCACCATGACCGGAGTTGGCGACACAAAAGGCATCAGCCCTAAGGGCTGCCAGGCAGCGATGTGATAGTAACTTTGAAGTGTGGTGGGCAGTTCAAAATTGGGAACCAGAGACTTGGCTCCGATAATCAGGTTGAAGCCTTCCTGATCGATCCCCGAGCCGAAGCCTGCGGGGTTCTCGCCCGTATCGGTGATCATTGGAATGTAAAAGGGCTTATTCCCCCCAAGCTGTGACTCCCGATCCTTCATGGCCTTCGATAACACTCCGGGCCATTTCTCGGGAGGATATTCAAACACACTTAGTGGGCAGACAGCGACCACCGCTTTGGCTCGCTTATCAAGGGCAGCAGCCGTCAAGGCCACCATTCCGCTGAAGGAAAACCCCCAAAAGGCAATACATGAGGGATCCACCAGTGGATGGCTTTTGAGAAAGCTCAGAGCGTCATGATAGTCGGCCGCATTACGAGAGGGATCGATATTATTCCGCGGTGATCCATCGCTTTGACCTATAGACCGAGGGTCGTAGGTGAGTGTTGTGAAACCCGCCTGCTGAAAGTGTTCGGCAATCTCAGCAACAAACATCTCCTTTGTAAAGTTGAACTGGCTTGAATGTAAGCATTTCATCATGGACGATTGCCAAAACAATGGGGATGGGCGTGGGGTCGTACACCAGGAGTCACAATAATAGCCGGCCCCTTCTGAGCCGCAGGATAAAGCCATCCTCGCAAGGTAAGACCATCAATGGTCTTGAACTCGACATCCTCGTGATGAGGCATTGTGTTCTTCGGGTCGACAGCAATCCTTCAACGACCGATATAAAAGCGCTTGGGATGAGCCAGTGTCTTTTAAGGAGACTGACAGCTTGCAGTTCTGACCGTTCTATTCACACATATAGATAGATGGTTTGGCAATTGTTACTATGCTACAATCTTGGTCAGAATGTGCTGGAGATTGAGGATTGACTGTCATTCACCAATGAAAAGCTGGAATTGGATATTTGCACTTCCCCCATCCGAAGCCTAAGCTGCTAGTGTCTCGCAACCAGCAAGAGACTCTGCTAGTTTATGCAGGTGAGATCACTATGCATGCGATATTACCTGGCATGGTCTCTCAGCTTACTGCTTGCCCAGGCTCAGATTGAACCTGCATGAGTATGGGTCCTGGATGCAGCTACATGACGACTGTATCAAGATACCCTGACCAATTTATCGCATCAGCACCATCGCAAGAAACCCATAGACCGGGGATTTGCCCAGAGAGTATAATGAAATTCCTCTTATGAAAGCGTGATATTCCGGATCTGTTTCCTAGGGCAAGTGGAATTTCACCTTTGTTGCTTTTATCTTACCATGAGCATCTACAATCCTATGCCAGCAATGACCTCTGACGACGAGTCTCGTGCCCTTAGGCAGATTGCCCCCAGCACCGACAACTCATCTGCACTACCAACCCCTGCCCATTCTGAGATCACTAGCGAGTGTTCCAGCGACAATGGCGTACAAGAAGGGATTGTGAATCGCGTGTTAAATGAGCCGCTAAGAACCAACAGTACACAGGTGCCTATCGCCGTTGTTGGCATGGCCTGTAGACTACCTGGTCACTCTAATTCACCCAAGGCCCTCTGGGATTTCATTGCGCGAGGTGGCATCGCGGAGAACAGACCCCCAGCGTCACGGTTCAATCTCGATGGCCACTTTGACAAACACAGACGGCCTCGCACTATGAAATCGCCCGGAGGAATGTTTATGGAAGACGTCGATCCAGAGGTCTTTGACGGGGGATTCTTCAATATGAGCCCTGTCGATTGCACTGCGATGGACCCGCAACAACGCCAACTACTCGAAGTCACGTACGAATGTTTGGAGAACGCAGGCCTACCCTTGGAGACAATTAGTGGTCAAGCCATTGGCTGTTTGGTTGGGGCTAATGCAGTTGGTAAGTTGTGCATTTGAAATGAGACGATTTTCGGTTTTCCGTAGGCCAAGGGAGCAGCAAGTCTGATGATAATTGGCAGATTATGAAGCCATCCAGGCTCGAGATCCAGAGGACAGGCCAGATTCAGCCACAATCGGGGTGGCAAGAGCCATTTTGAGCAATCGAATCAGTCATTTCTTGAACATTAGAGGCCCCAGGTACAGCCCCACGGTGTTTTTGGTATTCTCTTATACTGACTATGTGATGACTTTTATCATAGTATGACCATTGATACAGCGTGCTCGGGCAGTTTAGTCTCCCTTGATGTGGCATGCCGATACCTGGACACCCACCAAGCGAATGGAATGATTGTCGCTGGGGCTAATATGTGGCTGAATCCGGAGCATAACCAGGAGACCGGCATGATGCGAGCAACCCAATCAGCTTCGGGTAAATGCCATACATTTGATGCAAAAGCCGATGGGTATGTCAAAGCCGAAGCAATAAATGCCGTGTTCCTGAAGCGACTAGATGATGCGGTACGGGATGGGGACCCTGTCCGTGCTATTATCCGCGGAACGTCAACAAATAGTGCTGGACGAACAACTGGGATTGCAAGTCCCAGCTCTGAGGCACAGGCTGCCGCTATTCGGGCGGCATATGCCAATGCGGGAATCTCTGATTTCGTCGACACGGCGTACTTGGAATGTCATGGGACCGGAACCCTAGCCGGTGACCCGGTTGAACTGGCGGGCGCCGCATCGGTCTTTGCTAAAGGCCGGGAGCCTGGCCAGGAGTTAGTGATCGGGTCTATCAAAAGTAACATTGGCCACTCCGAGGCCGCTGCAGGAATCTCTGGTTTGATCAAAGCCATTCTCGCGGTTGAACGGGGGATGATCCCCGGCAATCCGACCTTTGTGAACCCTAACCCTAATATCGATTTTGATGCGCTACGCGTGCGGGCAACTCGACACATGATAAAGTGGCCGGCCATGAAAAAACGTCGGGCCAGTGTCAACTCCTTTGGATTTGGAGGGGCCAATGCTCATGTCGTCCTGGAGTCAGCTGGAAACTCGCCTCATGTTTCGTCGTACTTGGAGAATATTGGTCTCGACTTCTTTGACGAAGAGGAGGACTCCTCGTCAGAACAAGGTACCGAGCGGAAGCTTCTGGTATTCTCCGCCAATGACGAGTCGTCCCTTAAGAATAACATCCAGGGACTCTCCGCACATCTGATGAGCCCCGGGGTATCGCTAGATATGGGTGATTTATCATATACTCTTTCCGAAAGGCGCACCCGGCATTACCAGCGGGCATTCGTCGTGACAGAGGGAAAAGAAATACCTCAAGACCGCATCATCTTTGGCAAGAAGAGGGCCATTCCACCGAAGGTCGGGTTCTTGTTCACAGGCCAGGGAGCACAATGGTCTCAGATGGGACTGGAACTGTTGAATTCATTCCCAGTTGCAAGAAATATGATCCACCATCTTGACGACGTATTGCAGACGTCTCTATCACCACCAGAATGGTCTCTTTGGGACGAACTGACGGAGCCCAGAAGTGCGGATGCGTTGCGACAGCCTGAATTTTCCCAGCCTCTTGTCACAGCATTACAACTAGCAATCATTGAGGTCATGAAGGACTGGGGGATAGTTCCCACGAGCGTTGTCGGCCACTCTTCAGGTGAAATTGCTGCAGCGGCAGCGGCCGGGTTGATCACCCCGGAAGCGGCCATCAAGATCGCATACTATCGAGGCTATGCCGCCAAACAGGTCACAAGAGACGTCCCCCTTGGCATGCTGGCAGTAGGTATTGGCGCAGAAGAAGTGGGTGATTACCTAGACTCCGGAAACGGAGCGGTACAGATCGCTTGCTACAACAGTCCGTCTAGCCTCACGCTTTCAGGTGAAGTCTCGGCTCTCGAAGAGATTCGAGATCGCCTGCAAGAAGATGGTTACTTTGCCAGAATGCTACTCGTCAACCTCGCCTATCATTCCGAGTACATGACCCAAATTGGCGAAGACTATGAAACGATGCTTCTGGAAGATGACGATTTACGACAGGAGAATGTCACTGCCACCAAGGAAGTGAACAAGAATACTGTCCGCATGTTCTCATCCGTAACTGGTCAACTGATGAAAACACAACCGGACGCTGCCTATTGGAAAAGTAACATGATCTATCCGGTACGTTTTGCTCAAGCCGCAACAGAGCTACTACAGAGCGAGTCGGCTTCGGACTTCCTAGTGGAAATTGGACCAAGCAACGCATTGGCGGGTCCGGCTACGCAGATTAAGAAGTCCATTCCGGGTGCTGCAGCAGATGCACAATATACAGCAGCGCTCAAGAGAGGAGCAGACGCAATCGTCGCTCTTTACGAGGTGGCTGGATGGCTATTCCTCAGCGGTGGCTCCGTCTCACTGAAAAAGGTCAACCACCACAACTCCCCTCGTGCCCCCAGTGTTATAGTTGACCTCCCCAACTACTCTTGGAACCACTCCACCAAACACTGGCACGAAACCACGGCTAGTACAGATTGGCGATTCAAGCAATTTATCAACCACGATCTTCTTGGGTCCAAAATAAATGGAACTGCCTGGAGCGCACCGATTTTCAAGAAAGCGCTGAAACTGGCTGATGTTTCCTGGCTCATGGACCATAAACTAGGAAGTCAAGTCGTGTTCCCAGGAGCTGGGTATATTGCCATGGCCGTTGAGGCAGTGTACCAGACGGCCTGGATGACTAGTTGGAAAGGCGAGGCACCAGCTCGGTACCGGTTTAGGCTCCGAGACGTCAAATTAATCCGAGCTTTGGTACTGGAACCTGATCTCGCGTCTCGCATTATGCTTTCGTTGACTCCTGTTCCTGGCTCCACGCGCACATGGTTCGAGTTCAAAGTTTCTTCGTTGAGAGAAACAGCGTGGGTTGAACACTGTAATGGCCTTGTACGGATCGACACGGACTACAGTGACCAGCATGCGCCGCAAGGTGCTGTAGAGTCGCTGCGGTTTGCCAGCTCAGCACGTTCGTGGTACAAAGTGATGGCAGATGTTGGGTACAACTTTGGACCCGCGTTTCAGAAGCACTTACAAGTGGAGGCAATCACTGGTCAGAGGCAGAGCCGGTCGACAGTTTCTCTCCAACCCCCAGAGTCATCTTACGGGCAGTCCACCTATCCCATGCACCCAGCTTGCATCGATGGATGTTTCCAAACTGTTTCGCCAGCCCTGTGGGGAGGCGATAGAACAACCGTTGGAGCTGTCCTGGTACCGGCTGTCATCAGCAGTCTTGTCATCACTGCACAAGGGCAATCCCCAAATGAGGCTATCTCCGTTGCCTCGGCACATTACCTGGGGATCGGACGCACCAATACCCCTAGAAACTACGCAACGGATTGTTCCGTTTATAATCCCCAGGATGGATCTCTCCTCTTGGAGATGAAGGGACTTCAATTCAGAGAGCTGGAAACAAGCGAAGATGAGCGGCCTGAGCACGTCTTCACCAGAACTTCCTGGAATGCAGACATTTCAACGCTACTGTCTTCCCCTACTGCCATTTTACAGCAAGTACTGACAAAGAACATGCCCGACGATTCCAATACACCCACCGTAACCAGGCAACAAGACCTTATTCAAACACTTGTGGATCTTGTCGCTCACAAATATCCCAAATTGAAGGTCTTGGAGGTCAAGGTTGGTGCAGAAGATGCGACCAGCATTTGGCTTCAAGGAAACTCGCCGCCATCCAATCCGGTCCGAGATGCCTGCTCACAGTACCACTTCGCATCAACCGACCCAACGGCGCTCGTTGCCGCTCAGGATCAACATTCCTCACGGGCCCCCGATGCAGAATTTACCATGATTAACCCCGCCGTCTCTCAGGAAATTTTAGATGGCGTGCAATTCAATCTAGCCATCGTGACAGTCTCGCCCTCCGCATCAGCGGAGGAAGTGAGGGCAGTTATAGCAAGTGTGCATTTGTCCATGCACGACAATGGTTTGGTCCTGGTGATTGGCCAAGAGACCTCTACGCCTACCATAGATATCCAAGCTGCCCTTTCCGACCACAATTTTGGCAACATTCACACGTTGGGCGATAGCGTTTATCTGTGCTCACCAGTGAGCACTAGAAACAATGGAGAGGATCATATTTCTGCGCGCCCAATTATCAAACACGTCAGTCTCCAGCCAACCGCCCCAAAAGGCCCCTCACAGATCATTGAATCTCTTCGAAACGGAAATTGGATTGTCGATAGTGTTCTGGATGTGGCGAGCGGTACCAGCGCCAACGAGTCTGTTATCATCCTTGATGAACTTTCATCTCCCGTCATGGATTCTCTGGACGAGAGACAATGGCAGATCCTGCAGAACCTCATTCAAAAGGAATGCCAGATCCTATGGGTCACCTCTGGCGCCCAGATGGATGTCACCGATCCGACCAAAGCTGCAATTAGTGGCTTCTTCCGCGTTTTACGTGCCGAGGAACCTCTCCTCCGTTTAGTTGTTTTGGACGTGGAGCAGCCATTGAATCCTACCACGGTGACAGCCATCGAAGCTTGTCTCACTCTCATGGCCGAACCTCAGGCCAAGCAACTGATTGAGAGCGAATTTGTAGAGCGTGGGGGCGTTCTACATGTGAGCCGAATCCTTCCAGACACGACACTCACTGGCCTTCAGCACGAGGATCCTAGTGCCCGGAAAACAGAATCTGTCGACTTGCATGCGAACAATGCCCGCATCCGTCTCAGCACTGAACGACTAGGTAACATTGACTCGGTGCACTATTGGGAACTACCGGTAGACTCTCTGGCATTGCCCGCTGGGTTTGTTGAAGTTGAAATCTTTGCCGCCGGCATGAACTACAAGGATGTTGTGGTCACGATGGGAATTGTCCCTGGCAATGAGCACACTCTGGGAGGCGAAGGCGCAGGTATAATCACTAGAGTCTCTCCCGAAGTCACCTCATTTGCAGTGGGACAACGTGTTGTGGTGTTTGACAAGGGAATGTTCGCCAACCGAGTCCAGACAACCCCCGGGCGGGTCCATAGTATTCCAGACTGGATGACCTTTGAGCAGGCCTCCACCTTGTCAGCAGTTTACCTGACGTCAATATATTCCCTGTTTGATCTGGGCAATGTGGTCAAGGGTCAGCGTGTTCTCATCCACTCCGCTGCTGGTGGTGTTGGTATCGCAGCAATCCAACTGTGCCAATATGCAGGTGCCGAGGTGAGTAATTGATGTGGAGTGGACTGGTCACTGAGAAAAGAGGACTTGAGGACTAATCTATGGGTGTACAGATCTTTGCGACGGTTGGAACCGACGAGAAACGAGAGTTCCTCAAATCAACCTTCGGGCTCTCGGATGACCGGATCTTCAACTCACGAAATACTGACTTCGCCAACCAGATATCTGATGCTACCAACGGCCAGGGAGTGGACATTATTCTGAACTCATTGACGGGTGATTTGCTGGACGAATCATGGCGTATCTTGGCCGATGGGGGTACAATGATTGAGATTGGGAAAAAAGACATTCTGGATCGTAATAGCCTGGCCATGGAGCCTTTTGATCGAAACATTTCATTCCGAGCAGTGGATATGTCGCATGAGCGAGCACCGGACCATCTCGTTTCTCGGTAAGAATACCACGCTGCTGCGGTATCTTCCATACACTAACCAAAACTCCCCCTCCTTTAGATTGATGTCGAGATTATTCCAGATGATCGAGGCAGGGCACGTAAAACCCATTGCACCCATCCACCAATTTTCCTTTGCGGATATCCCATCTGCAATCCGCTTTTTGCGTGCTGGAAAACACATCGGCAAGATTGTCATCTCGGATGGAGCGGAGGCGGTGGTCAAAGTTCCAGTAAGTCACTTTTACCTTTGCGTACAGCTGTATTCTTGGAATACCGTGCTCATGCATTTAGGTCCGACGAGCGCCGAAAACTCTGATCTTACGCAATGACGCATGCTACCTAATTGTCGGTGGCCTAAAGGGTCTTTGTGCCTCTCTCGCCGTGTATCTGGCCAAGTGTGGTGCAAAACACTTAGCCGTGATCTCGCGCAGCGGTCACACTGATGAGAAATCACAAGGCGTGGTCAGAGAAATCCAGGCTTTGGGGTGCGAGATTGATCTTCTTTCAGGGGATGTTTCGATCAAGGACGACGTGGAGAAAGCTTTCCGGCAGACTACGGTGCCAATTGCAGGCATTATTCAAGGTGCCATGGTGCTACGGGTAAGGAAATCCCTTTCAGGTTGATTCTATCAGGGTTAAATCCCAAGTCAGGGTGTGAAGGCTAACTTGTTGGGTCGTATCTTTTCACACATGTAGGATCGAACCTTCTCCTCCATGTCCGTTGATGAATACCACGGCGCACTAGCATGCAAAGTCCAAGGAACATGGAACTTGCACAATGCAGCTGAAAATCTAGGCCTCCAGCTGGACTTCTTCACCATGTTGTCCAGTATCTCTGGAGTCGTCGGCCAAAAGGGTCAAGCCAACTATGCAGCCGGCAATGCGTTCCTGGACTCCTTCGCCAGCTACCGTCGTCGCCTAGGGCAACCAGCCTGTGCAGTCGACCTCGGCGTTATTGAAGATGTGGGTTACATTCACGAACGAGATGGCATGCAACAGAAGCTGGACACCAGCATCTGGGTGGGCATCAACGAGGGCCTGTTGCGTCGCATCCTCTACTTTTCAATTCTGCAGCAACGGGACGATGCACCATCGACACTCTCTGCCACGCAGATAATCACCGGTATCCCCGTACCTCAGCCTGAGAACTCGCAGTTGTTGCAAGACGCCCGATTTGCTGGTCTCTTTACCACCACTGGGCGCACAGCGACCGGGGGTAGCGAGGGGAATAGCTCGGGTGGTTCCAAGGAGATCCAGGCATTGTTGCTGTTGCTTCGATCCAAATCCTCGGATACCGTAGCGCAGCTTGCAGCGACTGTTGAGGTAGTCAATAAGTGCTTTGTGAGAGTCCTTCGGCTCTCGGAGCCCATAGATACCGGACGGCCTCTGTCGGTTTACGGCATTGATTCCTTGGCTGCCGTGGAAGTTCGAAACTGGCTTCGAGTTGAACTTGGGGCTTTAGTTACTACATTGGATATTCTGAACGCTTCGTCGCTGATCGCTCTCTGCGAGAAGGTTGTAGCGAAAGCGGTCACTTCATAGAACCAAAGAGAAGGGGAGACAGGGAGTTCGTCGATACAAACGTACTCAGTCCTTTAAATATAAAGACCTTTTTCTTCTCTTCTTTCTGGTCCGTTCTACAACTGGGCTGTCCGACAAAATCGCTCTTTAGAAGGGTACTAGTATATCAGACCTTTCTCCCTTAGTAACTCGCAGGGCAAATGCGAAAGCAATACGTAAGGTGGTATAAAGCGATATGTTCCAAACATTCATGATAATTAGTTAGGAAAAAAAGCGACTCCAAATTTTCCCAAGTTGGAGAAAGAGAAAGGGAAAGCCAGAAGGAAAAGAGGGGGGAACAGGCGTGTACCTGGTCGGCAGGTCGGCAGGTCGGAGGTGTCCCCGGATCCCTGCAAAGCCAAGTGATTCCCGGGCACATGCAGCGTCAGCAGGCTGAGCGTGCAGGGAAACAAAGAAAACAACCGGAAATTTTACACATATAAGTACAGGGACTTCTATCATGGAGACATTTCGATTAAAATCCAAATTTGACCATGTCGCTTACCTCCCTCCGGAATCTGCGTACCCAATGGTTCCCGCCCAAACCAGCCTTCACTGAGAAAGAGCTACCCTCACAGAACGGTCGGGTTTTCATCGTGACAGGCGGAAATGCTGGCGTCGGCCTTGAATTATGCAAGATCCTGTATGGGTCCGGTGCCACCATCTACATGGCATCAAGATCGAAGGCAAGTCTCCCCCAAACAAATACAGACTCCTGACCCACACCGGTAGGCTAACACGATTCTCCAGGAGCGTGCCGAAGGCGCAATTCAATCCATCGTGAAGGTTGAATCTGCACCGAAGTCCCCCGGCAAGATCAAGTTCCTCCATCTTGATCTCAACGACTTGGAATCAGTCAAAGGGGCGGCGACTACGTTCGCACAACAAGAATCAAAACTCGACGTCCTCTGGAATAATGCGGGAACTGGAGCGAACCTGGTGGAAGTCGGCGCTAAAACAGCCCAGGGATTCGAGGCTATGGTGGGGATGCACTGTATCGCGACTTTGCTATTCACCGAGCTCCTCCGACCGCAGCTACGGGCAGCCGCAGCAGCGCCCGAGACACCTCGTGGATCTGTTCGGGTAGTGTGGACATCCAGCTTTTTGGCGGAGGGCGCCTCGCCACCAAATGGGATTGATTTCACCGCCTTGGATGAGGGAACCAAAGATCGCACTCGCAACTATGCTGTCTCAAAGGTGGGAACCTGGATGCTGGGCCGGGAGTTGGCGCGACGATCCCAAGTCGACCAGGACAACATTGTGAGTGTGGTGCAGAATCCAGGTAATCTCAATGCGGGTTCCTATGCAGGGACTCCGGCGGTTGCCATGTTTTTCATTAGCCCCTTGCTCCATGAGGCCAAGTTTGGTGCCTATACGGAGCTCTACGCCGGTTTATCATCCGAGATAACCCTTGAGAAGAATGGCGCCTACATCATTCCCTGGGGAAGAATTCGACCGGATAAGGATTGTCCACGACGAGATATCGCCACGGCAATGACTTCCACCGAGGATGGGGGACTTGGATATCCAACACGGTTTTGGGAGTGGTGTGAGCAGCAGTGGAAGCCCTTTGTGTAAACCTCAAGTTTCACTACTGCATGTCTCAAGGGGTTCACCATACTTGGGTGATGTCGGGTCTATTAAAGCCTTAATGACATGTATTCTGATCTTGATGAGACCCAGAGAGCCAGCTTTATTTTCTTTGTCAGTGCAAGACCGAATTTGTCTTTAACATGATCCTCTGGTCTTATAATCATAATGTGACTGTCTTACCCTTTCCGATTCCCTGACGCTGAAAGAAATTATCGTATGTTTATTCTATTCACTTATATGATAAGGGATCGATATAGATCAAACACGAACACCGAAGTCAAACTACTCAAACATGTCTACTCCATTCTCAATACGGTCTGCTTCTTGCTCGGAGAGGCCTTGTACCCCTTCTCGACAGCATCATCCAAATCGACCACATTCATTGAAGATTCAGGTCGCGGGTGAATCAAATTCTGTTCAAAGAAACGGGTCAAGATTTGCATCTCTTCCGCAGTATCTTCAGTTGTAGCAAGACCAGAATTACAGCCTACAAGCTCAATCTCCTTCCGATAAGCCTCGAAAATGTCGAAACCGAGCTTTGTAGATCCCCCTCCTCGTGGTGCCGCAATCCATGCGTATCGACCTTTGACAGCCAAAGCCTGGATGGCAGTATTCATGATATCGAGGTTTCCGATAGTATCGATCACCACATTGACACCGATATTGTTGGTGAGAGAGGAAACTTTGCTCTGAAACTCTGCAGAAATATCGCCTTCCAATATGATATCTGGATTGTGGTCTTTGTTTCGAGTTGCAGTCAATACGCGCTTGCACCCTATTGCCTGAGCGATCTGAACAGCAGAAGATCCCACAGCCCCGCCGGCGCCCAGGACAAGAACAATGTCCTCTGGCTTTGTTCTTGCCCGTGTGAGACATCGCAGAGCCGTCGTGAAAGGAACCCCAACTGTAGCAGCCTGAAGGAGGGAAATCGTGTCGGGCTTCTTGATAAGCATGTTCTCGGGAATGAGGCAGTATTGCGCATGTGGGCCGTCCATCTTGAAACCAAGTTCGGCACCACCAGTTCCATAGACGGTTTTCCCGATCCATTTGGAGCGCATGGCATCTGACTCGTGCTTCAAGTCGATCACTGTGCCGGAGTAGTCACGACCAGGAATGCGGGGGAAGGTTGTCTTCGGGAATCCACCAATACTGTTGAGTTTATCCGATGGATTAATACAAGAGTATTGGACTTTGACAAGAGCAAGGCCTGTCGTAGAAGTCGGAATTGCAAGATTGACAAGTGAAAGGGTTGGCAGAGAGGCCTCAAGCTCTTTCGACAGTTGCAAAGCCTTCATCATTGTGTATGAGATGAATCCAATAATAATATTCTCTATATTGGTCAAAGTAGGACATGGAAAATGTCATTGAAGAGACCGGAACTTATTATATCTCAACTCCGTTCTCCGTTCCGATCCGATCCCACGCCGTTCACGCCCCCAAGCTGCATATATGCCGACTTACTCTAGAATTAGACAGTGTTGAATTACAAAAGTGTTCGTTTTCTGCCGTCCAAAGGTCACCTTCTGCAGAAATCATTCTATATCCAGCCAGTCTCAGAACGGGTTACATCCTCAACACTGCAATCATTCCATTACCGCCTCCCTTTGGCTGGATCTTGGTTGCGAAGATGTCCGATGAACGAGTGGAATTCCAGAAGTCTTTAAATGAGCCTAATGGCAATCACACTAATGCCGTGGATTTAAACTCCTACCCAGGAGATATCTCTCGTGCGATCACCAACCAGTCAGTGAAAATACCAATGAACTCGCTACATGAGTATGTATTCATTGGCGTGGTGTGTGCTGCTCAATTCATGACACAAGCAGGGCTTGCCCTTTCTATTGTACCTCTCCACATCATTGGCGATAGCTTCCACGTCACCAATCCCGGGCAACTAAGTTGGTACGCAGCCGCGTACAGCTTAACTGTCGGTACTTTCATTCTCATTGCAGGAAGACTAGGGGACCTCTATGGACATAGACTCATGTTCATTGGTGGCTTTGCTTGGTTTGGCCTGTGGTCCCTTCTTGGGGGGTTTTCCGTGTGGTCGAACCAAATATTCTTCGACATTTGCCGTGCATTTCAAGGTATTGGACCAGCCTTCTTGCTACCAAATGCCCTGGCTATCCTGGGACGCACATACCCCCCTGGGCCTCGAAAGGATATGGTTTTTAGTATCTTTGGCGCGACCGCACCGGGGGGATTTACTGTTGGAGGTGCGTTCTCGGCTCTCCTAGCGGAGCGTGCTTGGTGGCCTTGGGGATATTGGATCATGGGAATCGTTTGTATTGCCTTTTCGGTCTTAGGAATACTGGTTATTCCTAAATCACCGCCTCCGAAATCATCGGATCAAACGCCATGGTGGATCAAATGTGATCTACTTGGGGGTTTACTCGGTATCGGGGCGCTTATTCTCATTAATTTCGCTTGGAATCAGGGACCAAGCGTCGGCTGGCCAACTGTCTATGTCTACGTTCTTTTGATCGTTGGATTTCTGAGCCTAGCTCTATTCATATGGACCGAGTTGCATGCAACCTGCCCCTTACTACCTCGGGAGATTTTCTCTGAGGATGTTGCATGGGTACTAGGCTGTATAGCTGCTGGTTGGTCCAGCTTTGGAGTTGTGGTCTTTTATTTCTTCCAATTCATGGAAGTCATCAAAGGAGAGGCGCCCCTCTTGGTGCTTGCGAAATGGGCACCGTCGGCTGTGTCTGGTGCAATCGCTGCAGTTACAACCGGGTTTATTCTAGCTCGGTTGCGCCACAGTGTGATCATGTTGATCGCTATGCTTGCATTTACGGGTGGTCAAATCCTCTTAGCCACACTGCCTGTTCATCAAACATACTGGGCCCAGGCATTTGTCATTTCTATACTGACCCCATGGGGCATGTAAGTATACTCTCCAATGCCATATTGAATATGTGTCGATGAACTAATCTTCTATTAGGGACATGTCCTTTCCATCCGGAACAATTATCCTCAGCAATAACATGCCACGGGAGCATCAAGGACTTGCTGCCTCACTCGTTAATACCATTGTGAACTATTCCATCTCGATTGGACTTGGGCTTGCTGGAACCGTTGAAAGTCAGGTTAACCGTGGTGGCACCGATACATTAACAGGTTATCGGGGTGCAAGCTACATGGGTATTGGCCTCGCTGGTCTGGGAGTTGGCGTTGCGACCATGTTCGTCATTCGAAGCTTGACTCGATATGACAAGATGCACACCGGAACCACAGTGGATAATTCAAACACGGAAGATATTTTATGAGATATTAATATGAAATTTATATATAATTGTAATTTTAGATATTGAAAAATGTTTGTAGGTCAATGAAGGGTGACTCAGGGTAAAGATCAAAGAGAGAAGCAACTTGCGGGTCGAACATCGCCAAATCACCTTGGCCTCGTTGTCCTCGAAATGAAGAATCACTTTCCGATCGCATTCCCCTTAGCTAACCGAAGAAGGTTAGCTTGTTTCTCCTTCTCCCCCTGGCATGCACTAGTTAATAATAGCAATGTGCTGAACGCTTCCTGGGTAAGATGGGTATTGAAATGCTGAATGACCAACTCGAAGGTTTCAATTGTTGGTTGGATATGTGTAAGTGTCTCTGTTGTCCCAATCGAGAGACAAACGCATACAAACTGAAAGAGTGCGTTTGTGACATTCCACCACGGATGGAGTTGAGCCGCCAACCGTCGGGCAGCAGGGAGGGCCCCGGTACCTGCTTCAACTATGAGCTTGGTTTGTTGTCTAGTGAGACCAAGACCCAAAATATGGAGACGGCGATGAATGGCGAAACATAGCTCCGCCCTTGCAAGCAGCAGAAAGTCATGATCTACTGGTGTGGCCATCAACTGCTCCATGGCTTGCAAAAGCTGGGCCTGGTTCGTAATCGGGTCCGAATGAGTCGTTGCAGTCGAGATTTTGTTGGTAAGTTCAGATAATTGTAGAGTAAAATCACCCTGTCGTGGTCGGATATGATGTATAGTAGAATCAAGGTGTATTATACTCTTTCCATAATCATATGCAATCATAATATGGAGGCTCTGCGCAACAGACGTGATGCGTGCGCATACATCAGAGTCGTCATGCATTGATGTATTGGTGCCCTCTGCGGAAGAGGCTAGTCGTGCTGCATCATAATGTATTCCAGTGAGCTCGATCAAATGTAGAGTAGTTGCACTTTGTAGCCACGCTACATTGGGTCGACCAGTTGCGCGGGAGTAAATAGTCCTTAAGATCCAGGCCATGACTAGGTCCTGCGAGGGGCGACGGCTGATTACAGGGTCATCAAGCAGATTCTTGGCATGAAGTACAATCTCCAACTCCTTCTCTTGTCCGAGTCGGTTGGAGAATAGAGAGCCTAATGCAATGACACCAGTGATCACTGCCTCGAAAGCATAACCCTCGAGTCGGCCCTGCCAGTGTCCCTGGGCCCTTTGAAAGATGGATTCCATTTTCATAAAGCCAAAGACTGGGTGAATGACGGATGTGAATACATCAATGCAGCTACTTGCTTGGTCCCAGGAAAGAAGCTGAGGAAGTCGAATTGATAATGAGCTCTCGGGTTCTTTTCGAACCCCAATATGATACCCAAATGAATGAAGGCGTGGAGGTTCAGGCAGTTCAAGTCCTAACCCCAAAGACCTTGCCTGGGTAACGGATGAGACATGGCTCAAAAATCTCCCTTTCTCACGCTCCAGGAAGCTCGCCTGTTGTTCAATACCTCCCGTTAGGACTAGGCCAACAGGAGGGGCGTGTTCAGGCATTGGCGGTAGGCGTTCCGCGGGCGTCATCTGCGAGGCACTAGGCGGAGCTCGAGCCCTTCTTTCCGACTTTCCATATTCGTATCGACAGGTATATTCATAACGGACACAGGTCGAGCAAGGTAATTCGCCATCGCATTTTCGCTTCCGCTTTCGGCATTCGTCGCACGCACGTCGTGGCCGTAGTCGCGTACCTTCGGGCTTAGGGCTGGGTTGGTGAGAACTCATTCTGAAGGAATCTAGTGTGTAGAGCTCAGCCAATCGCGAGGCAAAACAACCCCGATCTAAAGCAATCCCGGTCGCATTGCAGAACAAATGGGTTGGAAGGCGGAACGGAACGGAAGAGGACGGATTACGGTCGGAGCTGAAAGCGTCACGGAATTTACTCGGATTTAGCTCGGAGGGAAAGGAGAGTAGGGTCATTTACCCGGAAAATCAATACACCGCCATAATGGTGGGACCCATACAAAAGTGCCTAAGATAGTTAGTAGCCATGTCCGCATAGATTGTCAAAACAAGTTGGCAGTGCAATTGGGCAGTGCGCTATGCACAGGCCACGCAGTACTGGTCGCCGTTCTGGCCCCGAGGGGTGGAAAGCTGTATCAGTCACTCGCATTTCGTGTGATCACATACATAACCGTGTAGGTCGATTGTGAGCAGGAGAAGATCTTCATTATGGTGGTGGTGCTTGACAACTCTATGCCAATCTGGAGCTGAATGTGGACCGCTTCGTACTCAGGTGGCATCACTCCATATGGTCACACTAAAGATTAAGCATACACCTGGGCACGTGATATGCCGACCCACATCAATGCAGATCATCAAAGCTTATTTGCCGACTCCACAGAACAAACAAAACAAACAAAATAACAAACGACCATTTCTACTTTGTTGAATTTTTCTATATTATGATAAATCATATTCGAATGTACCCTGGCTTTTACCTTCATCTTTACAGAAAGAATCCTCGAGCGGCTTCCGTGGTTCTCAAACTAGGTAGTGGCACCTACCTTGAAATCACAGGTATCCATAATGTAATGTTCTAATGTTGTTGCTATTTCGTCCTATTATACCTAGTTATCTCGGGGCACTTTTCTTTGCTTTGTGGCCTGATTCATGAATGTAGCATAGCACTTGATACCATTTTCCGAATCCTTTCGCAAAAATATATTCTGTTAGTCCTGAGGTGGCACCACCCCATGGGCACACTAGCTAGGTAAGAATAACCTGCATTCCAAGGGAGCTACCTACCTAGGTAAGGATTATCAGATAACCACATAGATAAGCCAACCATATCGTACCCGCCCCCCACACACAAACTATTCAACAGATCTTTCTTTGTTGATCTGACGCGCCCAACCCAGGCGCTCCTCCCCAGTCGTCATCAGAAAGCCTGACTTAATTTCAGACCCCCTGGGGAAAATTGCTCTGACGCAAAGACCAGCCATGTATGAACATATCCTTTGAAGCGTGCAGGTGAAAGCGTTTGACAAAACAGTCTTCAGCATGCCCGGCAAAATCGATACAAGATGGCGTGAAACAGCACCCGGCTTATACCAGCGAATGGCAACTCCAATGGAGCGGTGGATGACAATGATCACGGAGACTGGCCGAAAATTCGGTAAAGAACATTTTGTTTTGACGGTGGCGCTGAGGCTACAACTGGAAGACGGGTTTCCAAGCTTTCTACCGGAGCTGCGTCGGGCGTGGGGGGTTATCCGCCAGAAGCACGCCTCCATCGCCAGCTTTCTAGATCGACACTCTGGCATCTGGACCTACATTGCCCCATCCAAATCTGAGACTACCAGATGGCTCAACGAGACATTCATTGTGATCCCATTTGGCATGTCTGTAACTGCACTGCGAAATCAAACTCGTCCACCAAAGCGACCGACGTTATTTGTGCTGCCCTCTTCGGGAGAAATTGTCTTGCAGGCACCTCATACCTCAATTGATGGCAAAGGACTTATGCTTATTGTCGACGACTTGCTTCGCATTGCCTCCTCCATGCATCAAGAGGAGCCTAGCTATAATATCATCAATTTATCGCCTTCGTTTCGAGTGGCTGCTAGTCTTCCTCCCGTCAACAATGACGATAGGCGACGAGCAGCAGTGGAATTGCAAAGATTCCTCTCCGCACTCCCAGCAATGTCCTTACCCATGAAGATACAAGACAAGAGATGGAGTGACCGGGCGCCAAAACGAACCAACCGGATTGTCCGAGCTTTGCCCGAGAGTGAGACGCGAGCTTTACTGGCGGTGCTGAAAACAAAAGGCCTCACCATCACGCATGCTGTCCATGCCGCAATCGCATGCGCAACGAAGAAATTTAATACCAACCCTGTCTCCGAAGTATACGCGGGCGCGTTCAATGTTGATGGACGCAATGCCTACGGAGGCAATACACTCGACCACCCAGCAACACTTTATAGTACTGGGTGGTTTCCCACGATCAAAGTATCCGATTTCTCGTCCGTCGCGAATACATTTCGAGAGGGATATACAAGTGTCCAGAAGGATGTAAGACTTTCCAATGTCATCGATGAGCTGATCGAGCAAGCTATGCCGTTTATGACTGGATCGGCGCCTTCTCCGGCAGATGCTTTGTTGAGTAGCCTCGGGGTGGTGGAGAGCGTGATACAACACAAATACTCCAAGGTGGAAGTAATGGACTTTGAGATTGCATGTGAAGTCCTCACTCCTGCGATCGACATATTTCTTTATACTTGGCGCGATCAGATCACACTTGCGGCTTATTTTAATGAGACTTATCAGGAGGCCGAGAAGGTCTCGGAATTCTTGGGGACGGTGCTTGAGATTTTGAATGTAGAGTTGGATCTTGGATAGAGATACTATCCGCGTTCATAAGATGAAATTTAAAATTTGCTGTCGCTTTCATACCATCTTCATGTATTGTTTGGTTATATCATGCCCAGAGGGTCTTTGTCGTTTACTCATCTAAAGCCAACTGGCCAACTATACCTTTCTTTCATTTTCGTACTTCACCATCTCTATCAGAGTTCTATATTGTGACTCGTACCAAGTGCTATATCTCCATCATCTCGCAGTTGATTACAGGCCCAAGTTAGCGAAGATTTCCCGGAACCAACGCCGGCTTCAAGTTCACATTCATTGCAGATTTATCCATAAATTTACAGGATACACCGTGGTCTGACTTCATATACAAACAAAAATTGGTTTGAAACGCACAGCTTCCTCAATCCGCCAGTGTTGACCTATCATTCATCGCGAGACCAGGCCTTTGCCTTCACCATCGGACCATTGCGACAGGCAATGAGCCAATCCTTCACTTGGTATTCGAAAACGCGATGACGTCCATATTCAGCATTCTTAGACCCTTCACCAAGACGAGATTCCTCACAATGAGTTAGCTGAATATCACAACTAACCAAAAGCGCTGCAAAAGCAAGCATGATCTCGTTCATCGCCAGAGCCTTGCCAACACATCCCCTCATCCCAAGAGAGAAAGGATTGAATGCAGCCTTTGCTTCTTCGAGCTCGAGTGCAGCCTTTTCCGAATATTGACCGTTGACATCGGGGTGACTGAACCACCGCTCTGGTCGGTACACGAAGGGATCACGGTAATACTTGGAGTTGTGATGAATACTGTAGATACCGGTGCCCAGCTCGCAGCCCTCGGGCACATACTCGCCGCCAAAGGACAATCCTCCGGGAAGGACTTTTCTCCACAGGGCGCTGCCGACAGGAGGGGACATGCGCATTGCTTCGTTGATACAAGCGCGGAGGTATTCGCAGGAGTTGAGGGCTGGGCCCAGGCGCACATCGTTGATGTCGTGGAATGCGGAACGAACTTCCGCTACTGCCTTTGCGTATGCGTCGGGGTATCTGGTGAGGTAGAAGATAGTGGCGGACATTGAAGTGGCAGTGGTGTCAGATCCTGAATTTGAAAAAAAAAAGGTCAGTGATTGTTATCTTTCTTCTTCGTTCAGGAAGATCTTACCGGCCACGACAAAGTTCAGACTTTCGGCATTCAACTGATCGCGGCTCAGTCCCTCCTTGAGCTCATCGTCCTTGGCTGCAAACAAAATGGAGAACGCATCTCCGGTGATATCTGTTGCTTTCATGCGATCCTTGATGATCTTTCCAACGAAGCCCAAGAACACATTTCGTGCCTTGATCGCTCTGCGGAATATATATCTGTCCATCTTACGCCAAGCTAGCATGGGCGCCTGCGATAGAATGCCAATTCGGAAGTTGACACCTGAAATAACAGGAATGATGAATCTATACTTAGGATCTTCCTGCAGATTGTAGCAGAGTCCGTAGATAACAGATGTCATCACGTCGAAAGCAAAGTCACCAGCTAGATGGATTAAGCGGTTAGGAAGGTTCGAACTCCATAACGTTGAATTCTGGACATACCGAAATCACCGATGTTCAGAGACTCAGTCCATCCATCCTCGGCCTTCTTGCTAGATAAAATTCGATTCACAAGTTTGTTGACGTTGGTCAGAATCCGCGGCTCATACAACCGAAGCGAGGCATCGGAGAAACCGTGGCTGACAAGGCGACGCTTTCGCTCGTGAATCTTCTTGTCAACTTCGGTGAAGGTGCTTGCAACCTTCAGGTTCATGACCTGGTAATCGGGAGATTTTTGAATTTGTTTGGCGGATTGGTAGATTTCTGGAGAGGTAGTTAGATCGGATTACTCGCCTTTTGAACAATAGTCCCAACCTTTAAGCCCTTCTGTTGTGTTGACTAAGAGGCGATTAGGAGTGTAACGAACATAGTCACCTTAATATAGCAAGTTGAGTTAGCAATGTTCTGTGGTCTCTCGGATTCCGCGCCACATACCATACTTCTGGTGGCATTTCCACATGTCCAGATGAAGATCACCCTTTAGTGCATGGTATGCGCTGTAAAGGATAGTGAATTTGGCCAAAAAGGGCCCGGGGTATTTAGCATACGGATGCCAGGTGACAAGGTATACTGAGCGAGCAATTGTCTAAGGTTTGATTAGAATTCATGTCGACCGATTTTGGAAATTGGTGATAGACTGACATATACAAGGACCAAGGTAAGCAGAATACCCGCAGAAGCTCCAAAGTAGGATTTCAGGTTATCCAGAAAGACGGGAGAAGTGAGTGTAAGCCAAAATTGAGGATACGATTTAGATGCATCGTCAATGGGGGCGATGAACTCCCGGGCAAGGCCTCCTAGGAAGCCCACAGGCACTTCCGGTGTATCGTTGAGCATTATCAAATTTCATGCAAAGCAAGAGTTCAAAGTATGAATTCTTCGTAACTAGAGCAACAAGTCCTTCATTTTGATTTATGTGTCTAATATGAAGCCTGGCGTTTGGGGTCTATGGTGGTGCCACCGGGTGTTGAGCCCACCCACCCACGGACTGTCGTTCCACGCGAGTGAGATTCTAAATATACTGAGCTGACCTTTTTGACTCTTTTCATTGCAATTCGCAATTTTGATTTCTTTTTAATTGTTTTCTACTGGCTAATTGGGCAAATCAGGCAAATTACCGCTGACCCTATCGCGATGGCCTTGTATTCCTGCATCTCCGACTATGGAGAGAGTATGTGGCAGATCATTCGAGCCCATCCCTGGGCCAGTATTGGTGTTGGACTTCTTCTAACCAGCGTGAAGAGTCTACCGCTGATGTGGCATGTTTGTAATCCCCGTCTTCTCGCCAAGTTGTCCAGCTAACTAACCGTGTTCACCATCTTAGGCTCGACTCATTGTCGCTGTTCTATACCATTCTGTCACGAAAAAGTCCGATGTGATTACTGCCGCTAAGCACGGAGGGCAGGGTATTTTTGGCTACATCGTGACCAGCTCCCGTAGCCCATTATACGAGTGCGACATCAATGGCCACAAATCCGACAGTACCTACTTCAGTGATCTCGACATCAACCGCATCCACCTTCTCACGAGGCTTTTCAAAGCTGCGGGCGATCTTTCTCTGCGCCCGACTCGAAAGAGCTCTAAAGGCCAGAAAGATAGGCCCAAGAAGATGCGAGTATTACTTGGAGGAACCTGCTGTACATTCCGGAAGGAAGTCAAGCCGTACTCCGCCTACGAGATTCACTCGCGAGTCCTCGCCTGGGACGAGAAATGGTTATATGTTGTGAGCTACTTTGTCAAGCCGGGATCGGCGAGTAAAATGCCCAAGATCCAGGCATCCAAGGCTGGTCATCCGGAGAAGCGGGAGGAGGTTGCGGCCCTGGCGAAAGGGATGGTCTTCACTTCGGCAATTACCAAATTTGTGTTCAAAGAAGGTCGCAAGACTATTCGTCCGGAGGATGCTCTAGAAGAAATGGGACTTTTGCCCGAGAAAGCCACTTCAGAGGCAGTTACTTTGGCGAACGGGGACATAGCCTGGAGCTGGGAACAAGTTGAAAAGGAGCGGGAGGCAGGTATGAGGACGGCGCAACATCTGATTGCGCTGGATGATCTGCATGATCAGTTTGAGGATGTTTCGAGTTACCCATCTCTAGGGAAGTTCGGCCTTATTGGAAAGTTATTCTGAGATTTTATTGTCAATGTGTCAACTGGTGTATTTAGCTATGAACTAAGCAAGTCGCTGGGAGGAAAAAAATAAACCTCAGCATGCTTGCAGTACCGAATAGATATGATTTTCTCTTTTGCTCTATTGGTGTCTGTATAATTATTTAGTCTGGTTCTGGATCTAGTCAATAAACGTTGTGCTTGTAGATCAAATGACTAGACTCAAGCCATTAAACATCAATGCATCACCGAGATAGATAACCTTGGAAATATACAACGTCAGGTGAATTTAATTACAGGAACGGTGTAGGAAAGGAAAATTGAAATAGAGAACACACGGAGTCAAATTGCTAATATATACAAATAAAACAAAATACACATATTAGAGATCACACAAAAAGATTACTTCAGGTACTGCCCATGCTGGCTCTTGATAGGTCCTCTTCCACGACCACCTTCATCCAAGGCCTTGAACCCGTTCTCCAAGACACCGCCCTTCTGGTATGCCTCGTAGACATTGATGATCTCCTTAGAGACTGGATCGTATCCCAAACCGGAGGCTTGCGTCACCATGCGCAGAACCTGACCATCCTCCTCAAGCAAGCTTGACTGCATCTGAATATCTTTGACAAGAATGTCTCCCGCTCCCTCAGTCGCATGACGGAGGTTGTTCTCGAAGTGCGCGAAGAACGTCTTCACAAGGGACCTCGAGACCACGCGATCATCAAACAGGGCAAATGCATCGACTCCAAAGTCGGAAACAGCGCAATCAAGGAAGAACGGATTGGGACTGTTTGCCACGGGTAGACGCAGGGGTCGAACAAGGCCGATTCCACTGCCGATATCTGCTTTGTGGTGGTTGTAGGGGTTGACAGTCAATCCAAACGCGAGTTCGCATGCCTGCTTAGCAGAAGAGGAAAGAGTTTCAATGTGGGGGATGCTGCACTGTTCGTGTGCAATGATGGTTCGACATTGAGACTCAATGTTGAGGAGGAGGTTTTGGATGGACTTGTGAGGATCGACGCGAATGCGCAGTGGGACGGTCGTGAGAATGGGTCCGATGATTTGTTCAATCTCCGCCACAGGAGCGTTACGTCCGCTCAGAGTCAGAAGGAGTGTGACATCCTCGACATTCAGCATTTGACAAAGGGCAAGAGCCCATGAGGCGTAAATGGCGGTTGGCATGGAGATGTCGGAACGGAGTCGGTGAGGTTCAAGATGCACCTCAAGGTCACAGATGGAATTGGCCTCGCACTGGGTTGGGTCGGACGGAGGTGTCGCGAGAGGGGGTGGAGGAGTATAGTCGGCTAGCTGGGAGCGCCAGAATTCATCCTGCGCATCCTGGTCCTTGTTCTGCAGGTAGCGAACAAAGCGGTTCATGGGCACTTCTGGCTCGTGATTGGCATCGTCATACAAGTACTCTCGCTCCAGGGTAGCGAACAGGAGTGCGTATGCCCAAGCATCGTATGTAGAGTGGCAAGCAGTGGTGATGAAATAGCGTTTGCCGGTATTTTCATCGATAACATACCCGGCGCGACTGAGAGGTGTTCCGGGTCCGGTCGCATCCTGGAGTTCCTGGTCGTAGTAAGCCGGAATTGTAGGAGCAGAACGCCAGGCGGTAGGTGAAGGCTTCTCAACGACCTGCATCCAACTTCCATCGGCAAGCTGGACGACACGAGTACGGAGTACCGCATGGGCATGGGTGGTGCGTTCCCAGGCTGCCTTCAGACGATCAAGATCAACTGACGCAGGCGCTTCAAAGGCTGTCATCAGACAAGTGACACCTGGGCGAGTCAAAGAGATCGTGAGGAAGCCAATCTGTGCTGGCGTAGCAGGATAGATGTCCTCGATAGACTCGATGGGGAGGTTGCAAAGCGTGGAAACTTCCTTCTGAAGCTGGTTGATGTCCTTCTCCTTTGGCACCAAAGACAGGGGCTGAATGACAGCTGTGTCATCGGCAGTGATAGGATCCATCAAGACGGCCATGTCGTCGAGAATTTGGTTTTGCAGGATCTTGTCTGCTGTGAGAGCATATCCATGGGATCTTGCCAGAGAAACAAGCTTGACGGCAGCCATGGAATCACCTCCGACAGCCGAGAAGCTGTCTTGGCCAGAAATGTCGCTCTCGCTGAGTTCCAAGACTTGCGCCCAGAGCCCACGTAGAGTAAGACCCTTTTCAGTCGCAGGCTCATGCATCTCACCCAGCCCTGGGGCCACAGCCAGCTTTGTCAGGTCCGGAACCGTCAAGCTGGCACAGAGGGCATGGAGTGCTTTGTGGTCGATCTTGAGATTGCTTGAGGTCGGAATGCGATTCACAGGAACGAAGAAACGGGGAATCATAAACTCAGGCAGTACCTTGGCAAGGTCGCGCTGGACTCCATCAACGATTGCATGCAGACTAGCTTGAGCCTCTTCGCCGGTGAGAATGGCAAGAGAATCATCGATTGCGTTCGCAACACTCAAGGGCACAAATGCAATCAAGAAAGGTCGGCCTCTGTTCTCCAGTTTGACGGCCTCAGTGGCTGGCGAAGCAGAACCGCCAATGATACGGTGAAGTTGGAAATCGATCTCTCCAAGATCGACACGTTGTCCATTCAACTTGACCTGCGCATCTCGACGACCAAGGACACGAATAGTGCCATCTTGTTCGTACATTCCGAAATCACCAGTAGCGTAAATCCGGCGAGGAGAGGAGTTTGCCTGCAACGCCCAATCAGGGGCTTGCAGGAAGGCTTTGTCAGTTGCGACCTGGTCGTTGAAATATCCTCTTGCAACAACAGGACCATCCACGAGGATTTCACCGACAGCCCCTATGGGCATCAAGCGGTTGTAGTTCTCACTATCCGCAATCCAGATGGAACAGTTCAGTCCAGATCCAATGTTGGCTGGGGAGCCTCCATGGCGGAGGCCTGATTTTCCAGTACACCAAACGGTACACTCTGTGGGACCGTAGACATTGATCAATCGCACACTGTCTGCCCAGGTATTAATGAGCTCTTGAGTTAGAGCCTCGCCACCGAGGGAAAGGGTTTCGAGCTTCACGGCTCCGGGTGACAGGAGACTTGCGACGGTTGGTGTCAGTGAGGCTTGGTTGATGTTGAGACGAGTCATGGCCCCAGCGAGGTCGTTGAGACGATCTTCTTCAGAAGGCATGCAAACGCAACCACCGCTGACAAGATTAGCGAAGATCTCCCCAACACAGAAGTCCCAAGTGAACGCAGCAAATTGCAAGTAGCGTGAAGTGGATGTCTTGCCCTGCAATGCGGCTTGTGCAGGCAGGCCAGAGCAGGCATTGCGATGTTCGACCACTACACCTTTAGGTTCGCCGGTACTGCCAGATGTGAACATGATATACGCTGCGTTCGTAGAGACAACAGTAGGAGCACTGTAAGTAGGCGAAAGGGGTGGCAGTGCTTCAAGGGATTCTTTGGTAACAGTCACCATCTTGACTCCTGTGTCAGCAAACAGGTGTGTAAGGCTCGGGATGGTAACCATCACCGAGGCTGACAACCGACTCAGGAATGAGGCAAGGCGAGTCTGCGGATGGGCGGGATTGAGGGGTGTCCAGATACCACCAGCCTTGAAAATGGCAACGATGGCGACAATACTGAAGATGGATTTATAAAACGCAAAGCCAACGTAGCTTTCTGGTTGAACACCAAGGCCGACAAGGTGCTGCGCTAGACGGTCCGAGAGATCGTCCAATTCGGAGTACGTCAGTGTACCATCCCAAGAGGATATGGCCGATGCAGATGGCCGCTCAAGGGCCTGATCATGAATCATGGCATGGATAGTACGCTCATTAGGTTCGACCTTGTCGTTGATGTGCCATTGTGCGATCTGATTCATATCCGATGGGCTGATGAGATCGATATCCTTGAGCTGAGTGTTTGGTGCTGTGGTGGGCAGGTTGGCGAGAAGATCTAGCAAGTGTTCGAACTGGCCGAGCAGCTGGTGGATTTGCGCAGATGAAATCACATGCGAATCGTAGGAGACATTGACGGAGATACCTGTGGACTCTTGGGAACAGGTCATGGTGATTGGGAATGTGTACAATCCAGCAACGGTGACGGGCAATGGTTCAATGCCCATACCAAGATCCAGATTCAGTGATGCTGATCCTGTAGCTTGGAACACCAATAGGGTGCGCAAGGCACAGGCGGCGCGAGCTTCTGGGCTGACCTTTCGAATGTTTTGGAATCCCGCTTGCTGGTAGGGGATGAGATCGGTGGTGCTCTTCTTGATGGCAGCGAGATATTCGGCCACTGTCTGATCACGCTCATAGGACACGCGGAATGGGAAGTTGGCGATGGTTGAGCCGACCATATTCTCGATGCTGGGGATGGGGGTTGTACGTCCGCTGACGACGACGCCGAAAGTGACGTTCTGAGACCCTTCATGCAAAGATAGTAACATACCCCAGGCAGCTTGCAGCACGGTCGCGACCGTGTTGTCCGCTTGAGCAGGCATCGAGAATCGGATGTTTGATGTGAGCTCTGAATCAGCCACAGAGCGGTAGCCAACCGAGGGCAGAGCAGGGAAGGACGGGGGTGCCGCTGGCTCGAGGAAATTTTTCCAGAACTCGAGGGTCTCTGCCTCACCTTGGTCATCCAGGTAGCGAATTAGATGGTTCGGCCCCAAAATAGGTGATTGGTTCATGTCGTAGTAAGCCTCTTGGACATTGCGCCAGAGATTGGTCGTACTCCAGCCATCATAGGCGGCATGGTGCATCGTCAATACGAAATAGCGAGTTGCACCGCCGTCACCACCCTCTCCCAAGATAGCCATACGGTACAGCGGCTTTCCGAGATCCATGATCCGACGAAGCTGGTCACGCTTGTACTGCTCAAGGTCGTTGGAGACAACAAATTCGATCTCGATGGGTCGTCGCAGGATAACCTGCACAAAGCCAGACGCGGTTGTGTGGACCATGCGCATCCGGGTGACGCTAGCACGCTCCATCACAACGTGCCAGGCGTGACTTAATTTGTCAGCATCAAGGAATGGCGCCAGTCGATACGCAAAGTGCGCGCTGTAGGTTCCAGGGTCTTGGATTGAAGCAGCCATCATTCCTTCTTGGAGGGGAGTGGTGGGATACATGTCCTCGATGTCATGCATGGCGACTCCACATTGACGTGCCGCCTCCTGCAGTAGGCTACTCACAGGCTCACGGCGAATGAGGGAAAAGGACGGTGGCTCGTGAATGAGACCACCTGTGGAGGCAGTCATGGCGAGTGCCATCTCAGATAGGACAGGGTGCTCGAAGATTGTCGCCACGCTGAGATAAATATTCTGCTCCCGAGCCATGGAAACTAGTTTCACAGCGACAAGGGAATCACCACCACTGCGGAAGAAAGAGCTATTCCGGCCAATGGCGTCATGGTCAAGAGAAAGAAGCTTTGCCCACATGACCTGGAGAGTCATTTCGGCTTCGCTTTCGACGGGTTGCAGAGGCTCGACTGCCAATTGATGTTGTAGCGAAACGGGAGTAGCATTAAGGGAAAAAGTACGCAGCGCCCGACGGTCAACCTTACCGGAAACCAGTAGAGGCATCTCCTCGAGGAAGTAGCAAATGGTGGGAATCATATAGGCAGGCATTGTCTGTCTCAAATCAGCATCAAGAGTGCGAATGAGGGTTTGAGGATCCCCATGGCTATCGCTGGCAGAGAGGAAGAGTGCAATGGTGCGGTTTTCGACGCGTCCCTCCGGTGCAACAATTTCAACGGCGAAATCAGGCAAGGGGCCAAGTGCAGTTCGGACGCGGTATTCGATCTCGCCGAGCTCAATACGGAGGCCGTTGAGCTTGATTTGAGTGTCCTTGCGGCCAATGAAGTCGATCCAACCATTGGGCTTGTAGCGAACAAGATCACCAGTCTTGTAGATGCGGCGAGGGTCAGATCCATGCTGCTTGTTGGGGAACTGTGCCAGGAATGTCGGATTCTCAACGAAAGCCGCGGATGTCTTGACTGGATCATTGAGATACCCGTCGGCGACAATCGGTCCTTCAATAGCCAGTTCTCCTGTGAGGCCAACCGGGACAAGACGATCATGATCATTGGGATCGACAAGCCAGCTGGTACTGGCCAGGGAAGTACCAATGGTTCGCTCTGAGAAGCTTGGGCTATCAACGTCACAAATGACGTTGCAAACGGATGCCTCAGTTACACCATAGCCGTTGACAAGACGCACCTTGCCAGCCCATCGTTCAATCAAGTCTTTTCGGATGGGTTCACCACCGAGAATGAGCTGGTCCAGGTGGGGAAGCTGTTCCGGGGAGAGAATCCGAGCGATAGAAGGAGTGAGGATTGCAAGGTTGACCTTCATATCGTTCATAATGGGCACAATCTCGCTGAGTCGCTGGTCTTCGGAGGGAATGCAGATGCATCCTCCATGAACGAGAGTAGAGAATATCTCAACAACGGAAATATCGAATGTGAAAGCTGTGAATTGCAGGATCCGCGGCTTGCGGCTAAAGCCGAATACACCGTGGTTTGACACGCTCGTAGCGATAGCTCGGTGAGACGTGATGACACCCTTGGGCTTTCCTGAGCTGCCAGACGTAAAGAAGCAATACGCTGGATGAGATGGGTTGATGGTCACATTTGGTCCAGAGTAAATTTTATCGTCATCGAAGAGATCATGCGAAACCACAACGGTAGGGATCATGTAGTCCGAGAAAAGGGCGACATTTGCTGACGAAGATAAAATCACTGGCGCCTTGACGTCTTCTAGGATTTCGCGCAGGCGCTCAGGTGGATGGTGTGGATCCAAAGGACAATAGGCAGCCCCAGCCTTCATGATGGCGATCATTGAAACGATGGCCCATAGAGATTTCTCGAAACAAACAGGGATAAAGGACCCAGGGGCGATGTTGTGTGAGGCAAGTAGCTTGGCTGCAAGTTGAGATGTCAGACGATCAAGCCTATCATACGAGAGAACTCCGTCCCAAGAGGCAATCGCGTCGGTATCTGGCTGCT
Source organism: Penicillium sp. CMV-2018d (assembly GCA_028827225.1). Lineage (NCBI taxonomy): Eukaryota > Fungi > Ascomycota > Eurotiomycetes > Eurotiales > Aspergillaceae > Penicillium > Penicillium hesseltinei. The sequence continues at coordinate 3,072,564 of JAPZBW010000002.1, read as the reverse complement.
GGTGAGCGATGTCTTCGACAAGCTGGTGCAGACAACGTTCCACAGGCTGCACGATGGTCTGGTTGAACGTATGAATATCAGCATAGTCGGCGGGCACCATCATATCAAGCGATTGCACTTGTCTATCGCCTAAGTCTGTGTCAAGTTGTTGCACAAGGTATGAGAAATGCTCCAGAATCCGATGGGCTTGTGAGTCAGGCACTAAAGCGAGATCGTAGTTGAGATCCAGGGAGTAGCCGGTAGGATTGAAAGTGCACTGCAGCACCAAGGGGTAGGTGTGGAAGGGTTTGAAGAAGTCCTTGTTCGCCGTTGGGCATCCCAGGAAAGTCGCATGCCCGCGATTAACATCATCCTCGGGATTCTGGATCACGAGAAGAGTTTGGAAGTCGCAAGCTGCTTTTGCGTCTGAAGAGAGACGTCTGATGTTTTGCAAACCAATCTGCTCATAACGAATCATTGCCAAGGCCTGTTTTTGAACATTCTCAAGCAAGCTTTGAACTCTCATTTCAGGCTGGAAGGCAATGCGCATGGGAGCCGTCGCCAATGTCGGACCCGCGATGTCATGAATGCCATGAACAGGAGCAGCACGTCCACTGGTGGTCGTGCCGTATACAACATCGTCAAGGTCTGAGTAGCGCCCAAGCACTAGTGCCAGGGCTGTTCGAACAAGGGTCGCTCTGGAAATTTCAGACCCTGCGCGCTTGGTAAAGGCTACATCGTGATGAATGTAGGCATCCTCATAGCGATGTTGACGGTTGACAACGGACACTGGGAAAACTGGAGGTGGGACGCCGTCCAATTGCGCTCTCCAGAACTCCTCTGACGCTTTGGGGTTGACAGAAAGGACATGGTTGATGAAAGTGTTGAAGTGAACGGGTGGTTTGGTGTTCAAACCGTGATATATTTCTTCGACACGTCTGTAGATCGGCTGCACGGACCAGCCATCGTAAATCGCGTGGTGGGCGGTGAAGACTAGAATGCGATCTTCAACAATCGCGAATCGCGACAAGGGTTGACCTGTCCTCATTCCCGCGCGACGATCGTTCTCCAGATAGGCGGCCTTATTATTTCCACCACGCCACCGGAGCTGACCTTGGACGACAACTTGCATAGTACCATGTTGCGCGCTAGGGAATAGGCGAGTACGCAAAATCGGTACCTGCTGGTAAACTGTCTCCCAGGCGGCACGAAGGCGAGCCATGTCAATCCGATCGGGGATCTCGAATGCAAATTGGGCCATGTAAGAGCCGGTTTCCTTCTGCGCGAGGGCCAGCAAACCCTCCTGTAGTGCTGTAGTCGGGTAGATGTCCTCGACGGCACTGTCAGGAATCTGGCAAGCAATGCTGGCTTCTCGACGAAGCACTGCAATGTCGCTGATGAGTGCAAACTCCTGCACCTCGGTGTTGGCGACCTGAAGCTGGGTGGTGGCCAACGCCATATCAGAAAGGACAGGATTGGAGAAGATGGTCTCGACAGTCAGGTCAAGGTGAGACGTGCGAACAAGTGCGACAAGTCGCATGGCCATGATTGAGTCGCCCGAGACGCGGAAGAAGTTATCATCACGGCCGAATGATTCGGGTGCCAAGTTGAGGACCTGAGCCCAGAATCCATGCAGCAGACGTTCCATATCTGTCGTAGGAGGTTGGGCAGCCTTCTTGTGTGCCTCCAGAGAGAACTGCGAGATATCCTCGCGGGAAAGTCCTCGAGCGATCTTCTGCAGCTTGCCACGGTCAGTCTTGGCGGACGCTGTGAAGGGCATCAATCGCAGGGGAACATATGCAGATGGGATCATATGCATGGGCAATCGGTCTGGGAGCTTTGCGTTGGCTCCCTTCATGGCTTCGCGGTACCGAGTAAGCTCGCTTTCCAAAGATGCGATTTCCGGAAGCACCTCGCCGGCTTTCGAATAATCCACTTCGGTAGCGACGCTCAAAAATGCCATGAGCATCGGTGGGGCGGTTCCATTTGCAGGACGAACCATTTCCACAGCCACTTCTGCAATGTCTGGCATTGTTTCGCGCAGTCGGTGCTCGATCTCACCGAGCTCCACACGCTGGCCGCGCAGTTTCACCTGCGTATCACGTCGACCAACATAGTGAACTTGACCATTGGGCAGGTACCGTACAAGATCACCCATCTTGTAGAGCTTACCAGCTGGGCGACTGGCGACGCGGGGGAACCATGCTGGAGCATCGATGAAGGCAGCTGCTGTCTTGGCTGGTTCATTAAGATACCCATCGGCAACATTGGGACCCTCGACTACCAGCTCACCAATGGTACCAATGGGAGCAAGCTTATTATGATCGACCGGGTCGGTGATCCAGGTGTTGCACCCAAGGGCGAAGCCAATATTGTGACCGGAGGCCGACGGTGAGATGCCAGGGCTGCAATGAGTCCAAATAGAGCATTCAGCGGGGCCGAAACTGTTGATGAGGTACACAGCTGGAGCCCATGTCTTGACATTCTCAACGGTAGCGGTTTCTCCTCCAAACAGCAGGGTTTTGAGGGAAGGCACATCGGCCGGGTGTAGCAACGAGGCCACACTGGGGGTCAGGAACGCCCAGTTGACATGCATGCGTTCCATCGCCTCAGCAAGGCCATTCATCCGCTCGGCGTCGGATGGGATGCAAACACATGCGCCGACGGATAGGGATGTGAAAATCTCGCCAATGCTGACGTCGGAGGTGTATGCAGTGAATTGCAGATTGCAAGAACCGGGGCCGCCATAGCGCAGAGTCTCACCATGTCCGACAATACTGCTGGTGAAGGCCGAGTGGCTGATGAGAATTCCCTTAGGTTTACCTGTACTGCCGGAGGTAAAGAGAATGAATGCTGCGTCGGTTGATTTCACGGTGTCGGAGACCGTGGTTGACGATGTTGGATGCTTGATCTCCGCCTCAGCAATGGACTCTGCATCGACTGTGAATGTTGAGCCACTCAATGACAGTGCCTTTTCAGACCAGCGACGACTCGACAAAACCAGGGTTGCGTCGACATCCTTCACGAGTCCCTGCAATCGCTCCAGGGGATGAGCAGGATCAAGGGACACACAGGTGGCTCCGGCCTTTAGTACTGCTAGCATCGTCACGACCGTGTAGATGGACTTTTCGAACAACAATGGCACTTTCATGCCTGGTAGTATGCCACGCTCTATCAATTCAGGAACGATTGCTGAAGACTGAATATCGAGTTGAGCGTATGTGAGCTCGCCTTCCCATGAGCGGACGGCCGGCGCGTCGGGCTGAAGAGCCGCTCTCCTTTGGAAAGTGGCATGCACAAGATCATCTTGAGGTGCAGGAGGGGGTGTATTCCACAGTGCAAGTTGCGCTATGTCGCCACTGCTGACGAAGTCGAGATCGGACAGTTTCGTATCAGCCAGGGCAGGATCGTGGAGCAATTCGAACACCTTCTGCAGCTGAGCCGATAGACGCTCGATCTCCTCGGCGGCGATCAAGTTCGCGTCATATTCAATCGTAACTCGACATTTGTCTGCGGCAATGACAACATCCAGACTCATGGAAAATGTATGGAATGGACCTGCGAAGGAGTTACTGACGACTTGCATGTCCAGCTTTCCACCAGTGGCGGCGGGACCAGATTCAGCCTCTGTTTGGATCATCAAAAGAGTCTGGAAGTCGCAGGCGGACTTGATCTGTTCGGAGAGCTTGCTGATATTGTAAATGCCGTACTGCTCAAATGCCATCATCTCTTGAGCTTGTTCATGGATCTGGCGCAGGAAGCCATCGACCGTCTGCGACTGCTTGTTGATTTGCACACGGACTGGCACCACGGCGGTAGTAGGGCCAAAGACTGCCTGGATACCTTCCACAGGTGCAGAGCGACCGTTCAGACTTGCACCAAACACGACGTCGTCGGTATCATCGGCATATCGGGCAAGCAGTAAAGCCCATGCAGAGCGAATGAACGTAGATGTCGTGTAGTCGCACTGCCGCGCTGTCAGGGGAATGTTAGTGGTGAAGTGGGAGTTTGCGGCTGGTCGATACGAGATATCTGGCAGACGCGGGAAGGCCATGGTTGGAGCATCCTGCATCTGATTCTTCCAATACTGTTCCAGGGGACCATTGTCGGTCTCCAGGAAGGACTTGACGAAAGTATTGTAACCAACCACGGGGTCAAGAGAAAAGCCCGAGAAAGCCTTCTCTAGGTCTTCAACCATGCGAAGCAGGCACCATTCATCATACGCCGCGCGATGCATGGAGAGCACAAAGTGGGGGTTTCCACGGCCAGTGGGGTCTTCGATCAAGGCGTATCGCACCAGGGGCTCGCCAACGGCAATGGGCGCGCGCTTGTCACGCCAAAGGTAGTCTTGCAAATCAACCTCAGCACCCCAGTGCTCGTCATAGCGCACAACAGCCTGCATGAGTCCGCCAGATGGGGCGTGGAAGACAGATGTGCGAAGCATTGGTGTGCGATCATAGATGTTCATCCACGCCTTTCGCCAGAGATCGAGATCCATCGTTCTGGGGAGCTTGATGACCATCTGCCCGAAGTATGTACCGGGCTCCTTGGCCGACAGGGCCATGAGAGCATTCTGTAATGGGGTACTCGGGTACACATCTTGAATATCGTCGACAGTCACTCCCAATATCTCACTTGCCCGGTCTAGCGTGGTTTCGATAGACTCGCCAGTTAACTGAAGCAGCTGGAATGGCTTGAGTACCTCTTGCTCCTGATCGTCCACATCCTGGGCCACGCGCGCCAAGTCTGCGAGGATCGGGTTTCTGAATACATCAAGCACCTGGAATCGCCAGTTGGTCGCTGTCGCGCGAGTGACAAGCTTCATTGCGCTGATGGAGTCTCCGCCAAGGCGGAAGAAGTTGTCCTGGACAAAAATCTCCTCCGGTCGCAAGCCCAAGACCTGTGCCCAGAGTGCGTGCATGCGTTTCTCCCCAGGCGTAGAGGGCGGGGCATGGCTGGTGCCTGCACGGGAGAAGGAAATCAGCTCGTTCCGAGATAGACTGGAGGCAAGCTGGCGAAGATAACTGCGATCTATTTTGTTTGTGGCAGTATGAGGCAGGCGTGTCAGAGGCAAGAAGATGCTAGGAACCATGTACGGCGGCAATGACATCGAGAGCTTTGCATCTAGCCCTTCAGTCAGGGATTTCAATTCCCGTCGGGCTTCACTCGACGTCGCAATCATGGGATGGTCAGACGCGACGGAATCCAGCACAATGAATCCGATGATGGCTGCATCGTTCTGGTTCTCGTTCGTCTTGATGGCATCGGCTGCGATTTGAACACCTGCGGGCAAATTGCGCTGCAAGTGGCTTTCCACTTCAGCGAGCTCAACTCTCTGCCCACGAATCTTGACCTGCAAATCGTCTCGACCCATGATCTGCAAGGTGCCATCGGTGTTGTATCGTGCCATGTCACCTGTACGGTAGAATCGGCGCTCACTGCCTTCGAATAGAGGGGCCAGGGGCCCATCAAGTGTCCAACGAGGACCCTTGACGAATGCCAGACGAGTTTTGACCTCATCGTCCAGGTAGCCCTTCGCCAGTGTAGGTCCCTCCACGAGGATCTCGCCAACAGTTCCGATGGGGACCAGTTGATTGAAGTCGGCTTTCTTCGCAATCCACAGTCTTGCGCCAACAGAGCGACCGATGTTAGAAACATCATCGGAGGATGTGATACCGCGGAAAGCAGAGCACATGATTGTCGTCTCGGCTGGTCCGTAGACGTTCATCAAGCTGCGTTCGCCCCACTTCCGTGTGCATTCCTCCGTCATGCGCTCGCCGCCCATCGCCAAGAAGTCGAGTTGAGGCAGTTCGGCCGGCTCGAGCGATGCACCAACAGTTGGCGTCAAGAAAGCGCAATTCACGTTCAAAGCTTGGAGAGACTTCGAAAGATTGTTGTTGCGCTCCTCATCGGTGATACAACATAAACATCCACCACGGAGGAGTATGGCAAAGACCTCTCCAAAGAATGCGTCAAATGCATAGGGCGCAAATTGAATAATACGAGAGGCCGTGCCGATCTCCATGACCGACGCAATAGCTTCGATGCTACTACACGCAGCCTCGTGGGAGATCTCAATACCCTTGGGCTGACCTGTCGTACCGGAAGTGAAAACCACGAAAGCGAGGCTTTCTGGTGAACCATGGCTCGAATCGATATCAGGTGTTGAGGCGTGATCATTTTCCAAGATCGCCATCTCTTCTGTGGATACAGTCACCAAGGAATAGCCCATGGGGCACAAAGCCTCCATCTGCAATGGCGATGCAATCAGAGTTCGTGCTTGGGTTTTCTGCATGACGCGCTGCAGACGTTCTTTGGGAACAGTTGGATCCAGCATCACACAAGCTCCGCCAGCTTTCATGACTGCCAGGAGTACGACAACAGTCCACATCGACTTTTCGAAAGAAATGAGCACGGGCTCGCCTTCACGAAGTCCCTCCTGCTGAATGAGGTGCTGCGCGAGTCGAGTGGACTTGACATCCAGCTCGCGGTAGGTGAGCTTGCCATCCCAGGAGTCGACAGCAATGTTGCTGGGATACATGCAAGCAATCTGCTCAAAGCGACGGTGCAAGCAATCCGACTGCTTGACAGGAGAGATTGCATTCCACTGTGCGAGGGTCGCTAGGTCCGCTGCGCCGACCAAGTCGATATCTTTCACGCGGCTGCTCGGGCTTATGGAAAAGACACGCTCCACGACGTGTTGGAGTTGATTCAAGATTAGTTGAACGCGTTCGTAACTTAGAACAGTTTCATCCCAGTTCACCTCAAGAGTGACATTCTTCTGGTTGGCAATGGTGCATCGCAGACCAAACGCAAAGGAATGGAAGGCCACTCCCGCTCTTCTGCGAGTTTCTTGAAGCAGACGAGAATGCGCCTCCTCGGAGTCATACTCAACGAGAAGGAGAGATTGGACATCACAAGCAATACGAGCGTCCTCACTCAGGCTGCGGATGTTCTGCATACCATAGTGCTCCAGCTCCAGGAGGGTAGCAGATTGAGCTTGGAGGTCTTGGAGGAACGTGCGCAAAGTCTGATCACGCTGCACCTTGATTCGGACAGGGAAAGTGGCGATCGTTGGCGCCTTCATCTCCTCAATACCAGAAACCGGGGCACCACGTCCATTGCTCGTGTTTGCGAAGACGACATCATCTGAGCCGACGAAGCTGCCCAAGAGCAAGGCCCATGCTGCACGGATCTTGATCGCAGCTGGAATGCCAGATTCGGTGGTATCGTGAACTGTCGGCAGTTCAAATTGAAGGTCCACGAACGCGTTTGGCTTGGGAATATATCCCCTGGGGATCTCAGGGAACAGTGTCAGTGGAGCGGCATCCAGTTGTTGCTGCCAGCCGTCGCGCATCGTATTCGCATCAATCTGTTGAAGATGAGCGATCAGTCCCGCGAAATTGGGACTCGATTCGACGGCCTCGTTACGGTATGCGCGATCGAAATCCCGCAGGAGTAGGTCGAGAGACCAGGCATCATGAACAGCATGGTGTATGGTAAGTGCAAATACGGGGCCAGCTGTAGGATCGTGGACCACTGTGAAACGACTCAGCGGCGCTCCCAATGACACGGGGGTCTCGAGATCTCGCTGAAGATAGGATTCCACGTCCTCTGTCACGGTTGTCCACTGCAAGTCTTCCTTGACGATAACTTGCCATAGATCTGCAGACTCGTCCTCAAAGATGCGGGTGCTCAGACAGGGTGCGCTGCGCTGAGCCACGGTATTCCAAGCCCGCATCATTTGATCCACGTCAATGTCTGTCAACTTGAAGATCTTCTGCACGAGGTACAAGCCCGGTGTCTTGACCGAAAGGGCGATCAAACCCTGCTGCAATGGCGACGCAGGGAAAATATCTTGAATGGTGTCAGGCTGGATGTCGCATTGCCTACTGGCGCATTCACGCAATTCACCCAGGCGATTGTCCACCAAAGCAAAAGCTTCAAGATCAAGGCCTCGCGAACCATCCGGAATTTCAACGGCCAGTGCCATATCAGACAGGACGGGATTCGCGAAAATGGCCTGGACCGTGAGGCTCAAACTTTCGGCACGACATAGGGACACCATCCGAATAGCGGCAATGGAGTCACCGCCCAGGCTGAAGAAGTTTGCAGACGCATCACTCAACCGGTCGATTCCAAGTACTCTTCGCCAGACATCGCAGAGCTGAGCTTCCATAGCCGTGGATATAGGGAGTGTTTCCTGGGGTGTGCGGAAAGACGCAATATCCTGTGGTGTGAGAGTGGCCGCGAAAAGGCGCAACTTCTTGCGATCGAGTTTTCCAGATGCTGTCAGACTGAATTTTGTTGACAGAGGGAGGAATACCGTCGGGACCATGTACACTGGCAATGTCTTGGCCATCTCGGACTCGATGCGCATCGTCAATTTTTGCCAGCGTGAAACATCATCCTGTGCAGCAAGGGAAACCTCATCGACGTCGTTCGTTTCCCGGGGTTCTTCTGGGGCTAGGAACACGGCAAGTGCATCCGAAGTTGATCCCTGGAGGCGGACGACGTCGACGCAGAAGGCTAGGTCGGGTGATACCAAGGGTTGTAGGTGATCCTCAACCTCCTCAAGTTCCACGCGCTGGCCTCGAATTTTCACCTGAGTGTCAATACGAGCAATGAACTTGAATGTTCCATCAGCGTTGTACTGCGCGAGATCACCACTCTTGTAGAATCGAGATGTGCTGTTCTGTCGGAATGATGGCGGGTCGACAAAGGCTTGCGCAGTTGCGGAAGGGTTGTTCAAATACCCAGCAGCGACCATGGGACCCTCTTGGAGTAGTTCACCAGGAGTTCCAATGGGAACCAGTTTGTTATAGTCATTGGGATCGACAACCCAGTTCATTCCTCCTTGGGAAACATGGATTGTGCTCGCAACGTCGCCGGCTGTGAATTCAGAGAAACCGCACATACCCGCCTCCGTTGGGCCATATCCAGCGATTACCCGCTTATCTGCGATCCAAAGATCGAGGAGATTTTGGGAAATGGCTTCACCGCCCAAATAGAGGGTGTCAAGGTCGGGGACCTCGCTTGGCGTGAGAAGCTTGGCTACGGTAGGTGTGGCGTAAAGGTATTGGATACGCATCTCGCGCATGACGCCGGCGAGGTCATTCATACGCTGCTCCTCTGTCGGCACACACACAATGCAGCCGCCAATGAGAGCTGTCATGATCTCGTAGATGGAGTGATCAAAGTTGAATGAGGAGAACTGCAGGATTCGGGTTCGCTCAGGGATCTTCATCCCCGCTGAGTGGGCGACGATGGCCGACGCCAAGTCCGTGTGTCGCATAACAATTCCCTTAGGTGTTCCTGTGGATCCGGAGGTAAAGATCACAACAGCGGTCGATTGTGGATCCACTGCTGGCAGTTGTTCTTCCTGTTCTGGAAGACTGTCGAGCAGATCCTGGTTGATGGATACAACCTTCCCGACGCTTCCTGACATCTTGCTAACCCAATTAGGCGACGAGAGGATGCACTTCGCATCAACTTGAGTAAAGATTTTCTCAAGGCGTGTGATAGGTTGCGAGGGCTCTGTGCCAATGTATGCAGCGCCAGCCTTTAGCACTGCCAGTTGGGTGATGGGCACAAATTTGGAACGATCGAAAGTCAAAGGCACGCAGCTACCGCGCCCGATATGGAACTTGCTCCGCAAGTGATGAGCCAATTTGGTTGATGCTGTGTCAACCTCTCCATATGTCAAATCTCCGTCCCAAGCCTGCACAGCCAGCTCGTTCCAGCGCTGGCGACATGTCTGCTGTACCATTTCATGAATGGTAGTCTCTGCGGCAGCAGGCATAGGTGGGTTCCACTGCGCAATCTCAGCGCGATCCTCAGGGGGGCACAGGTCCAAATCGTCGATTGTGCATTCCTGTTGGAATAGCTGAAGTAGGATGTGGGAGAACTGGTGAACGATGCGGTCCACCTGACGGGCGTCCAAGAGGTTTTGGTCAAACCTGGCAGATACCCGGATCGTGGTAGGTGTCGTGTATAGAATAGTCAGAACGAGAGCACGTTGTTGCGGAATTGGTTGGTTTTCGTTGGTGCTGATCACAACAGCGGTTCGAAGCGTGGTATCGAACGGAGCTTCATCTTCGTTATCGATTTTCTTCTGGACAAGGTCAAGCAGGGTTGCTGACTTCATTCCCGCGTCCCAGCTCACGCGAAGCGCTCTTGCCGAGCTGGTCACCTCGCTGGAGACGCCAAAAACCACGTCCGTTGTCAAAGCGGAGTATCTTCCGAGAAGCACTGCCCAGGCGCCAATCAATGAGGCTGTCGCATTTGCCTGGGTAGATTGCGAGATATCTACCGACTGGACTACACTGTGACTGCTAGCCCACGGTTGATAGACCGACGTGGGCAGCACAGGGAAGATCTCGAGCTGTTGCTGAACTCTTTTCAGCGACTCGTTATCGGATGACTGCGAGGATTCCACCTCGCTTTCGCTGATGCTTGCAGCACTCGACCCAGTGGTAGATCCCACGGCCGTGACTTCCACAGCAGCAGCTTTCATGCTGTCCAGAGGCATTTCATTGGCAATTATTGAGGCCATCGCGAACCTCGTACACAGAAACTTGTGTAAGTAGATAGGGTTGATCAAAAAGAACTATAATACAGTATAGTTTGTACAAAAAGCAGAAATTCACTCTCGAACTTCACTTAGCAGGAATCTATACTAAGGTAATGGCCCCCATACAGCTATCTCACTCTACTCATCGTCGCTAGCACCAGAGCCCATTCGTCGCATTGTAGAAACACTGAGCAGTGGTACCACCATCGACACCACCGAAGGCTAGCTTCAACTCACAGCCCACACGCAATACAGTGGATGTTCGGAAAGCAACCATATCACTGGGTGATCAAGGGCCACATTTGTCAGTGGCCTTGGGGGCGGTTTCGTTCCATCTGGCAGATGCCAGTGCGCCAGTGTAGCCATACATCCAGCGGGGTAGTCTGCTCACGCATCCTAAAGGCGTAAATAATTCAAATAGTTCGCTTCAATAGGAATTTGGTACCGACGCCACCAGAAGAGCTTACTATTATTCACGGTTTGTATCGTAATACGCTCCTGCAGCCCTAGGCTTCTGGCCCCCACAGCCACATTTCAATTGCATCTCATCTTGATCCACTCGCGTCGAATCTCCGTTGCGCCTTGCCTAGTGTCCACATGGCTGTCACATAAGCCAAGGCAGACTTATCTTTCACAGCCAACCAGCGTGGCCATCCGTGGGGGCCAAGGGGCCAAGAATTAAAATGTCTAGATTAATCATGCAGGCATCAGGGGCGCTAGCCAATACTAAGGTCCATTGATTGTTGGTGGAACACGATAACCTGGCATCCGACTGGCGATAGGTTGGAGGTATCTGACTGTAGTTTAGACATGCATACTTCTGTATGTATCAGTATTTGGGGGCTTTCCAAACCCCGGTACTACCTCCCGCTACCCAGAAGCTTTATAGAACCTATAGAACCTGGAGGGCTGCAACTCACGCCATTCTTTGGTCATTTTTCATCACAAGCTCATTATGGACGATCTTACAATGCCATATGCCAAGGCCAGCCCTACATTCCCGACTCGGCGAGATCGCATGGCTGCTGCCCTGCGTATGCTGATGGCCCATGACGATCTTGATCCGGAACTATTGCGGCCTGGCTCACAGTGGGTGGCCGCTGCAGATATGATGACGCCGAAACAAATCCTACCTCAAAATACAACAGAGCAAGCACCGGGAACGGACTTGCACTCAACAATCTTGCCCGTCGATCCTGCGTTATGTGCAGGATCCCCATATCCCGTTGACGGCCCGGACGGCCCGTGGCAAAACTGGCTGGGCGATATCACAACGGCTTCTTCATCTTCAACCACATCAAGCAACCTACCAAGCTCAACCGGGGGTGATTTCATGCTAAGTGGGTGGACCCGCTCCGAGATCTTTTCAGCTCTAACCGAATGTTTAGATTTAGGATGGTCTCTCAACGAGTGGGACGTAATGCTCAACTCATCCGAGTTCGACAGCACCAGCACCGCAAGTACCCTCCCAGATCCCGTTGTCGGGACACCACAAGTAAGCTCAGGGCCTCTTCCATCAAATCCAGGCGATGTCGCGATGCAACCGCCACCCAGCCTTCCACCAGCCGAGAGGCGACAGCCGGAAGAGAGCACGGGCCAGCGATCGACAAAGCGTCAACGCGCACACTACGTGATCGAAAAGCGATATCGAGCAGGGCTCCATGAGCGCTTTGAGGCACTACGGGACTGCGTGGAAACTTGGAAACAAGACCAGCAACAGCAAAAATCATCTGCGTCTCCATCTCCGAGTGACGCGGATGGAACCGATGAGGACCATAACCGAAACGTACGCCTGAACAAGGCTGAAGTCCTGCAACAAGCGGTGGCATATATTAAGCTCTTACAAGAGGAGAATGAGGTGGTTATGGAACATATGAAGATGCTTATACGACGGTTTCGTGCAACAAAGCAGGCTTTACAGCATGGCCAATAGAAGACAAACTCCTTGTTTGCAAATAATTTTCACTATAATTCTCTACCATATCTTCTTTCGATTGAACTAGATTTAGAATATGGTAATACACAGCCAGAATTAATAGCCTTGATTGGCCATCACATAATGCTCTCATTTCCCAGGTGAAAGGTTAGTCGATACAAGGGAATATTCCTGTGGGGTTCGTTGAGAGTATGATATTCGGTTTTATTTCGGCTCGATTTAGAATAGGTCAGAATATAGTTCACTAGCTTAGGTAGTTACGACTCCCATTAGCCAAATGTGTAGGTTTCCAACGTTGTAATCTCTAGGATTTAATAGGGCTGACTAGGATCAGCTTACTGGATCCACCTGGGTGGCACGATCAGAAACGAAATCTTTACGGAGTAGAGGCCTTAAACATTACCAATAGCCATTTTTGGACGGCTCCTAAATGAATATGGTCCTCTGGGTGTACCGAATAGATTGAATTTGACTGGATCAACAACATTATATATCTCCACTACCTCCACTCTACTGCAGCGTGAGGGGGTACTCTTACGCTTAGACCTACCAATAGATTGCAAAATTCCAAGGTTCTCCAATGTCTTACCCATCACTACACTAGGTACCCGGAGGCCTCGCAGTAGTCCATACCCAACAGTGGCCCAAGATCGCTACAAGGTTCCAAGGTTCTTTTGATCATAAAACCAGGCCAGTGAAGATCTGTGGGGGCCTCTTTGGATGTTTCCCTACCTACAATATATATGGGTAAAGAAATTGTAGCTTCATAGGTATATTTACCTGGGGAGTGCTGGACGTCCTAGCTATGTTGTAGGTCTATTCTTTACATAATTTGTTTCATTCCTCGACGTCCACGGGTGTCACTTGCAGAGATGGGGGCGATTTAGTGGAGTGTACCAACATAAGCACCTGCCGTTTTCGTGTTATTGTTATTTGATTCTGTATAGTTTTTAAACCGGAAATGAGAACTCCAATTTAGAGTTCCCACGCAGACGTACCTAGGTACCTTACGAGACCTGGAAATTTGTGAAAGGAGCTGGCGCTCTTGGCGCTGAGATCCTTGCCCAGGTGGACACTAAAACCCTAAGGTGCATGAAACTGCAAGCCACTCGTAAGTCACTTAAAATAGTCCGTTCGTTTCTGATTAGTTGAAATTCTAGAGCTTGACTAAGATAAGCAAAGGGACCCGGAGAATCTCCGGTGTTTCTACTCCACTGGGAACGCTATTTATAGATCTGACTGTACTCTCAGTGAGCCCAATCGAAGATCTGGCCCAGAACCCCGTGTTCTGGCAGTGTCAAATCATCATGATTCATCCCTGGCACTTCACGAACTTCGGTAGAAATGGATTGGCGGACCGTGTCGCTTCCCCACACCCGGTGAAAATACTGGCAACCTCCCTTGCCCACGTATCCATCCTTCTCTCCAAAGTAAGCGACGATGTGGAGTTTGTTGTTTTTGCCCACTTTGTCGGCTAACTTTGTCGCGAAAGTTTCGTAGTCATCACATATCCCCCAGGATACACCCGTACCCGTCTTGAGGCCAAGTTTGGCCTCGTCCGCGACCCCAGAGGTGTCCTCTTCGAAAAACATCTTGACAAAGTAATCACGCGTGGGTTGTTTAATTTCCGAGGAGAGTCCGCACGTCTCTAACAAGGTTTCCTCGTCGGCAGTGATCGCGCTGTCTGATTGTGGGTCTTTCTTGTTTTTCTTCTTTTGGTCGGTCGGGGCTGACGAGGGCATGAGCCTATTCACCAGGAAGGAAGTCATCTTGTTCCACCCGGTAACAAGCCCTGCAGGCATAGCGCTCGCGATGGTCAGCATCTTTGCGCCCGATTTAGACGGATGGACCCAAGGTGAAATGAGATGGATCGTAGGCTCCGAAGTCAAAATCTCCGGCAAATGGTAGACCGTGTTGAACAGATAAATGACACCACTGCTGTGCGCCGCGAGAGTAACCTGGTCAACTTTGAGATGTCGTAATAGAATAGGCACCGTCTCAAGCCACACAGGAATTCGTTGATCCAGGGCCACGGCCGTCGAGCCGCCGAACCCTGGCCGATCGATGATCACCACGCGGACTTTTTTCTGCTGGCACAGATGGTCGATCCAGAGCCCGTTCCAACGCCCGCCATACAATCCACCCGCAAAGAGTATAGTCGGGGAGTCGGAATCTTGACAGCCAACAGTGGCGTAGGTGACCCGTAGGGGCTTCTGAGTAGTCTTACTCTCGAATTTGAGACTATGATGGAACCGACTAGCGGCGGCGAAGGCGCAAACATCTTCCGCAGCTGTAGTGTTATCTGACATTCTGTGAGAAGGATTCAATGTTCCCAGATTGTGAGGCAAAGTCTTCCTGACGGCTGTGTAGTGACCTTTTGCCTTTTGATGATAGGGCCCCCATTCTGGCTTGGGGGCCCTAAGCGCAGTCGTGCCACACTGACGTGCCACCAGGTAGGAGAGTAGCAACACCAATTACCTTGCCAATTATGGGGATAGTAATGAAAATGACTGGCTTTTTTTTGGGAATCAATCCAGTTCGTTCTTCGAAAATACTGAGATCCCCCCATCCGGCAAATAATTCCACACGCTGCACTACGCGCCAACATGCACGCGGAAGTAGAGCGAGAACTCACCTATTTGCTCCTCGTCGAATTATTAGCGTGTGTTGATGAAAAAATAATAGAACTCCAAGATGAGCACCTGCTAATGTCCCTACTAGATACCAGTTTGCGTCACCCGTCAAATGGATTGAGACGCAAGATGTGCTACTCAAAGAGCTGCACATCCAGAACCTGCTGGAGGTTGGACCGGCCAGCACATTAGTGAACATGCTCAAGCGCACCCTGCAGCATGATAACTATATCATACACGATAGCGCGCTCGGTCTAACTCGGAAGCTTCTCAGCTATCGTGACCATGCCGCCACTATTCATCGCGGTTTCACCGCAAGCACAGATCTCAAAGCCATCACAGCAGAACCATCACCACCTAGCTCAACGGAACCCTCTACTGTCGCTGCTTTGCCCATAGAGCCAGTGGCTCCACCTCCAGCAGCAGTGGAAATTGCCGCTCAACCATCCATCGCCGATGCACCCGTGCCCGCCCAGGCAATCGTGGTCGCCATAATCTCACAGAAGCTCGATCGAGCGCTGGGCAAAGACGACCTACGCAAGTCTGTAAAGCAGCTGTGCGGCGGAAGATCGACAATGGAGAATGAGATAACCGGCGAACTTGAGGCCGAGTTTGGGAGTGTGCCCGAGCACGTCGAGAGCATCGAACTGCAGGCTGTGTGCGATCAATTACAGGCCTCGCCTGCTTTTTCTGGGCAGCTGCGCCGCACAACAACGGTCATGATCGCTAAGATGATATCTCTGAAGATGGCGGGGGACTTTCGCACGGCGCAGATCCGCTCATATCTCGAGAGCCGTTGGGGACTTGGTCCCGGTCGTCAGGATTGCATCCTTCTCCAGGCTAGTAGTCGACCACCAGAAAAACGCCTAGCCACAGCTGCGGAAACACGAGAATTTCTTGACGCGATAGCGCAGGAGTATTTTGCGGAACATGGGTTAAATGCTTCTCCAGTGCCTGTGCCGCTCCAATCGGCACCCGTCGCGACTTCCGTAGCGGGTCCTCAAGAGGTCGACACGGCGCGACAGTCAATCGAAATCGCCCAGCTTGAAGAGCAAGCCGGTCGCTTGGGCATTGATTTGCATCAGCGCGCTAAGGTCGTTGTTGAACGCGATGAACAGATTCAATCCCTGCAAGGGGATATCGACGCGTTGGTAGCCGAGTTAGGCGAGGACCTCATCTCCGGCGTGCAGCCGCAATGGTCTGCATCACACATTCGTCGATATGATTCTTACTGGAACTGGGGCATTCAGGATCTCTTCAACACGTTAGGGGCGATTCTTCGTGGGGAAGTTGGCGTGGGTGAGAGCTGGACACGTCAACAAGCTCGGTTGATTGCTAACCGCGCGTGTCCGCGTCTTCTTCGCGTCGTGCAATATCTGCATCGCCAAACGCTGGATGGCAAACTGGATGGAAATATCGATGCTGCTTCCTCTTTCCTCGCTAGCTTGACCAGCAGCGCAGAAAGACAGAGCCCGCCTACCATCCGGCCTTTTGCCCAAAATGTCCGTGAACGACTCACAGTGCCTCGCACCATCATCGGAGACGATGGAGAAATTACGTACGAGGAGGTTCCTTGTACATCAACTGAGATCCAACCTACCGGCGTTACGCTTAGTATCAAGAATTCCCAAGGCTGGTGCGAGCAAGAGCAGGCGACCGACATCTACACCCAGCTCTTGAAAGAAGCTAGTGGCGCCGAAGCTCCCACATTCGCCGACAAAGTCGTGCTGCTTATTGGAGCAAGTCGCTCATCGATCGGCTCTGAGATCTTACGCGGACTGCTTGTTGGCGGTGCGAACGTGATCGTGACCACCAGCCGCTTCACAACCAGCAACATCGACTTTTTCCGCGAAATGTATGTCTCACACGGGGCACGCGGGTCACAGTTACACGTCGTATCATTCAACCAAGGCAGTCATCAAGATGTCAACTCGCTCATCGGGTGGATTTACGACGGACTAGGTCTTGATCTCGACCACGTCGTCCCCTTCGCAGCAATCTCTGAATCTGGTCGCGAGATGGATAAAATTGACTCACGTGCTGAATTGGCTCATCGCATGATGCTCGTCAATGTCTTGAGATTGATGGGTCGGGTCGCGCATGAAAAGCGCGCCCGTGGATACAACGGCAACGTTACCCAGGTCTTGCTCCCTTTGTCGCCGAACCACGGCACCTTTGGCGGAGATGGTCTCTACGCCGAGTCGAAAATTGGCTTTGAGCCTCTTTTTGCTAAATGGGAGTCTGAGAGCTGGGCGCCATACCTGTCTATTTGCGGTGCTTCGATCGGGTGGACCAGAGGGACAGGCCTGATGAAAGCAAACGATCTTGTGGCTGAGGGAATGGAGAAGATGGGTATTCGCACATTCTCGGTGGAGGAAATGGCGCTGCATCTGCTTTTGTTGATGAGTAACCCTGTCGCACAGCGTTGCGAGACCGCCGCCTTATATGCAGATGTTACTGGTGGACTCGGCCAGCATCCTAACCTTAAGTCGAAACTATCAGCACTGCGCGAGGAGATGCAGAGGATAAGTTCGATGCGAAAGGCCGTCATGGAAGACCAGAAGCTCGATGCCAGCCCGGATCTAATGGAGGATCGCTACACTCCTGCGCCACCACCGCTCGCCAATCTCCAGCTAAAATTCCCCGCCCTCCCAGACTACGATACTGAGATTCGCCCCCTTTCTCAAGACCTCCGCGGGATGGTTGATCTCGACCGCGTCGTGGTGGTCACCGGTATCGCCGAGTTGGGACCGCATGGAAATGCACGTACGCGGTGGGAGATGGAAGCGGATGGTCATTTCAGTCTAGAGGGATGCATCGAAATGGCATGGATGATGGGCATGATACGCCACTATAGCGGTCAAATCAATTCTGAATACTACGACGGCTGGGTGGATGTTGAAGGAGGGCACCCAGTCGCCGATTCAGAGGTCAAGAGTCGCTATGAGAAGCGAATCCTGGAGCATACGGGTATTCGTCTCGTAGAGCCAGAGTTGGACATTGGCTATGGGCCAGATCCCACACGCCGACAATTGCTCCAAGAAGTAGTTTTGACAGAAGACCTTCCGCCCATCTCTACCTCGAAGGAACTAGCGACACATTTCCAGGCCGAGCAGGGTGATCTCGTGGATGTCTACTACCCTACCGATCAAAACAACCAAGAAGATGATGTCCGGATGCGTCTCAAGAAGGGCGCCACAATCCTTGTGCCTAAAGGCCTAAAGGTTGCACACCCTGTAGCCGGACAGATACCCACAGGCTGGAATCCAAAGAACTACGGACTATCGGACGAACTCATCGCCCATGTCGATCGTGTCACACTCTTCACCCTCGTCTGCGTAGCAGAGGCACTCTTTGCCAGTGGCCTCACCGACGCCTACGAGCTTTATCGCTATATCCACGTCTCCGAGCTGGGTAATTGCATCGGCTCAGGGCTAGGTGGCATTCACGCATTGAAACGTGTTTTCCGTACGCGTCATCATGATCTCCCCGCCGCGTCAGATATCCTCCAAGAAACATTCATCAATACAGCGCCAGCATGGGTAAACATGCTATTGATGTCAGGAGCAGGTCCACTCCGTACACCCGTTGGTGCCTGTGCAACAGCACTAGAGTCTCTAGACTCAGGCTACGAGTTGATTTCTACTGGAAAGGCAAAGGTTTGCCTCGTCGGCGGCGTAGACGATCTCGACCACGATATTGCCGTCGAGTTCGCCAATATGGGCGCGACGTCGGATGCCGCCAAAGAACATGCCCAGGGCCGATCTCCTGCCGAAGCCTCTCGTCCTACCAGCTCAACACGTGCTGGCTTTGTCGAAACTCACGGCGCAGGCGTGCAGCTGCTCACCACAGCACGGCTAGCCCTTGACATGGGTCTACCGGTGTATGGTGTTATTGCGTGGGCCGGTACTGCCAGCGATAAAGCAGGCCGCTCCGTGCCAGCGCCCGGACAAGGCCTATTGACCAACGCACGCGAAACAGCCGGCAAGTTCCGCTCACCATTGTTGAACATGCCCTATCGACGTCGCCGCTTGGATCAGCGTCTCGGTCAAATCTCGAAATGGGAAAAGGATGAAATTGCCGACCTGACCACTGAAGACGTGCCAGATACAACTCTGCTGATGGAGCGCAAACACTGGATCACCAACGAAGCGTCTCGCCAGCGAAAAGATGCGCTTGCTACATTTGGCCTTGACTTCTGGCACGGCGATTCATCTATCTCACCCATTCGCGGCGCTCTGGCTGTATGGGGTCTGACTGTCAATGACCTGGATTTCGCCTCGCTGCACGGTACATCGACTGTGCTGAACGACTTGAATGAAACAGACGTCATCCAGAAACAACTCAGTCACCTGGGCCGAGAGGACGGACACCTCCTGTACTGTATTTTCCAGAAATACTTGACTGGCCATTCGAAAGGCGCATCCGCCGCATGGATGGTGAATGGGTGCTTCCAAGCGCTTAACACGGGTACGATCCCCGGCCAACGCAACGCGGATAACATCGACGTCCGACTGAGGGCTCGGAAAGATCTGTTTTTCCCCAGCAAGACCATTCGGAAGACGGGGTTGAAGGCTTTCTCGGTGACCTCGTTTGGGTTCGGGCAGAAGGGTGCCCAGGCTTTCGGTGTACATCCGCGATATGTTTTTGCTGCTGCTACGGAAGAAGAGTATCATGCCTACTGTGTCAAGGTGCAGAATAGGCAGAAGAAAGCGTCGCAGGTTTGGGTTCAGGCTATGGCCGAGGAGCGGATGTGTGATGTGAAAGATTCGCCGCCTTGGGGAGATGGAATGGAAATGGAGACGATGTTGAATCCTTTGGCGAGATTTTAGTATACTTTTACCTTTTACTCTCAGATTGTTTAGCATAGTTAATTATATACCTAGGTATTCCTCAACAAATCTTTATCTCGACTGCCCTGATGACTGATTGTATGTAGATGCCTAGATTGAGGTCAGTCGGGGCACGAACTATAATTTTGCGATCATACATTACCAATTCCAGCATGATTCAACAGCCCTGAAGGGTATGAGCCCGAAATCTTATGGCCAGCGATTATGAAAATTTGGATCTAGATTCTAAAGTCTCATTGTATATGGATCTCGCAGCAGAGAGAAGCTGACTGCCATAACTAGACCTCCGGAAAGCCCACAAATGGGCCTGAACCCCGGGCCCAAGGCCCAAACCAGCCCACTGGGTATGAAAGCCTACCGGTAGTATCAAAGCGGCCTCTATAATTATTATATTACGACCTTCGACTGATCGTATGAAGTTCAAACTTAGAATATCAAATTATAGTAACTGTACAAGTATACATTCAAATTTTAAACTAAATCTAATCGGCGGAAGTCTACGGAAAATATAAACATTGTTACTTTGATGTTGGATATATATTTGGACTTTTATAGGAGGACTACCACTTTCTAGGTAAACCTCTATTAATTTCAAATCATCTACATCAACGCGTTTGTCGCGTTTTTCAATGTGATATAGAAATATAACTAGTAACTGATTCTAAATCCTTTAAATCAATACAATATTACCTTAGGTATAATAGTGAGAAACGTTACTAAACATAGGGTAATTAAAAAAAACCAAAAAAGGGGTTCAACTTTGTATGTTTGTATTGTTTAGCGCCTACTGGGCCTGCCCCTATTGAAAGCTAGGCTTTCACCCCGGGGCCATAGCCCACCGGTGGGCCCGAAGTCAGGGCCCCAAACCCAGCCAATTTGCGGGTTGGGTTGGGCTGGGCTATGGGCTTTATGGGCTTTACGGAGGTCTACTGATGCCGTTAGAAAGAAAGGATAAAGTATGGAGAACCGAAAGTAAAAACCGATTCAAGCCATTTCATTGAACATCCCCAGGTGTCTATTCCAAGTACAAGATAATATCCACAGACAAGTCCAAACTGCAAATATTGGAGAATCCCTTTGGTGTCATGATTGGGTTGCTCCTTTTCCCATTGTTCTCGTCGCTTCCGAGGTCCCCTTCATAGCGGAAACCAACGACTCCGCTACACCCCGTGTTTCAAGAATGCGAAGTCCTGCCTCCGTAGAGCCCCCTGGTGTCGCTACTTGGCATATGACATCCTGAGGAGCCCGACCCGCCAGCACTAAGCTCGCTGTACCTTGCATCGCTAAAGCAGCCAACTCCAGTGCATCTTCCGCCGGCATCTCAGAACTACTAGCCACGGCCTTGACCATAGAAGCATAGAAGGCCAGCGACGATGCACATAATGCCGAGGCAGTGTACATGTGTTCCTCTGCAACCCATTTTGTGCGACCGACCATGTTGAATAAACGGGTAGGCAGGTCTCGGCCATCTTGCGTTAAGCTCGAGCACACGGTGGCGGATTGTTGTAGTGATGCGGCAATGTTGGGAATCGCGCGGACGATGAAAGGATCGACTTCGTCTCCCATCATGGGATGAGTAGATCGATACATGCGAGCTAAATCGTCTAGCGTCACACCTCCAGCCAGACTGATCAGGACTTTTCCTCCGTTTTGGGCTGGTAATTCGCTCAAGATTTCTGGGAGAACTTTAGGCTTACACCCGATTATGATCACATCTGCTAGTTGCGTAGCTCTTGAAGTGTCTCCATTGCAGAACTCTACTTTGGGAGAGTTCGAATCCATGAAGCCGATGGCATTCTTGATTCGGTCCTCCCCCTCAAGCGTTTTTGTCGTCACTGTAATATGACTCATGCGCAATTCAGGATTGGTAGATTGAAGCAGACCCTGAAGAATCGCAGTCCCCAGTTTTCCTATTTGATTTGTTATTCTTATTTCGTTTGCAGACCTCCTACATTGCTTACCGCACCCCAGAATCGCGACTTTCACTTCTTCGACGCGACGGTCAGCCATGAGTTCCTAGTTCTTCCACTGGAAGTACGGAATCAAAAATGCCTTGTTCTCATCGGCTCTTCATTTTTTTGCCAATTTCTTTCCGCTTCTGCTTCTATCGAATGGTATGGTTGGCACAACCACTAGTGGCACCACCATGGGGCTGAAACCCATCAACACCGTATCCTGCAGGACAACCCAGTAACTTAGTATGCAAAGAAACCATTACTTAAAAGTCAAACGGCGAACCAAATCATGACTGCGCTTTCTGAAAATCCAAACACGAGAAGTCTCAATAATTTTACATCATGCCGTCAGCAGTGCCCTTCGTGCCCTCCGTTTCTATCCCGATCATCGACTTTCAAAAATTCACCCAAGGGTCAGCAACTGAAAAGACAGAATGTAGCGATTTGCTGCGTCAATCCCTCTCGACACATGGATTCGCAAGGATCATAAATTCGGGTATCCCAGACCAGGATATCGATCGGTGCTTTCAATTTGTGGGTCTCGATGCGTAGCCCTGTTGCAAGAATGATCGAATTAACCAAACAACCAGGCCGATCAATTTTTCCAAATGCCACAGGAGTCAAAAGAAGGCATTGCCAATGTTGCCGGCCCAGCCCCGCAACGAGGTTGGAGCCACTTGGGCGCCGAGAGTTCCTCCTCGCTGTATAGCAAGTTAATCAAAGGCAAAACATCAAAAGGGCTCTCAGACTCGCGAGTAAGTATTCTCGTCCGGAGAGAGCCAAAAAAAAAAAAAAACGATACTGATGCAGACCGTTTCACAGGAGCATTTCGATCAAGGCCACGAACAAGATACCTCATATCCCAACAAATGGCCATCAGAGGAAGATCTTCCCGATTTCCGCCCGTTCATGCAATCCTTCTACAAAAATAGCGAGCGCATCAGTCTTCAACTCCTCGAAGCTCTTGAAATCTCCTTGTCCTTGCCCACAGCAACTTTCCAGAGTCGCATTCACGATGCCAGTGAGCTTCGCATGAACCATTACCCTCCCATCAGCGTGGAGACCATCCAAGAAGGCAAGGTCAATCGCATCTGGCCGCACTTCGACCTCGGTGTTCTGACCATGTTGTGGACATCTGGAGCTTCAGGACTCGAGTTCCAGAATCGTCTCGACACCAATGGCACATCGTTCATCCCTGTGGTCCCCGTGTCGCAATATGAAATGATCATCAACGTGTCAGAGACCCTTCAGCGCTGGACAAACGATGTCTTGCCTGCGGGTTTGCATCAGGTGAGCCTTCCGCCGAATCTGAAGGGGGTGGATGAGGGTATCATCCCTGAGAGGTTCTCTATTGCCTATTTCTGTAAGGCGAATAGGAATACCTCGGTGGGCACTTTGGCCCCTTTTGTTGATCCTGTTCAGGGGGCTAAGTATGAGGATATCACGGCGATTGAGTACCATCAGTCGAGATTGCAGGCTGCGTATTGAGTGCAGTGCGTGACTGTATTGGGGGACGTGAATAGAGATATTGTCGAATACCAAGGCCGAGAACACCCGACAATTCGGCTACCATACAAAAAGTCGGGTGGATCGTTTCATTAAGTAAGCAATTGCCGCACACCTGGGCAGAAGCCATAGAAAGCGGATTTTTGTCAAATTAGAACGATAGAGAAAATACAATCTGTTATTTACAATACATTGTTCGTATGCCTGATTTCTGTCAGTTATGAGCCCGGATTTGTTACATTAAAATCATCAAGAAGAAGATCTATCACTTGCTGTCGACGCCGAAGCCTGAGATTGACCGTGTCATCCACGCTGTGCGGAAGCAACCCCTGAAACAAGAAGAATCAGAGATCTGTCAACAAACGAACAACATCATTCAATATGACCGACTTCCTCTCCGCGAGCTCATCCTCTCGCGTTATACTAAAGGACTCTGCGACATGGAATTCTTGGTTAGCAAACATCGAATCAATTGCTGTCCAATATGATGTGTGGGAGCTATGTGATCCTACCACAGAGAAAGAACCAACGCTTCTTAAAACACCAACAAGTGTCATCACTGTTGAAGAAGCAGAGGTAAAGTACGGCACCAAATGGGTTGAAACGTTGCAGATGTTGCAAACGCAATATACAATCCGCAATGCCGACTATATTCGTCAAAAGAAAGGGATGTATTTGGTTGCAACTGCAATTCGAAACAGTGTTCATACCAATTACCAACCTTTCATTATTGACCAGAAAACACCGCGTGATTTGCTGAAATATCTTCGTCAAAGATTTTTACCCGAGTGCGATACGACGACTGCGGCTAGGCTTCGTCAATTGTGGGGGACAGTAGATTGTGGATTGGACAAAAATACCGACATTGACAAATGGTTGCTGAACTGGGAGACAGTACAGGCAAGATACAAGCGAGCAAAGATACCGGAAGCCGACGATGCTCCGAGACAATTCCTCGACGCTATCTCAGTCATGTCACCAGGTTTCCATGAGATATGGACGTTGAGAATGCTTGACAAAGCCAAAGAAGAAGCAAACCAGGTGACATTCACCGAGCTTCTCAATCGGTACAAAGCTCATTGGAGCATCACGTATGGCAACCAAGCTACTAGCACGAAAGGTGTCTCCAAAGCAGCATTTTAAATGTCGGTATTTTTGTCTAATCCACGATCTAGAGTCCGCCACAATTGACGAAGCCTAGCCGAATTGTCGGGTGTTCTGGGCCTTGGTATTCGACAGATATACCCATGCACCTATCAAAACGGAAAGAATTTATGCTTTAGAAACTTTTGTTGGGATGATTGGAGATGGCTGAAATATATATGTTGATCTTATAGAGACTCACGTTTGAATTGATTTTTTCTCGCCCACGAGAATACGAATTATTGAAGTCGAGTATTTATCTATCGTTTATACGAGAAGAAACAAATCATTTGAAGATGTTTGGAGATTGATTCAAGATGCCTTACTTAGCATTGGAAAAATATGCACGGATACAGGGCGACCACTGAATTCACCAGTTCGCCAACTATCTTTGATGGGCAAGTTGTTTTCTAGCGGTTATATTCATATAATGTTGTATTGAGTGTACTATTCAAATAAACGAAGAGAGTGCAAATATTGACAAGTGTCTCAGACTTCCTTAACGGCCACGCTCCAGCCTTCAGGGCCCTGCCCTCTGCCGCGGAGGATATCATCAATCGTCTTGCGAAGGGTCTCACAACACGGGCCAGCTTCAGACTTTCCTTCATTGAACAAGATCTTCTCGCCCGTAGACCTCCTCGTAATAGACTTGATAGGCAGAAGCAGGGTCGCAGTTCCGACAGCCATAACTTCGTCCAGGAACGGAACTTCATCGAACTTGACCTGGAGGGCTTATTAGCGAAATTCGGATTCCTACTACATCACGAGGTGAAAACTTACTGTCCGTTTCTCAACCTTCCACCCAAGTGACTTAGCAACTTCAATGCAAGTATCAGTCGTAACACTGGGAAGAATATTGCGACTGCTGGGAACAATTAGAGTAGGCTTGTCGCCGGCCTTGACACCCAAGAAGCCAGATGTAGAGAACTCGTCAACCTCCGTGTGAGTAAGACTATCGAGGTGGAGAAGTAGACTAAAGCCTTCACGGTACGCCTGGTCGGTGTACTTCATGACGGGAGCATAGTTTCCGCCCACCTTGGCATTGCCTACCCCGAGAGGCGCAGTACGGTCAAAGCCTTCGCAGACCAAAGCATCCTGGGCCGTGACGCCGTGGTAGGCAGAGCCTGGGAGAATGAATACCGCGAAGGTGAACTCACTCGGCGAGGTGAGAGCGAGTTGTGGACCGGACCCGAAGGCCACGGGACGGACGTATAGGAGGGCGTTGCTTTCGTGAGGGGGGACGAAAGCCGAGTTAGCTGCCACGACTAGGTTGACGCAGGCGAGGAAGTGCTCTTCGGGTACGTTGGGGATGGAGACCGTGCTTGTCGAGTGGTGCATGCGGTTCGCGTGTTCGTTCGGGCGAAAGAGTAGAATCTGATTATCGGCGGTGCGACAGGCTGGGGTCTTGTTAAGATCATGAAGAACCGGATATACCACCCTATGATTGATTCTGCTTACCCTTCAGTCCTTCGTAACACTGCTGTCCGTAGTTCAAGCCGGGCGACAAGCCATGGACCTTCAGGTATGGCGACGCCACGATTTCAGGCGCAGACCATTTTCCGGTTTCGGTGGAGTAATGGGATTCGACATGGGAGGTTAAATCAAGGCCCTTGAGACTTAACTTGTTCCAGTCTGTGAGTCATTAGTTACGGTGCGCTTCATTTTGGGTTATCGAACGGACCGATTTCCTGGGAGGCGGGTTCGGGGAACATGATTGAAAATGAATATAGAGGATTGCAGAGCCTGAGTCGATTTCTAATTGAGCTTTGAAGTGCTATACCATACAGGTCTATAAGCATCTTCTAGAGATGCAGAACCGCGGTAGGGTGGCACGATGAATGGTGGCCACACTATGGATGTGCCATGTATGCATACTGAGTGGCAGACGGTTGACTCTTGTAGTCAATGATGAAATGCAGTATTACCAAGTTTGATGCGACTG
Organism: Penicillium sp. CMV-2018d; assembly: GCA_028827225.1. Lineage (NCBI taxonomy): Eukaryota > Fungi > Ascomycota > Eurotiomycetes > Eurotiales > Aspergillaceae > Penicillium > Penicillium hesseltinei. Next base: position 3,046,044 of record JAPZBW010000002.1, on the reverse strand, counting down.
GCTGAAATTTTGTGCGCGGAAACTCACCATAATGAGGCTCATATCTCCCCCGCGATATGTGGTGCTGCGCCGATACGAGCCGTTGAGGCATCAACATCCCAATATGTCTCGAATATACCAAGAAAGGATATTGGTCGAAGTCTGGGGTTCTTCCGATGGCTTCTGACCGGTTTCTGAGATTTACTCTATACACATGTATGCACACAAGTGAAAAGGTTGATGTTGAATTCTATAGAATAGGCGTCTCCATCTAGTGCTTGATATTATGGTAGCTTCTCCAATGGCCAGATCAATTGCTCATTAAACAGAAATATCCAATTCCTCCGAGTAGATAGCAGATAGGTCAACTTCGACAACTGTATATAGCAAAGTTTTGCCATTCGCAACGCAGGATTTGACAGGTCACAGAACAATGTGGATAGATAAGCCAGGTCGAGGTCGGCCGTTTTTCGGCCCCCAATCCATCACCTCGGGGTTAAGAGTGTCGACTACTCGGGGAATTTGGGGAAAAATAAGTGACTGCCTAAGATTTGGTGAAATTCCAAAACGCCAAACAAAGAAAGTGGACCCCTAAGATGGTGATGCCACCCCTGGTATCTCTATCTCTGCTTACTGCATAATTTATTTAGTAGCCTCCCCCACAAATCCTCTGTAAAGTTGCTCTTACAATCGTCCTTCTGTCTATTATCTCGATTATCTCAAATCCGCTTCCCAGATTTGAAAATTGAAAATGCCCACTTGTGGTAGGTTGCAATTCGACCTTCGAGCTTCCAACTTCCGAGTAATCACCTAACTGTAACTGCTACATGCCAGATCCTGCGATTTTCCAAAATCCAAATGTGTATTGGTCCTATTGTCCCTCCGAGCCCGCTGCAATTTTATTCGCAGTCCTCTTCGGTCTCACAACATGCGTTCACATTTTCCAGACATACCAGTACCGGTTCCGCAATGCCTGGATCATTAGCATGGGTGCCGGCTTAGAGACAGTTTCGTACATCCTGCGACTGGTCTGCATCCATCAGGTCGATTTATCCCAGGTTTACGAGGCCCAGTTTATTCTGATTTTGATCGCTCCAATGTGGATGAACGCATTTGACTTCCTGCTGCTCGGACGGCTGGTCAACTACTGCCTTCCCGACAAGAAGATTTGTGGATTCGCAGCACGTCGCGTCGGAATCTTTTTCGTGGGTTTGGATGTCGGGTAAGTAGATTTGGCTGGCTGGAGCTTCGTCGCTAACGACTTTCCTTTCCAGTATGTTCATTCTCCAGCTGGCTGGCGCCGCCATTACCACATCCGACGATAACAGCACCATCAACACTGGTCTGCATATTTACACCGCTGGTGTTGCCTTGCAACAGTTTTTCATCATGTGTTTCATTGTGTTGACCGTGATTTTCCGCCGCCGTCTGGCTCGCGAATGTGACCCCGAAAAGGCAAAGAGCGTTCAACCTCTTCTATACACCCTATATCTATCTCTCGCCTTAATCTCGGTATCAGCCCCCAAATATCTCCAATTTTGCTGGATGTCAGCTTTCTGACATTTCTTAGTTCCGAGTGATCTTCCGCATCATCGAGTTCGCGGGCGATAACACCAGTAAGCTCGCTACGACGATCAGCAACCATGAGATTTTCATGTATATTTTCGATTCCCTACCTATGTTCTTCGCCCTTATTATTTTCAATGTGATCCACCCCGGTAAGATTTTCGTTGGACCGGACGCCAACTGGCCGAAACTCAGCAAGGAGGAAAAGAAGGCCAACAAACAAGCGAAGAAGGAGGCGAAGAAATTGGCCAAGGCAGGTAGCTTGACATCTTCTACGGTTTAGTTTGATGTCTTATGTTTCATTCTCAAGCGTTGGATTGGGTTTTTACATGAATATGATGATCTATATAAAAATATAGAAATGAATTGTCCGTGCCACATTAGGCAACTAGTACTGATCACCTCCTACATTGGTTAAAATTTTTAAATACGCTGCTCCCCAGGTGTAGGGGGTTACTTCATAACCATTCGCTTTCAATTTCTGTCAATTTCCACACTTGTTTACTTGAAACCCCAAAGAATCTCGGCAGATCTGCGGGATCGGCGAGATCGGCGATAGTGCACGGACATCGGTGGCACCACCTCAGGTCGACACACCGTCGGAGAGAAAGTCGGAGTCCCCCCCACACTGGTCCTCGTATCACTTCGCCATGTCTCTTGAGCTGCACCACACTGCACACAACCCCGGCCAGACCACCATCGTACTAATCCATGGCGCCTTGGTATCTGGTCTCTACTGGGATCTGGTGATCCCCCACCTCACGTCTTACCACCTCCTAGTCCCAGATCTTCCCGGCCATGGCAAGTCCGCCAGCGTACCGTTTTCAGTGGATCTCGCCGCGCGACAGATCGCCCGGCTGATCCGCACCCACGCAAATGGGTCAGCGCACATTGTCGGCCACAGTCTGGGTGCTCAGGTCGCTATCCGCCTGGCCTGTACCGAACCAGAGGTGGTGAACTCTGTCTTCATCTCTGGGTTTGGAATGTTCCCTCAAACGTCACTCACGCCGTATATTCCATACGCCGCGTGGGCGATGCCGCGTGTGGAGAACTGTCTGAGCCGGCCTCTTATCAGCTGGGCAATGGATGGTGCCGATATCCCACGTATTGATACCAATGTCTGTACACTTGACCTGTGTCGCCAGATTGTATCACCGGAGCATCCTACACAGTGGCCATCACCATGGCCTGCGCGCACTCTGATTGTTGCAGCGGGGAAAGGGGGTTTAGTGCCTACGAAGGATAGCCCCGGTGATGCGGTGAAGTTGATGGCGATCGGGAGAGAGCTGAATGAAGAGACTATCGCGTATACGCACTTGAAAATGCGACATCCGTGGAATCGTCAGGATCCGCGGCTATTTGCAGAGACTGCCGCGGCGTGGTTTGAACATAAGGAGCTTCCCGAGGGCTTCGTCAAGCTTTAGCGTCGGGTTAGACGGTGTTGGAAAATAGAATTTTGTCCCAGGACTTGGATCCATGAACTCCCTATCAAGGAACAGAATAGTTGTAATGTGAAATATATGACAGACTCAAGATCAAATAGAACTTTGGACAATTGTCGCGCCTGGGGGGTGGTACCACCTAAGCAGCGGCTGATTTGGTCTAGCGGGGGCATCTGACACCCCTTTCATGAATGCCTAAACGTCAACTTCAGAGTTAAAGGTGTTGAGAGATTGATGAATTTGATTCAAGGGCTCGAATCATTTTCACTGAGCGCTTTTTGGGAGTCAATTTCCCCACGATGCGTGCAGATATCGGTCATTATGCCAGAGACGTCGTCAACTCCATCCCATCCTTCCACGGTCAGAGTGCTGTTGGTGATTTGCAACTATTATTCGGCAATGTCATTCTAACTATAGTGCTGTCAAGCTTTGGAATAGTCGGCTTCTCAATCTGGTCGATACGGAAATCGTGGCAACGTCCGACCAAGAAGGTCGCGCTCCACGGACGCGTAGTCTTCGCGAAATCGGTATTTTCGACTCTCATGAGAGCTTCGGCTGATCAGTATGATAACCTTTCTTTAGATACTTTGCACGCTCTTGGTGCTTTTGTATCTCGCATACCTTATCACAGTCGCTACATTGGGCTCGCTCCACGACGCCGCCCAACGTTTCGCCATCTGTGCCGCGGCCCTGCAATTTTGCTGCTCGATCTTCCTTTCACTGGCGGTGGTGGGCAGCCACGTTTGGGAGATCCGCGCTTCATCTTTCGCACAACTATTTGCGACAGCGTGGGCACTCACGGACATCGCACGCATTATACTTCTCGCCGAGTCATACGAAACGAAGGTATACTTGGGTATCTTATCTTCGATTCTGGGAGTGAAAGTCCTGCTCCTGGTGGTGGAAGAGATCACCAAACGAAATGTCTTGAATACACCCTACAACAAATATCCGCCCGAGGCACTCAGCGGCATCATCAACCGCGTCTTCGTTGTCTGGCTCAATCCACTCATGTGGCGGGGTATTGCTGGAAAGCCACTGTCCCTTCCTGAGCTCTCTCAATGCGAGACCGAATTTACCAGCACAGGATTGTCGCGTACGGTGGATGTGGTATGGAAGAAGAAGGTCACTGGAAGGAGCAAACATAATCTCTTCTTGCTGCTCGCATGGGAATTTCGATGGCTATTTCTTATCCCAACTCCGACGCGATTCGCCCAGGCTGCGTTTCAGTTCGTCCAGCCTTTTCTTATCCAACGGACTTTGACCTGGTACGATTCTCGCGATGACACCGATCCTCAGAGTGTGGCATGGGGGCTCCTCGTCTCGTACGGATTGGTCTACCTGGGAATTGCGGTGAGTTATGCGGCGTTAGATCGTAGAATAAAAACTATAATTAATTTGCTAACGATGTCTAGCTCACAACCGCATATAGTCAATACCAGATTGTGCGCTTTATTGCCGCTATACGAGGAACTCTTGTTCTTCTTATTTTCCGAAAGTCCCTTGAACTGCAGAAATCCGACATGGCACCACTGACACTGATGAGTACCGATGTTGAGCGCATTATACAAGGCTTGCATTACGTTCATGAATCATTTGTCAGTTTCTTTACATTCAGTGTGGCATTGTGGCTTCTCAAACGGCAGCTTGGCGTGGGTGCCATCGCTCCGATTGTGGTGTCCGTCTGTAAGTTATATTCGGAAGGTTCAAAGGTTAGCATGCTGACAGGAAAAAGGTAGCATGCTTGTGATTGCGACATTCGGTAAAAGCATCAGCAACGCACAGAAGCGCTGGGTCGAGGCTGTGGAGAAGCGTGTCAGCGTTACCACTGAGATACTCACGTCCATGAAAGGCATCAAGATGTCTGGTCTAAGCAAATATTCCTCCGCGCTACTTCAGGGCCTACGGGAAACCGAGCTGGTTGTATCATTGACCATGCGACGCTTCCTGACTGTTGGAATTGGCCTTTGTATGTTCCTCTCATAGTGTGGGCTCTGTATGTTCCTGAAAAAGCTAATTCCATTCAAGCATTCACCACGCCAACCCTTTCCCCCATGGTGGGCTTTGCAGTATATACTGCACTGGCTTCGCATCATGGAAATACACTTTTGGCTGCGACAGCCTTCCCAGCGCTCTCGATCTTCAATCTCCTGAGCAGTCCGCTCAGTATTCTGATTCAAAGTTTACCTGGCGTGATTGCAATGTTTGCCTGCTTCGAGCGCATAGGGAATTTCCTCCAAAGCGATGCCCGAAATGACACCAGATATTTGATGAACTCGGCCACCACGTCTGCTGAGAAAATGCCGTCAGTTGAGCCGAGGCCAGCGTATGTATCGCGCCAATGAGAATTTCATCCCTTTTTATAAGCGGAGATATGTGCTAATTATATTGAATTCAATAGCAGCAGCAGAGGGTCATCCTCGATAACGCTGGGTCGTGACTTGATCCGTATTGTAGACGGCAAGTTCTGGCGCACTACAGACAGCGAGCCAATATTGCAGGATCTCAACCTCCAAATCAAGCGTGAGACACTAACGGCAGTGGTTGGACCTTCTGGATGTGGTAAGACGACTCTCTTCGAGGCCCTATTGGGAGAGCTTCCATGTCCACTTGACTCTATCCAAGTTGACTCCACATTCGACCTACGAACCGGTATCGCTTACTGCCCACAACAACCATGGCTCAGAAACGACACTGTTCGGAATAACATCATCGCCGGCATGCCGTACAATGAAGCCTGGTACAACACTGTAGTTCATGCTTGTGCATTGGAGGAAATCATCCAGAAGCTCAGCGAAGGAATGGTCGGCAGTGGAGGCACGAGCCTGAGTGGAGGGCAGAAGCAGAGAATTGTTAGTATATCTTATTAGTGCATTGAGAGTGATAGCTAACACTCCGCTAGTCGTTGGCACGCGCCATATACTCGCGTCGCCCACTTCTTCTGCTTGATGACTCCCTTTCAGGAATTGATAACCTCTCCATACAGCATATTTTCGATCGTTTGCTGGGTGCTGATGGCTTGATAAAACAGACGGGTACAACAGCCATCCTTGTAACACAGAATGGTAAGAACTGGGAAGAGCCGAGGCAAATGTGCGAGAATAACAAGAATACATTTAGTAAAAAACCCAAGTCTCTTTGACCAGATCATCACTTTCGGTGGTGATGGCACGGTTCTCGAACGCAAATCCCCTGTCGACGCTGAGAAGAATTCCGAGAAGCCAATCGGTCCAGGGAAGATTCCTATTGAGGTGCCAATTTCCATATCCCAGAATCCATTCGCGTTTGCCCTGGAAGCCAGGTTTGAGACTGCGGCTTCTGACCCTCGCGACCGTCGGAAAGGTGAACTGGGTGCATACAAATACTACTTTGCCTCCTTGGGCTTCAGGAAATTGGGCCTCGCCGTCTTCCTGGTCGTATCTTATGTATTCTTCTCCTCGTTTCCCCGTGAGTCATCACCTGTAGATTATCGACGATTGCCACTGATCTGTTTCGCTTGCAGAAATTTGGCTCCAGTGGTGGACTGCTTCTAATGTAGACCACCCTAATAACAGGTTGGGCTACTGGATCGGGGTTTACGCTGTTTTTGGATTCCTGGCCGTCTTCTCATTGATTGCTGCTTCATGGTTTGTTTCAATCCTCGCAACCTCGCTCCTTAGTCTGACATTAAACAGGCTCATGCTTTGCAACATGGTGAAGGACTCAGCGGAGTCTTTGCATTTGGAACTGGTCCAGACTGTTGAGCGGTGGGTATCCTTTTCGCAAGCTGTTAGTGAACAGATTCGCTAACATTTACAGGGCCGTCGCATCTGTGTTCACTTCTACAGATCCAGGAATCACAGTGAACCGGTTCGTCTTTCATCCGATAAGCTGAATATCAACAGTCTTTCTGACCATTTGAACAGATTCAGTCAGGATATGGCTTTGGTCGATATGGAATTGCCTATGGCCTTCGCCAACACTATTATCTGTTAGTTTGTGTCTTCCCAATACCTGCTCCCGCGATTCGCTAATATATCCAGCCTTCACAACCTGCGTCGCACAGCTAGTCATCATTGCTGTGTCTTCACGTTATCTTGGTGCCACCATCCCTTTCATCCTCGGCGTTTGTATTCTCACCCAACGGCTATACATTCGAACGTCACGACAATTACGGTTCTTTGATATCGAAGCCAAGAGTCCGTTGTACACGGAGTTCATTGAACTGCTGAATGGCCTCCATGTGGTTCGCGCTTTCGATATGCAGAAGGAATTTGAGCAACGACTTGCCACAGCACTCGATGCATCACAGAAGCCGTTTTATCTCCTCCTGTGTGCGCAGCGATGGCTGGGTTTGGTACTAAATTTGGTGAATCTCGGTCTAGCGTTGATCTTAGTTGGTGTCACAACGGCCACTCGTGGCATCTCGGGTGGCTTTTTGGGTGTTGCGCTGATCAATCTGACAAGCTTTGGACCAAGCTTGTCCGACTTGGTTGATGTGTGGTGTACATTGGAGAATAGTCTCGCGGCAGTTGAGCGTGTGAAATACTTCTCCGAGGAAACCCCGAAAGAGTCCACAGACTCGCCGGTTAGCCCGTCGCCAGGCTGGCCCGAGCTGGGGGCCATTCAAATACTGGAACTATGTCTGGGGTACGAGTAAGTGCAACAACATTGGCTCGAAATACTCAGTCGCAGCTAATATCTAACCGAAAATAGCTCTGATTCACTCGCCGTCAAATCCCTTTCACTTGCTATCCCAGCAGGAAAGAAGATTGCCATATGTGGCCGAAGTGGCAGGTAAGCAGCTTCCGCAGGAATGTGAAAAGCAATTTGAACTGACATCAGTATTTTCACAAAGCGGAAAATCAACGTTATGCATGGCTCTCTTCCGTATGCTTGATCCGATATCTGGCACCATCTCGATCGATGGACAAGACATATCCCGAGTCCCCCACGAAGTTCTTCGCTCGTCGCTTTCTATTGTCCCTCAGGATGCAGTGATCCTAGGAGGATCAATCCGACTTAATGTTGACCCTGAAAATCAGCATTCTGACACAGAAGTCATTGAAGCATTAGAACAAGCCGAACTGTGGGAGTCCGTCAAAGAGCGATTCGGGAGAGAAGACGATACAAGCGCCGAATCTCTTTCCGGCGGCCAGAAGAAGCAACTCTGTCTTGCGCGCGCGTTGGTCAAAAAGAGTAAAATCTTGGTTTTGGATGAGGCAACAGCCAGGTTTGTCTAGAACAGTCAGTTTGCTCCAATTTGGAATTCAACTAACCTGCCGTGGTAGTGCCGACCCTGCGACCGATCAAAAGGTCCATGAGCTTGTTAATCGAGGTCTGCCTGGGACGACGGTTGTTTCTGTTATACATCGGTTGAAGCATGTTGGTTTGTATGATCTCGTCGCTGTCTTTGATGACGGGGAGCTGGTGGAGATGGGTAACCCGGTCGAACTGCTCGAGGACTCGACTTCGAGGCTAGTGGAGTTGTTTGTACGTGATTGACTCGATATATATAGCCTTGCGATAGTATCATAAATAGATATATTTTGCTTTCTTCACCTATTCCTACCGTCACCATATCCCAAAGAGTCTTTAGTTGTCTCTTCACAATATATATCAAGCGTGAGTTTTCCCTTGTGGTTTTTTTCAGCCACAGAATTGCGCATATTGACTCACCCGACCAGACGCTAAACCTCACGCTAGTGACAACTGTGATCTGTCTTCTATCTAATTTCTTGATACTCGCACCTCGTATGACAGTGGCTAACAAATGAGCGCACAAGATGAGCAACGACGTATTCCACTACTTTTCCAAGCTGCCTCTAGAGCTACGCCGTATGATCTGGATGCACTGTCTACCGCATCGAATAGCAGAAGAAGATACCCCTCAGAGCTTTTTTGACGGCTACGAATCCAAACACGTCTGCTGGAACCTACGCATGACACTCCAAAACGCGCAGCTGCCGGCCATTGCATACATCAACAGCGAGCCTCGGCAAGTTGCATTGGAGCAAGGACGCCTATTGGAGCCGGCTGATGTGAGAACCATGGAGTCGCTATGGGTGCAGCCGCATCGGGATGTGCTGCATCTTAACTGGTCGCGATTGACCTATGCTTCCTGGGGAGTTGATTCCGACGCTCCAGGCTGGGTCGACGAGTTTCTATTGCAAGCGAAGGATCTTGGGATGCAGCCTTCTGTCGCGGCAGATCTTATTCACTTTTTTAGCTTGAAGGCAGTGTTGGATTGCGCTGGCGATGCTAATGCGCTTGGCACCCATAACCATTTTCACTTCGGCACATCGGACATCGCGAAAATTCGGTATCACTGCAGAGGAGAAGGAGTTGATGACGTGCGCGAAATGGTCGATATCCTACCTTGGGGGAAAGGTCAACGCAGCAGGCTAGACATAGCCATGGCGGGAGTTTCTCTGCATATCACCAGGGAAATTGCTCTGAAGTCTGGTCTATTCGGGCTGCTGGGCGATGCGCCTGTTCAGATGGTCGATGTTGACGATGAGGCTCGGTTGAGGGAATTCCAAGCACTATACCGGGAACACGCATTGGAGAAGGAACCGGTCGTGCAAACGCTTTTCGAAACATTTACCAGTTCTCTATTTAAAACGGCCGTGGAAATATGGAAAAGAAAAGCTGAATGGACTATCCTCGCATACATGTGGCAGTCCGCTCGAGACAGAAATCTTGACATTCTTGGGACCAATCCGGGCTCCGCTTGGCTGCCTCAACTGTCGGAGCAAGAGGACATCTATATGGACCAGTATTTGCCCAATGAGCAGCACCCGTGGGTGAAACACGCTAGGCAGACTGCACCCAAGCTGCGACTGCGAATCATGGTGCGATATTGTACCAACCAGTGTTACATAAAGGAGCGAGTTCCCAAAGGCTTTGGGTTGAATAAATAATAGTAAATATGTTTTATGCAGATTCTTTGTGAAATGCATGTGTTTTTGAATGAAGTCAACGGGTCTACCTAAGTCCACGAGTACTATTTTGAGGCTTGAAGGACTTTTGAAGCCTGGAGGTTAGGATGGCATCCATGGACAAGTAAAATTAATGGGTACATAGGTATTCTTGAGTCTCAATTTGTCATAATTACACCCATAAACGGTCAAAAGCAACTGAAACCCCCAGAAAGCGCAAGTAATAAGATGAAAATACAACCATGTGCGTTGGCTCCGGCATTCTGACTTCAATCACATCACCTTCTCTTGCAACCCTCTCAACAACTGCACAACACGAGCCGGATCCTCCGTTTCAGCATGAATTTCATCCCACTGCAACTCATTAGCGATGCACAACCTGCCCGTATCAATAATTTCATACCTGATTGAGCACCTTTGTCAAGACAGGAGATCCTGTCAAGGAATTCGTCACTTCAAAGTAGTCCTTGTCGATATCAAACAACCTCGCCGTCAAATTCGGCACATATCTCCGGATCAGCCTCTGTGGATCCACATAGTTGCATGCAATGTGAGAGTACAAAAATTGGCGGAATGCAGGAATGCCATCCTTCATGAAACTGGAATGGAAGGGAACGTCTATTCCAGCAAGAGGGGTGGTAGCTTTGCCACGGGGAAGGTCCTCGGCACTGAGGGGAGATTTGGGAATAGATGGCAGAATTCGGGCCACGGCCTGTTGGACGCCTTCAATGAGTGATGATTTGTCGTCACCGATCTTGAATGCTGGGGGCTGTTGGAACAGCGAGTCTAGAAGTTTGGTGAGACAAAGAAGAGCGCGGACCTGGGTTGGTATATTAGTATTAGAGCTGCATGATGCTGCATGGGAGGATACCGACATCACCAGCGCAGACGTATTGTTGACCTTGAATATTGTAATTCACAATTTCAATCAGCCAACCAGTCTCCTCAGATATGGTTTTCACAATGGTTTCTACTTGGTGTCCATCGATGGCTATATAAACTTGTCAGCGGTGCGTCTTGTTGTCATCGAGTCAAAATGCATACCTGGGGAGAGCTTGGACGGATTCAGCGCACACATGGCAAACGCCGACCGGCCTGCGGAATCGCGCTGGACGGCAATCTGCATAGAAAGTCCGCGATAAAAGGCAATTGCCATTAATGTCTCAAGGGGCACTAATTTGCCGACTGCTGCGATGGCCGCGTACTCCCCAAGAGAATGTCCAGCAAACGTTGCTGTGGGAGAGAGAACGCCGCGAGATTTGAGGTCCTCGTAGATAGCCAGTTCCATCAGCGTAAGAGCCGGCTGTGTGAACTGCGTAGCAGACAGCAGCCCAGCATCTGATCTGAATGTATAAGACGTTGTAGTATGGTCGATTTCTGGGAATATTTGTGTTGCTTTCAACTTCGACTCTCCGGGACTTTTGGGCGCTAGGTACCGAAGTGCCCTGTAATTATCCCGCAATTTGCGTCCGAGAATACCACCAAAGCGAACGGTGAGACTTTTGGGATTTTTGATGACGATGTCAGAGATGCGGAATCCTGTGAGAGAGCGTTAGTGGCGAATTCAGTGACAGCCGACGACTACATACCGTATGTGTTGAGGAAATAGGTGTCTGCGCGGTCCCACAACTTTCGAGACACCGCACTTGATTGGTAAAGCTCCATTCCCATTCCTTTCTGCTGGCTGCCTTGGCCTGTGAAAAGTATAGCGGTGGGAGCATTTCGCATTTCCGCTTCTCCCTTGACGACGGTATGTCCACTTTTGTCCCGCGCGGTAAATTGGACGACCCGACGCCCCTCAACCATGCCAATATGCTGGACATACAATTGGAGCGGCTCATTCGCTAGAACCATGCCGGTGAAAGCCACGTTGAAACTGTGGAAGAGCGATTCATCACTTCCACACATGTGACTGCTGAGCACCCCTCGGACTCTAGCACTTGTGTGCATACCATGTGCTATGGTGCCTGGTAGCTCTGCATAAGCGGCCATAGACTTGGAAATGTGAATTGGATTCAGGTCACTGGATGCACGGGCATATCCCGTGTTGTCTGCAGGCGACATGAATGTATCCGGATCAATGTGCAAATTAAGAGGTGTATCGAAGAGAACCCGGGTGGTTGAGGGGTGGCCATGGCGATTGAGGTACCGTGTCACAATATTGGTCGATAAAGTAGACTGCCAACAGATGACGCCGACCTCTGTTTCAGTTTCCTGGCGACTGCTCAGTGCGTGAACAGTCCCCGACACTTCGATCCGTCTCACGTCACCTGTAGGGCCGTAGAGATATCTGGATTGTGGGCGGAAAATTATTGTTTTCCCAAGCAATTCAACGGGCGCTTCATGGGGTTTAAACCATGGCTTGGATTCAAGGATCGCAACTGCATTGGCAGTGTCGAGCGCTACCTCAGAAGGTTGTTCCTCGACATTCTTGAATGGAGTGATATGTGGATGAAGATTCGCAGCGTCGCGCAACAAGAACTGACTGGTGATGTGGACGACGGGCAAACCCTCCCTGTTGATTGTAGCCTTTACCTCCACAAGAGTACCTGATTCTTGCGTAACGACAGATGAGACACGTGAGGTCGTTGAAACAACATCATTCTCTCGGATACAAGACGCTTCTTGTACCCATTGAAATGAATTCTGTAGGTGAACGAGACGAAGCAGGTTCGCATCCAGGACAAACAATGGCTTGATCAATGCCTTCCACGCGATCACAACGGCATAGTCCAATGGGGCAATTCTCGGCGCTTTCGCGCGTTGATTTTGACTCGTGTTTCCAATGCTGGCGGCAAAGAGGCGGAGGCTACCTGTCGAAACTTTGAACTCTCCTCCATCAAATTCGGAGGCGATGTCGACTGACCCAGAGATCGTCGGCTCGTCGCCGAACCAGATTCGTTGATAGAGTTCCTTGACCCGCTCATTCAAATTCAATGTAAGATCCCTCAAGGGATACAGTGTATTCCCAGGGCCGAACTCCAATTTCAACGAGGCTGGTTGTCCATTTGCGGTTTCGTAATTGATAATTTCGAGATCGATCAGGCCATTGGGAGCGACTCGAAGCTCCGTGACTTTTCTCCCCTCACTGGTCTCGGTGTCTTCGTAAATAGAAAGAACTTCTGTGCCCGGTGAAGTTTCTTCCACTTTGATCCATATTCCTTTATGGGGTCTGAACAGTGACTTGATTGGGTTGCTGAAGATTTGCCGTTCTCGGGTCATTGTTTGAGCAGCCAAGGCGACCCTGCAATGTGTGGACCTTCCTTGAGAGATTCTTTGATACCATAACTCCTCATCATTGAGACATTCTTCGTCGATTTGGAACCTTTCAATTTTCAGCTGCCCATCGGAAGGACGATGATGAGCGTCGGGGGGTTCTAGGCGTACTGGTCCAGATCGCTCAAGACTGTTGATATATCCTTGGTGAATGTCACCTAAGATCTCATGGATTGACTGATCTGACCGTTGTGAGAATTTGGCTGCCACCGGGCCATGCAGGATGCATGTTCGTTGGATGTCCTGGTCGTAAACACACTCGATATCCTCGGACTGCCAAAGCGAGTCTTTTTTGAAATAGTACTCGAACTTGTCATCCAGGGCAGTGATGAAGGGAACTGGCTTGCGGCCACTTTTTCTACAAATTGCCGTGAAGAGGGCTTCATCTTGCTTGCTGATAAGTTGCTGCAAGTTCTGAGAATAGTGGTCCTGTAGAGATTGTAGGACGGCGGCAGGATGGATGGCATCACTCCTGGTCCGGAATACCCTTGTCTTCGCGCTTGAAGATGCTGTCCAGCGAGATTCCAAATGACTGACGAATTCCAGCAGCAAGTCGCAATAGGATGGATGGATCCACCTCCCCTGGTTTTTGAGGTAGGTTAGATCAATTAACCGGGACACCACCTGCTCGTAGGTCATCTCTTCGATATCGACTATTCTGTCAAAAGTCGTTTGACCGAACCAGACCTTGGAGTAGTCACAATTCAACCGATTAATGATGCTCATTTTGTTCTTCGCAAGTATTTTCGATTGTTTAGCTTTGTCAAGACAGAAAACTGTCTTATCCAGTTCTGACCAGAACTGCACTGCTCGGGTCGCGACTTTGTGGATTGGCTCTCCCATTTCCGAGATCACTGTCACGATACCGCCAGCGGGTCGATCATAGCTTTGCTCCCATTCGTGATTTGAGACACCAGACGCTTTAACGATCAGACCCTTGGCATCTTCACTCGTGCGCGCTTCGCGAGCTACCATGACTCTGCTGCCCAGCAGGATACCATCGTATGGCATGGGTGCGAAGCCGAAACCGGTGGACCACTCGCCAGTGAGATAAGGATATGACTCGTTGGCGTCTCCGAATCCACTGCCTGCGACGAGAATAATGTTCGAACATGATCGAATACGATGGTATGTCTGGAGTATTGGCTCGTGGAAATCCTCGAACGAGTGGTGACCACCCGCTCGGCCACCAGTCCATTGTAGGATGATTGGAAAGTCGGGGTTTAGTTTGGCAATGTTGATTACCTCTTTCACGGCTTGCACCGACCCAGGCTTGAACGAGATATGTTTCAATCCCAAATCCTGGATGTACGAGGATGCAACGTCAGGGGATGGGATTCCCGCGCCAATGGTGAGGCCTTCAATAGGATAATGCTGAGCTTGCATCTTCTTGATGACGGCCAGCTGCCATTTCAGAGCCCGTGGATTGGCATAGATCACATTGCATGTGACTCCACGCCCCAGGGGGGTATTATTAATGACAGAACGAATCGCTGCCTCCAAACTGGCCGCGTCGTGGAATCCGCCTGTGGCGAGCTCAATGTGGTATCCTGCGCGCATTGTAGCTGCAACAAATTCCCAGGAGGAGGTTGTTGGTGTCATTCCAGCGACCATGAGTGGAGGTAAGCCTAGGAGCTTGGTCATCTTTGTTTCGATGGTCGGCGCGTTTGAAATAACGAGTTTGGGTCCATATTGCTCAACCCAATCCCGGCCGGGTGTAACGCAGGCATGGTCAAGTAACTCTTCCCGATCACCGAATTCAGGCGAGGACGACTTGCTAGCACTGAAAACCATTGTGCGCACGCCCGAGCCCAGTTTGAGCTTGTCTGTCAACATGCCAATCCCATCTTGGCTGGTGCCGGGCCCGAGGTCTACCAGGTGTGTAGCTTTGGGGAACTCTGCTGTTTTGGCCCAGTCCAACTGGCGAATCATGATCATCCGAACTAAATCAGGGATGATATCCCGACCTGTGCCGTCACTCAAATCGGAGCCATCACCAGTGTCGTAGACTGATATATGAAGGTTTGAACGGGCGAGATAAATGTTGCGGAGATCGTGTAATGTCAACATACAGGCAGTAGCCAAGTGAGAAGTATGGAACGGGACGCTAATTGGCAGATAACTAGTGGCCACGTCTGGTTTGCGCTGGCTGAATGGAACTCGGGCTTGGGATATCCCAGGGGCAGCCTTGATCCGGCGCAAGTAACGGTTGACAGAATACAAGGCTGCAGGAGGACCACCTAATACGAAGTTTCGTGGCCCGTTGATCAGGGCCAATTCAACTTTTTCCGAGTCCGGAATCTGGGAATTGATCTTATACATGACGGCATGCAACGCATCAAGAGATAGCCCGTGAACGCGTAGCATGCATGAAGGCACTCCTTCCCCGTGGGACTCGGATTCTGTGAGCGCCTCAACGCTGACCGGAGGGACATCGAAGCATGATTGTGCACGACATCCAATGAAGAAAAGAATGGTCAGCGCGTCGAGGGAAAGACGGTCGAGAGATTCCCAGTCTTGTGCGGAAGAAACCATTACGGCGGGAACGATACCCTGTGAATGACCGCCAATGCCG
The DNA here is from genome assembly GCA_028827225.1 of Penicillium sp. CMV-2018d. Classification (NCBI taxonomy): domain Eukaryota; kingdom Fungi; phylum Ascomycota; class Eurotiomycetes; order Eurotiales; family Aspergillaceae; genus Penicillium; species Penicillium hesseltinei. The sequence goes on along the minus strand of JAPZBW010000002.1, from coordinate 3,030,286 downwards.
CGGAAGAAGGTCGACATCTGGCCGGGATTGAGGCCGAGTGCATGAATCAATACTTGATAATTCGCCAACTGGAGAAGTCCAATCACCAGAAGACTAATTGGCGCTCTGCTTAGCTCGTGTGATGGTGGTTGATCCTCTGGGTGCAAAATCCACGAGGTGACGTCCAATCCGGCGGGATAATACGATGCAAATCGGGGATTTTCCACTAACAGGCGCTGCAGATGACAGGACGCCTGCTGAACCAGACTCCCGATAAGGTGAGCATTCTTTGCATACAGCTCCTGCAATTCATGAAGGGGACTCGAAACCCCTTGGCCGCCAAAAATGGCATACACTGTGGCGCGCTCATTTTGCGCGGCCAGCAATAGTGCTGATGGCCGTGGATTTTCTTTCCGGCCTTTGGTTCGATAATATTCTGTTATTCGCTCGGAGACTTCGATGTGGTTGTTGAGCGAAATGGAGGAGGCTGTTGTGGGCAGCGAGTCGGGCGTAGGACAATCATCTTCCTCGCTGGTAGTTTTCGACATGGTATCGCAACAGATATGGAGCGTGGAATCGAAATTGCAAAGAGATTCCCACAGCGCATCCGCTTGATCAAATGTTGGATTATACACCCGTTATCATTTCCCTCGTCTGACACGTTCCATCGTGGGCTCAACATGGTGGTGCCACCTGGTTTTTGGCCCCGTTACAACCTCACAACCCCCATTTCCGGGGGAATGGGGTGTGAGAAGGCATGAGGAATGGGGTAGTCTGGTGTCTAATAGAAGTATTGTATCGTTACTGTGCGACTGTGAAATAATTTTCGATCTCATCATGTCGAGACCAACATGGGGGTCTCCCGGCCACGCCCAATATGATTTCCGCAGTATGCCCATATCGTCCAGTGCTTCATGCAGTATAGGAAATAACAGTGAGATTCATGAATAGCCGATTCCCACACTACACCGACGCTTCAAATGCTCGATGCCCTCGTCCAGGCAACCTTTGATGACGATGTCTTTCGGGAGGATACATCGACCCAACAGCTGGAAGCAGCCGTAGCGAAGATGGCCGGCTGCGAAGACGCTTGCTTTGCCTTAACCGGTACTATGGCAAACCAGATTGCCCTGCGCGTGCTGTTCGAACAACCGCCCTACTCACTGTTGACCGACAAGCGCGCCCACATCGTCAACTTTGAAGCCGGGGGCACAGCATATCTCACGGGCGCAATGATCCAAGCCGTCATGCCTGCAAATAATTTGTACCTAACACTGGAGGATATTCAGCCCCGGGCGATCATAACGGACGACGTGCAAAAGGCGCCGACGAAGGTAATTTCGCTGGAGAACACCGCCCACGGGGCGATCACTCCGCTAGCAGAAATGCGCCGAATCTGCACTTGGGCGCGAAAACACGAGATTCGACTACATCTGGATGGTGCGCGTCTTTTTCAGACCATCGCTGCAGGGGCGGGTACCATGCGCGACTATTGTAGCTTATTCGACACGGTGTTTTTGGATTTTTCGAAGAATCTGGGCGCGCCGATCGGCACTATGATTCTCGGCTCGCGGGCGCTGATCACCCGCGCGAGACGAATTCGAAAAGCACTTGGGGGAGGTTTGCGCCCGACTGGTGTTATCACTGCGATGATGCGCGCTGCGATCGACGAGAATTTTGGGTGGGAGGGACGCGGCGAGCGGGCGGATGGACTCCGCGCGTCGCACCGCATGGCTAAGAGATTGGGTAATGAATGGCAGCAACGGAAAGGGAAGTTAACTCGCAATGTGGAAACCAATATAGTGTGGTTGGATATTCGGTCTGCAGGGTATTCTGCAGATGCTTTTGCTGAAGTTGGGGCTAGATACGGCGTTAAACTAGACGGTCCGCGCTTGGTGATCCATTATCAGATCAGCGAGGATGCTGTGCAGCGGCTTTTGTTGGTATTTGATGAATGTTTAGTAGCTAGAAGAGCACGTCTATAACACTTTTGCCTAGTCTCACACTGATCTACATTCAATCTTACACGTCGCGCTTTGTTAGGAACGACATATGCTTTTTATATATATTTCCACCTTGAACATCATCACAGGTTGAACTCGAGAAATATAGCCATAGCAGCCTCAATTATATCTAGGTACAGATCTGAGTGAAATCATGCAGCAACCTTTGCTGGCGCAGCGACCGTTCTTTCGTGCATGTAGTTATAATACTCCTGCGCGGTCCTCTCATCCATATCCACTCCACCCTCTAGACGTGATGCAAATTCTGGCAGCGCGGCCATGGACGCAGACATGTTCGCTTTTCCAAAGAATCCGACTGAGTATCGAGCTGGAATCAAAGCATCTTCGTCCTGCAACCCCGGCGGGTATGTCACGCGGTGGTTTGCAGAACGCAGATAATTCGCTGTCCATCGCTGCAAGGTGTCGCCGCAGTTGACTATCATCTCATTGAGGTTGGAGCTTTCGATTGGGATAAAGTCCGAGGACTTGGTCTGTCCCTCGATTTCAAGTCCACCCACCGCGTCTTGGAAGAGCAATGTGAGGATCCCGACATCAGTGTGTTCAGAAATACGATATGTGGACCCTGTCTTCAACTGCGTGATCGGAACAGGTGGGTAGTGTGTGATGCGCACTTCACCATTTCCAGCGGAGCAGCGAGAGGTGAGGTCATTGGGACTCAAATGCAAGGCCTCTTCCAGAAGATGCAGTAGGTTATTATGAACCGCCAGGCATTCCAACAAGAATGCCTCCATAAACACTCTGAACTCGTCACAACGTGGACCTACAGGCCAAGGGGTAGGATGGATCTTATCATGCTCGGGGCCTGCATCGAATGATTCCTTCGGAGATATGAGATATTGAAATGACAAGGCCAACATGGAACTACACACCTTCACATCATTTCGCATGACCGGATTTCGCACTCCTTTCATATAACCTGAGATTCCGGAGAGTTTCTCTCCTCCGACTGCAATATATCCGCGATTTGGCCCAACAAGCGGACGAGGTGCTGTTTGTTTCACCGAGGCCGGGAACTCGAAGAACTCTTTGGTCTGGAGTCAAATCATTAGCGCTATGTTTCGTCCCCGATTTACTGAACTTACCCAGTGAAAGAGTTTTTTGAGTCTGGCCTCTGGAATTCCATGGCCAATTATTTTAACGAAACCATGAGATGCGCACGATTCGAGAAACGTGAGGAGAACGGCCTCCCGCTCGGCGGGGCCGCCTTGCAGACGCGAAAGGTCTACCGCAGCAACGCCCATAATGCTTCGTGAAGTGAGAAATGATTGCGATTTACTAAAATTTTGAACCAAGTCTACAGCTGATTCTGATTCTGATTTTTCTTTTCATTTCTCACCTCCCGTGGGGGGAGTGAGCCGATCGACGTCCAGTGGCCACATCACGGTGGTACCACTCTGGTCTCGGCCCCTGTGTGCTGACTGCGTGCGCATAGATGTTCGGGGGCTATCTTCGCAGGAACGAGTATATATATTGAGGAGCCTCGAGGATGTTCATGCAAATTTGGTGAGGCTGGCATCTCCACTCAAGTACAAGATTCATCATGGATCAGCTACACACCCTCGATCTCTCCCAATTCCACAGCGGAGACGAATTCCAACGGTCGGAGTTTTGCCAGAAATTGCTTGCTTCTTTCAGAGAGAATGGTTTCGTCAAATTGATCAATCATGGCCTCAGCGCTGAATATGTGACGGAAGGCCTAGAATATGTAAGCGTCAGCTTGCGCGAGACGAGACGTTGCTAATTCTGCAATAGAACAAGGCGCTTTTCGCGCTCAGCAAGGAGCAGAAGAATGAATTTGCGCATCCTCCGCGGCCAAACCCCCATAGAGGTTATAGTTATGTTGGCCAAGAGAACATCTCCGGTGTCACAGGTTTCGAGCGAGGCGAAGACGGCGGCAAGGTAGTAGTGGATCTGAAGGTATTTCTCCTACCATGATATAACTTATTCAACGGGATTAATTATAAGTTATTTCATTAGGAATCATTCGATCACGGAGCTCCAGAAAACACAATGTACCCAAACATCTGGCCCAAGGAGACCGATGTGCCTGGTTTCAAAGATTACATGCTTGGCTATTACGAGAAATGCTACCGACTTCATCTCGAGATCATGAGCGCTCTGGCTCTCTCCCTCGGCATGGACGAGCACTTCTTCGACTCACTTCATGACGCTCGCGCCAGCGAACTACGTCTCCTTCACTACCTCGAAGTCCCACAGAACCAGGTCACCCAGACCGACCAGACCCGCATCGCCGAGCACACGGACTTCGGCTCGTTGACTCTACTCATGCAGGACGGATCAGGTGGTCTGGAGGTCCAGGACCAAAGCTCCGGCAACTTTTACCCCGTACAATGCACGTTCCCGACGTTGATCGTCAATGTGGGTGATTCGATGATGCGCTGGATGAACAAGCGCATTTACTCCGCGTGTCATCGTGTCCCCATCAATGCGGAGAAGCTCTCTCCTCAGACTGGATCGGTGCCTGCTCGACACTGCATTGCTTACTTTGGAAAGCCTAATCCGACAGCATCGTTGAAGCCGTTGGCGCCCATGGTCAGTGAAAAGTACCCTGCTGTCTTTGAGGATATCGTGGCGCATGAGTATGACCAGAGTAAATTGAGTCGTATCTACGCGACTGCCTAGAGTAATGTGTTAAGAGCACTTGAATTGATTCCATGTATTGATCGTATATCTCAAGCCTGGTCAAAAAATTTATTTAACCATCGCATTGAAATTTTATGCCTGAGCCAATGCTCCCTTTTGAGATTGGACAATGGGTCGAAGTAAAGAATCTCTCTAGGCGAGATTTAATTTAGCAATCAATACCTCAAATCAGCAGCAATCAAACGAATAAAAGCTTAACAGATTCACTTCGTAGCGGAGTGAGAAACTGAGCGACTACATGAGGTTAGCTTCAAGTTGAACACTTATTGTGGAAGTCGGAATTCAGCCAGCCTTTTCTCCTGCGTGCAGTAACTGAACCTACTTTGGTAGCTTAGTTTCTCTCTTCCTCTCTTCCTCGTCCCACTCCCCCTCTGCCTCTCCAGCGCTTGGGCGGCCGGTGTTCCGGTGTGTGTACAGGTTTTAGCAACTGATGAACTGTGGATAGAAAGACCTACCTACTACTAGGCAGATTCCTGACTCTTCTTACTACGGTCCACTGGTAGCCACACACCTTAGTAACCTTACAACGAAGACCAGGCGAGACATGGGGCTACCAAACAACCGCCTCTTCTTGCATATCTTAGTGACAGAACACTCATCATCTTTGGACACTTGAGCAATTCATGCATTGCTTAGTCCATTCTTGTTCCGTATCATATGCGCAACTATATTACACCGCTAAGCTTCGATAGTAGAAATATAGGGTATTCACCTGGAAAACTAATAGACCACTATGATAGTATAGTGGGGCTGGGGGATTTATATAAAGTTAAGGTTATTCCTAGCAATACCCGGGGTAGTGCAGTAGTTAAGAGCAATGTCAAACTTGCAAGGTTGCCCTCTTAACGAGCCACAGGCCTGGGTTCGATTCCCCTTGGAACCAGAGTTCGCAGTCAGATGGCCTAGATGCGATGTATTGCTGGGAATCATCTCTTCTTTCTTTTTATCTTTTTTAATGCGACCAAGACTTATTTTGTCTCACTACCTAGGACCTAGTTAGAGAATTATATACCTGTCATTTATACCATACATTGCAGTACATATATGTCGAATTCTTTCATTAAGCATAAAAGGTAGGCCCACAGTGAGACTCCCTTAACCTCGCTTCACTTGATCAGATCAGCCCTCTAACATCACGGACAGGATGTTCGTGTATGGAGATAGTGACTGAAGAGGAGCCAGGTCTCGACCAGGAAATGGCATTACGGGCTGCAATGTTCGTATTATGATTGTGGCCAGGTCACTCGAGCCTTAGCAAGAATTTGAACTATGTATTATTTCAAAATGCTAGAAATTACATCGAAGAAGGCAGAGATATGTACAAGCGGTGAATCCTCAAAGCCAAAAGGACCAAGTCCCAACCGGTCGCTATGCACTGCGATGTTCAAAAATCGCTGCTGGCAGATGAACAATGGCGTTAGTAGATCGAACAAGGCATCGTAAAATTGCAGGTGGAGAAATGAAAGAGATCGTCCGATTGACTCGGTATGATCGGTTTGAAGGTCTTCTCGATGGGCCCAATTCCTTGGGGAATCGACAACCCAAGACCGCTGTTATGTGCATTGAACAAATTGTGCTGCATGCAAAATATGGCACAGGTATTCTGTATATATGTGCAAGTGCCGGGACGTGTCCGGCTGGATTCGCGTCACCCTTGACAGGCGCCTCATCGGAGCATAGAACAGAACTCTTCGCATTCTGTGCTTCAGGTTGAATCTGTGATGTCGCCGGAGGGAAGTTCAAGGCCTCGGGTCGTCAGGACTATACTTCCAGCGTCTGTGGTTCTCCGCGATCCACCACTGGGACACATGGGCAGCCTCGCTGAGCCACCTGGCGGCTTCGGGCCCGTGCCGTGTCTGTACAACATCAAACAGCGTCACGACATCGAGGTCTTCTTCGGCAGCGAACTCGAGTGGATCGGCGACAACATTGCTGAATCGCCACGGGGCATTTGATATAAGCGGGACAACTAGACGGTACGGTTTCGCGGCTGCTCGCATGGAGACCCAGGTTCCTCCGGGGTTCATCGTAGAGAAATGCCACTCTTGCTTCGTATCCTGCTCAGGAATGAGTGGACGTAGCAACGACTGACCCTCGTATAAGGGAAGCAGGTCCTTCAATATGTGTGCTGACTGTTCGTTGATATTGGAGGTTTCGATTAGCATATCGAGGATGCTGGGAAGCATCTGAGTCGAGAGGACGGCGCCGCTGATTTCGACCGGGGGTAGCTTGGGGTGGGCGAAGAGCAGGGGAACATGGAAACTACCGACGTGAGGGTCATGGTTGGCTGTTATACCACCGTCATTTGGAAGAGATAAACCACTATAATCAAGTTAATAAAAAGTTTCACAGGTTTGCAATAAATAAGGAGAACTTACTGGTCACCTGCCATGACAAGCAGGGTTTCATCGGCGACTCCAGCCTCGGCGAGGATCTCAAGGATGGTGGCCAGCCAGTCATCCTGATACTTGAGAGTATTTAGGTACCGGTTCAAATTATTGTTCCATCCAGCACCATTCCCGAAGTAGTCCTCGTAGTCACCAGGCTTGAACCAAGGAGTATGGGTATTGTGGGTTAGATGGCCGATAAAGAGGCGAGTGTTATTCTTCTTGGCTTCGGCAAATGCATCCCGCATATAGTTCTTCAGTGTGTGGTCCGGATGACCATATTTCTGCTCATCCTCTGGCTCCTCCGGGATGTATATGGCACCGGCTTCATTGATTGATTCTTTTGTCGTGATGTCTTTGAATCCCATGGTAGGAGTGAGGTCCTCCTGGTGGTCCCAGGTGCCATAGTGAGACTGCATCCACTTAGAATACCACGGCCAGGAGGTCCAATCCTCAGTGTCACTAGTGATGTTGGATTGTTGGGTCAAGGCATCAAATATGTGCGGTAGGCAAGGCTGGTAAATATCGTGGAAGTACTCAAGATTATCTTGAACGGCCATGGGGCTCACACCGCACATAGTGCCTGTAATACTCTTCATAGTGTATGTACCAGCTGTGTACGCATTTTTCGCGCTAAGGCCGCCATAGGGCTTTGGACGATCCTTGTTCGCCTTAAACCCAGTCTCAAACCCGGTGAACCTTTCGGCGATAGGGGTGAGATTGGCGAGTTTATCCATAACCTCGTCGGGTATCTTCCCGTCCCAAGACTTTTTAATGTGCTCCATGATGTAAGAGTCGGCACGGAAGGGAAACACATCCTGTCGATTGCTCTCTAATTTGATAAGAATAACATGCTTGATCTTGACATCTCCGCTATAGAGCACGTCACGGATGGGCTCCAAAATGTCGTTCTGGAGGTTGGGAATGTGCAAAGGATCTTTCATCGGGTTGTAGTGTTCATACACATAGTCCTTGGGGTCGGTGGTGTTAATGTGATTTATGTGGAAGGGCGACCAATCCGGCCAGGCAGTTGCCGCATCACCCGTATGTAACCAATCGAATGTCGGGAAGGAGTCTAAAGCAGTTTTGCCTTCTAGCCAGCTGTAATCGCCCGGCAACGATGCAACAGTTCGCTGAGAAGACCCAAATCTGAGGCCGCCGAATGGCGCGAGAGGCAAAGATGCGGAGAGGAAACTGTAAGCCATATCATGGGGACGAACGACACGGAGGAAAAGTAAAATTGCGCTGCACGATACGACGATAGCGGGCTTTAGCAATGCCCGGCTCTTCGGTGTAGGTGGGTCTTGAGGAGCATCCAGCAGCGATACGGAGTCGCTGTTATCATCGCCCACTTCGTAGTCTTCGATTGCAATTTGCTCATAGATATCCGGGTGTGGCAGAGCTTGCTTGTTGGGACGGAAGTAGCGGTATGTAGCAGACAACACTGCACCCCAGACCCTCAGGAAAGCTGCGGTGACCCAGGATAGATACGGTGTGGCGAAGAATCCGCCGACCAAAATCGACGTCTCGAGAAAGATAGCGATGAACAGGGCCGACAGGACAGTCGCGGCGGAGGGCTTCTCCTTGCGGAAGCCGCTCGACATGTGCCAATGGATCTCCGAGCCCATGTGGATGTAAAAGGAGATATTGGCGGAAATCATCGACGAGACACCTAGACTGGGAGATAATTAGCAATTCGTTATTCGTCCGTGAATGAGATAAACGGCTGCCTACCTGAATAACGTGGTAAACACGGCCGCTAGATCCCGAGTCGTTCGCCATTCGTATGATCGGGCCAGGCTGCGCGCGCCCAGAATGAGCAGTATATCCAGGAAAAAGAAGGTGGGGCCCCAGGCGACCAGGGATAGCACCGTCAGCGCATTGAGATGGACGTAGATATGGAAGGCTTTGGAGAGCAAGAGGGATATGAAAATGACCGAAAAGAAATAGGCGCGGGAGGCTGCCCAGCCACGGTCGAGATGGGCCTGGGGGGATCTGGCGACTTTGACGGCGAAGATGGCTGCAGATTCAAGCTTCCCACGCAGCCGCTGGGACAGACCACCTTGCAGCTGCCAGGCGGGTTTCATGATATATACAAAAAAAAGGTGGAATGCGTCAAATCATGCAAGAATGTTGCACCTGAACTGACTGAGGGACAGAATTCTCCCAGCCATGGATGTAATGAGAGAGGCGTAAGAGGGACGAAGGATCCGATAAGGATTTGGAGAGGACAGAAATAAGGAGAGCTTTGAAAGAATAATCATGGAACATGCGAAGGTCCACCCCCAGGGTCCACTATCCACACGTGCCCAAAGATGCGTTATGTGTGCAAGTAATATCCCAGAGGTCTTTGGGAGGCAAAGATCAGCGATTTCTATCATCATAGGGCAGAATCTCCCTAATCTGAGATATTCCCGCCCCCGCCAAGACCCCTAAAATAGCAGGTGAGCACACGAGGGAAATATCTGGCCCCGGAGCATTGGTATTCTTCTGGATATTAGTGAACATAGAAACATGGAAGCCTGCCAATCATGTCCATAGTACAATAATATGCATAACCCTTGAAACTGCCGAAGTAACACCTTTCAAACCCCTCGAGGCGTTTGTGGAGGTGGCCTTGGCAAAGCCGCAAAACGACACGACACGTACCCGTGGACCCCCTGAGGTCCACATTTACATTTTCATTGGCGGCGGTTTCATGATCTCACGTAAGCAGGCACAATTTGAGCTATGCAAGTTTGATGTGCTAGAATTTAGTAGTAGTTACATAGTTCGTCGTCGGGAAAGACTCGATAACGTCGACCTTTGACTTCCCAAGCCTTGCAACTACACCCAGTGTGCTACATATGTATATCTTGAAGCTACATCACTCTTATCCCAGGTCTGGCTCTAAAATGAATGATTAACTACAATTAACTAGGTACACAGGCGTGTCCTTGTCATATGGAATGAGCCAATCCAAAGTTAGAAAAATCCCAAATGTCAGATTCAAAATCAGCAATCACTGAGTGAAATCCGATTATCCAAATTCTTCTCCAATGTTCTCTCTGGATCCACCAGCTCAGTAGCAGTTTGACACAAATTCGCCTCACTTGGATAGGCTTTATAAGAGGAAACCATAGGAAATACAAGAAGGACAATGGAGCACAGGTAGGATCGTCATAAAAGGCCCAAAGAATATATAACTAGTTTGACGTTGGGATATTAAGGGTTCCGACCACATCTGGCGTAGGAATTTGATTTATAAAACCAGTATAGTGGTGACGTGTGTAAATCTTGATGATAGTTAGAAGCAACTATAACGCAGTCGTTGAAATATAAAATCATGGGCAGCAAAACGCTAATGCAGTTTTTATGCCCAACCATAGGGTAAATTCGAACATATAAATAGTAAAAGTGTAGTGCCTGGTGCGTGGTGTAGAATATTTCCAGAGATATAAGTTGGAAGAGTTGGATATGGTTTGTTGAATAATATACTACAGAAGTAATATACTAAACAGCATGTAGTAACTTTGGTAATCTTTCACAAAATGTTTGAATCAAAAATGTAAAATTGTCTAATCTCTTCATACATGGAAATGAAGCCATATTTATGCCTTCTTTTCCACCCCTGTAGATTCATCTACCCCTCACTGTCTAGATTCCATTTGTAATGGGAGAAACAGGGAGAAGATAGTCAATGAGCGGTGACAGCGTTAAGCGCTGGGTTGTACTCGATTTCCATGGTTTGTTCATGGATAGAGAAGCGACCATACATTTGAAGCAGTCCAAATTGCAATGCCAGATCCTGATCTCAGTATCCTCGAATTTGTATGGGGGAATATGTGATAGAGGCGTCAAACTGCATCGACGCCGCTAGTCCAGATTCCGTAGGAGTCCTGAATTCTTGGCATGCAAAAGTTTGTGCAAGATGCGACGTATGCATGAAATCAATTAGGGTTTAGCGTTGAACAAACCAAAGACATGTTAATTATGATGAATTAACTTGGTTTCTCAACATGGTTATATTTACATATCTCCACAGTGGATGTCATTTTATATAACTACAACGAATATCAAATAGAAGATTTGTGTAGAAGTATACTAAGGTGGGGAAGATATATATCGAAATTGATTGAGGTTCGAGCCTATGTATTTATAACCAAGGTTAGTATAGATAGTTACTACAACACATAAGACTAATTAACAACAAGGCAATCATTGAGTGGAATCCAAAGCCTGGGTAGAAGATATAGCCATCGGACATCCGCCGAGACCCCACCGCGCACCCCGCATAGTGACACAATCACCGGCTACATACTACATAAACTTGAGCAACGTACATCTATCCCTCTTTGTAAAGAGTCAGCCAAAATGCCAGTTTATCACATCGGTGAGTTGAACGCAGCCGAGTGTCATAAGGCCACGATAGGAGCCTCGATCACTAATCAACCTCCAAGTCCTCTTCCGCCTTAAGCCCGGCGTTACCCCGGCCCAGATCGCCACCTGGAAGGAGACATGCCATGGAATGGTGGGAAAGATTCCTGGTAGATGAAACCCCGAGGTTCAGATTGAGACAATTTCTCATGGAAACTTCGCAATAGGACTGCTGTCGCTGAAGAGTGGCCCCCCGCTGCCGATTTCGATTCCCCGTGCCCAGGGCTTCGATATGGGACTTGTTGCTGTTCTGGAGACGGCTGAGCATATCGCTACCTATGCGGTGCACCCTGCGCATTTGGAGTAAGTTTTCTTCGCCAGGGCAGTGAGGACTGGGCTGGTTGCTGACAACTTGAAGGGTCCATAAGATGCGCGAGGAGCTGTGTGATGATACTTTGGCCTATGATCTAGAGTTCTAGATGTCCGATATATCTGTTGATATAGGTAGGTTTGGGTCTATTACTACATTGCTTTTTATTGTAGGAAGAATTTTGAGAACAGTTCGTTCAAAAGTCTCATTTGTACATATCAAACCCCAGGCCCCGGTTAATCGTAGCCACCGAGGCCTGCCTAGCCAACCCGTAGATGCTCGTAATGAAATGACATAACGCCGAGAGAAGGTTTACCTCTATGAAATAATCGGAAAACAGAGGCAGGTCGGATCTCCAATCCGCAATACTTTTTGAATCCCGCCGATTGACCGAATCGAAGAACAAGAATTAAAGATAAGACATTTCAATCCGCCGAAACTGGATACCCTATTCCTTGGCGTCCACCTTCTTGGCGGGGTGATCACCGCCGTTGGTGCCCTCATCCTCGCGGGAGCGCTTCTGGGTGCTCTGCACGACAGGGACGCCACTAAAATGAAAGTCAGCATTTATACACTCACTGAGAAATTAGATTGGTTTGACTTACCGAGAGTCCTTCTGGGCCTCGCGGGGGGCCTGGAAGCCATTCTGCTGGTCCTCAGTGCGGCGTTCGCGCCAGTCACGGCCATCACGGTCGTTGCGGTCACGACCATCGCGACCACCACGGCCACGGCCACCACCACGGCCACGACCGCCGCGACCACCACGACCGCCACGTCCACCACGGCCACCACGGCCGCCGCTGTTGCGAGCGTTGGAGGGGTAGACGTTGCCGTTCTTGATTTCCTCGATCTTCTCGTCGCAGTACTCCTTCTTGCTCTTGAAAACCAGATCAGTGTCCTTCCACTGGGGCTTCTTCTCAAGAGCGAGGAAAGCCTTCTGCTTCTCCTCAGACTCAAACTCAACAAAGATGCTGCCCTTGAAAGTCTTGTCGTTGTGAGTGCGGCGCAGGCGGATGGCGTTGGTAGGACCGTAGGGGGCGAAAAGAGCCTCGATATCGAGCTGTGTAGTGGGTTCTTCCTCACCGAAGCCGAAGCCCTTGGCGTAGATGGAGCGGGCCATGGAGGCATCCTCGAAGACCTTGATGGCCTTGGCATCGTGCTCGTTCACGGACTCGGGGAGAGGAACCTTGCGCTTGACGGCGGTGTCGTTGTCAGTCAGCTCGACATTCTCGGCGGTCTTGAGAGCCTCAACGATCGCGCTGAAGGGTTGGAAGCGGCGCATGCGCTTGAAAGAGTGGAGGAGCTCAAGGGGCACGGCGTTGTTGGCGCTGCCGCCAACCTTGGAGAGCAGGAACTTGTCCATGGGGAGGTTAGAATCGGAGAAGTAGAATTCGACCTATAGTGTGCGCGTTAGTTGAGATCTAGTGAGGACGCGATTCCAATGGTCATACCTGCTTGCGGATCTGCACAGGGTCGTCGGTCTCCTCCTGGGTGGAAGGATCGAACTTGGCGTTGTTCTGGCGAGGGCCACGGCCGCCACGGCCATCGCGCTGGAAGCTACGGGTCTCGCGCTTCTCAGTCTGGGACTCTGCGGTCTTCTCCTCAGCCTTCTCAGACTTCTCTCCGAGTTTAGCAGCTTCGGCGACAATGCGGGCCTCATCGGCGTCCTGGGCGGGCTGCTCGGTGGCGCCTTCCTCCTTCAGCTCAGCGAGGATATTCTGAACATCCTTCTCAGCCTCAGTGTTGACAACGGGGGTCTTTTGTTCTTCGGCCATTGTTGCGAATTGTATGTGGAGACTATTTCAGATGTTAAAAAAAAAGATGATAAGCAGGAAAGATTCCACGCGTCGGACGTGAGTTAGAGAAAGCAGAAAGTGAACAAGGGATCGGAGAGGATTTATAGACAATCTGGGGAGATATGGTGACAATACCTTTGTAGATTGATCAATGCGCTATTCAGAATACTATTGCGCTTGTGACAATTTCGCAGCGGGGAGAATCTGGGAATTTTTTTTGAGCTCCATTGGGGCGCCTGAGGCAGACGCTAATCCGCGATTGGTTAGCGCGGATTCGAACCATTCCCTTTTGAGTAATTCGACGTTTGCTATACATTGTCTCCTATTGTCTGCATTGTATTCAAACAATTGCGATGATAATAGATGAATAGAAATTTTGTAAATGGGAATGTATTTGACGCGTAGTGCCTACCTAGGTACATTACGTACATTGTGTACTCATATTTTTCGTCAATATCGTCAAGTGCAAGGACCTAGGACACATCGCACCTTCCCAAAGGTCGTGACCAGATGATTCCAAAGGTTATCAATATGCTGACTTCATTTCTTTCCTTGCCCAAAAACTCTCGTACTCATCTTGTCACAGAGCATTCACCCTTATCAAATATCACCGCATATCTTCAGTTGAATATTCTTCCCAGGACAGTCGTAATCTGGGCATCCCATACTCAGATTTGTAACATTATCAGGCCGTGAGTTGTAAGTATCCATCTGTATACTCTGAGATATCCAATTCCGCTAACCAAGCTTGGTGTCAAGGCCTTCATTCTCCACATACAATACCTTCGGACCCTTCAACCTTTACTTGAAGTTCTGTTTTCAACATCCAACAAGCTAGAAAGCAGGCCCGCTGAACCAAAATGATAATATCACAAAGGGACTCGTCGGCCTGGCCGATCAAAGATGTAGGCTCTCTCCCACTAGGCTTGGGATAATCCTGATCATCCTCGACAGATAATCTACCTCTCAATCGTCGGCCCGTTGATGCTTGCAGCCTTCTTCGAATGGTTTCTCTGGCTGAGCGCCTTCATCTACTGCCTGGTCAAAGTGTGGATGAAAGCGGACCATTGGAGTATAAGAGTTCTGGCTGTGGTGATGATCTTCTTCTTCACAGTGCTGCGGTAGGTTTCTTGGACATCGGGAGCTCATTGCCTAGCAGCTTTATTCAGGGACATGGCTGATCAATACATATGATAGACTGGCATTCCTTCCAGTCATGCTCGTGACACTGCCGTTGCCGCCGCAGATCACGGTTGACTTACCCCGCGAAATGGTGCATGGGTTTCAAGTGTTCGCATTCTGGGCCTTTTCTATTCTGCTGATCGGGCCATGGCTATTCTGTGTTTACGCACTTGTCACCAATTCACTGGGGAGGAAAAAGAGGATCAAACGAGTCCTTGATGATCGAACGGCTCCGAAGACTGTGGTTGTGATGCCAGTATACAAGGAAGACCCAAGTGTCCTGATTAAAGCCATCAATTCCGTGGTTGACTGCGACTATCCTGCAAATTGCATCCATGTTTTTCTTTCATACGATGGTGGCAAGGTGGACGAGCCGTA
The DNA here is from genome assembly GCA_028827225.1 of Penicillium sp. CMV-2018d. Lineage (NCBI taxonomy): Eukaryota > Fungi > Ascomycota > Eurotiomycetes > Eurotiales > Aspergillaceae > Penicillium > Penicillium hesseltinei. Next base: position 3,015,150 of record JAPZBW010000002.1, on the reverse strand, counting down.
TCTCCGTGTCCTCGACCATCTCGGCATCCCGATCACACTGGAGAGCTATCCCCAGAGCATTGACTGTATTTACAAGGGTGCACGGATCACGGTATCTCGCTTCAAACATGGCGGTAAAAGGAACTGCCAAAAGCATACTTTCAAACTTATTGACAAGGTTTATGCCGAGTATCTGAAGAGACATGACAATCTGTTTGTCCTTTTCATTGATTCCGACTGCATTCTTGATCGAGTTTGCTTGCAGAACTTCATGTACGACATGGAACTTAAGCCAGGCAGCAAGCGCAATATGCTTGCAATGACGGGCATCATTACGTCGACGACGGAGAAAAACAGCCTACTGACGATTCTTCAAGACATGGAATACGTGCATGGCCAGCTGTTTGAACGATCCGTTGAGTCTGGCTGTGGTGCGGTGACTTGTCTCCCTGGAGCTTTGACCATTCTACGCTTCTCAGCTTTCCGCAAGATGGCCAAGTATTACTTTTCTGACAAGGCCGAGCAATGCGAAGATCTCTTCGACTACGGAAAATGTCATCTTGGGGAAGACCGATGGCTCACTCACCTGTTCATGATTGGCGCCACGGAACGCTACCAAATCCAGTTGTGCATGAGCGCCTTCTGCAAGACCGAGGCCGTCCAGACCTTTAGTACTCTCTTGAAGCAACGCCGACGATGGTTTTTAGGTTTCATCACCAACGAGGTTTGTATGATCACTGACATCCGGCTCTGGGTGCGCTATCCCCTTCTGTGTCTGGTTCGATTCATGCAAAACACGATCCGAACGACCGCACTGCTCTTTTTCATCATGATCATTGCACTGATTACAACCTCAAAGAAGGTGGATGATCTTCCTGTGGGATTCATGGGGGTCTCCTTAGGGTTAAATTATTTGCTCATGCTGTACTTTGGCCTGCGTCTCGGACGCTATAAAGCCTGGCTTTACCCACTCATGTTCATTGTGAACCCGTTTTTCAACTGGATTTACATGGTCTATGGTATTTTCACAGCCGGTCAGCGAACTTGGGGTGGACCACGGGCCGATGCCGCTACTGCTGATGACCATACCACGCCAGGAGAAGCAGTTGAACGGGCAAAAGAGCAGGGCGATGAGCTCAATGTGAACGTCGATACGTTCCGCAACAGCCTTGTGCGCCGGAGATCCGTCCCTATCCGCCCATCGGAGCATGTGGAAGGTCGATTTGCACCTGCCAAGCAGGTAGCTGATGGATTTTATGTCAACACAACCGGCCCTGGGCCCGCACTTGCACGCATGGTCAACGCGATGGAAAATCCCCAAAATTCCCAGGACCCGTCACCTCCTCTCTTTCGCCAGTCGAATGACTCTGTGTTTACTATATCGTCGGATTGCGGTTCTAGCTCGATTATCACGCCACAGAACGTGGAAACCCTTTTGATGAGTGAAGAAGACCAAAAGAAGCTCTATTATGCCCGCCAAGGCCGGGCTGCAGCGGGCTCGGTGACCTTCGATGGCAACAATTCGGAGAATAGCTTTGATGATGGAGTCGCTCTTCGGCCTATGGTTTCTGCTTCCGAGCACGATGACCTGGGACTCACCCCGCCACCAGGAGCATACCACCCTGGGCGTTCTGAAAGCACTCCTCCGGTCTACACGGAGCCAGAACCTGTGGTGCCGAGCCACTTGGCGCCGAGCAGCTTTCAAACCCCGTGATCCACCTCATGATATTATTGTCTAACAGGAACATATGTACCAAGAGCATGACGTCAGTTTTGTTCTTTTTGTTCCTTTTTTTTCTCTTTTTCCCTTTTTTTTCAAATTTTTTTTTTCAGTCCGACTGAATCGCCTCAGCATAGCTTTTTTTGGCCATCCTATTCTTATGTTTTTGAACCTGGCGGTTCTGCTTTGTTCTGCTTGTATAGCTTTTAAAATCCCAAATACTTTCGAGTCCAACAGCATATAATGATGTAGCCAATGATCCACCGTAGATTCCTCATAGGGCGGTGATTGATTTTTATTCTGCCAGACAGCGGTAGGCGGTGAAGGTGGGTAGTCCAGCAGCCGCCAGAAGGTTCGATGAGATACCAGCACAGTCCGGATGCTAAGAAAGGTATATAGACCAGTCGGAGTGAGGGAAATGAAAGAAATAAAGCACTCTCTGACACATTTTACGTTATCCATTATACCCCAAATTTGAAATTCCCTTAGGCGCCTAAAGATCAGCCAGACCGCTTGACACTTGGTCATCGCCCCTCCAATAATAGTGGAGTGGCGTGCAAATTCTCCCCTCCGACTTCTCTCACTTTTCTTCCTTTGAATCTTCCATCTCCCTCTACCTCCCTACCTCCCATATCCCCCCCTACTTTCTTCCATAATGAGTGTCGTCGGCATAGATCTCGGTGCGCAAAGCACCAAAATCGGTGTTGCCCGCAACAAGGGCATTGACATTGTGCGTGTTACCCCACGGTCTTGATTCAGATTTGCACTGTTCTATCAGGATCAATCATGACCTTACCAATCAGAACAATTGCGCTAACTACTTATTGTTACCATTATAGATTGCCAATGAGGTTTCTAACCGTCAGACCCCGTACGTCCCAAGAACCCCCGCTGTTTGACGGTAACAATACTGATTTGAACTGTTTTAGCTCCGTCGTTGGATTCACACCTCGCAGCCGCAACCTCGGCGAGGCCGCTAAGGGTGCAGAGATCTCAAACTTGAAGAACACCGTCGGCTCCCTCAAGCGCCTGATCGGCCGTTCTTTCAACGACCCCGATGTCGCCATCGAGCAGGAATACAACACATGCAACCTGGTCGACGTCAATGGCCAGGCCGGTGTCGAGGTCAACTATCTCGGCAAGAAGGAGAAGTTCACAGCGACTCAGTTGGTCGCTTCCTATCTTTCCAAGATCAAGGACATCACCTCCAAGGAATTGCGCGCTCCCGTCTCCGACGTTACCGTCAGTGTTCCTGCTTGGTTCACTGATGTTCAGCGCCGTGCTATGATTGACGCTGGTGACATTGCTGGTCTCAACATCCTGCGTCTCATCAACGACACCACCGCTACCGCCCTCGGCTGGGGTATCACCAAGCTGGATCTCCCCGGCCCCGAGGAGAAGCCCCGCCGTGTGATGTTCGTCGACATTGGTTACTCCGACTACACTGCCTCCATTGTTGAATTCCGCAAGGGTGAGCTCAACGTTAAGGCTACCGCCTACGATCGTCACTTCGGTGGCCGTAACTTCGACAAGGCTCTGACCGAGCACCTCGCCGTCGAGTTCAAGGAGAAGTTCAAGGTTGACATCCACACTAACGGCAAGGCCTGGACTCGTACCTTGGTTGCCGCTGAGAAGCTCAAGAAGGTCCTGTCCGCTAACGCCCAGGCACCTCTGAGCGTCGAGTCCCTTATGGATGATACTGACGTCCGCGCTATGCTCAAGCGTGAGGAGCTCGAGCTTATGGTCAAGCCCCTCCTTGACCGCCTGACCGCTCCTCTGGAGCAGGCACTCGCCGAGGCCAAGCTTCAGGTTGAGGACATTGACCAGATCGAGATGGTTGGTGGCTGCACCCGTGTTCCCTCTATCAAGGACACCGTCTCCAAATTCTTCGGCAAGGGTCTGTCCTTCACTCTGAACCAGGATGAGGCCATTGCCCGCGGTTGTGCTTTCAGCTGTGCTACCCTCTCCCCCGTTTTCCGTGTGCGTGACTTCGCCGTTCACGACATTGTCAACTACCCCATCGACTTTACCTGGGAGCAGTCCCCTGAGATCCCCGATGAGGACACCAGCCTCACTGTCTTCAGCCGTGGCAACGTCATGCCTTCCACCAAGATTCTCACCTTCTACCGCAAGCAGCCCTTCGATCTCGAGGCCCGCTACTCCGATGTCGAGGCTATGCCCGGCAAGGTCAACCCCTGGATTGGCCGCTTCTCCGTCAAGGGCGTCCAGGCTAATGCCGACAACGACTTCATGATTTGCAAGCTCAAGGCCCGCCTCAACCTGCACGGTATTCTCAACGTCGAGTCTGGATACTACGTCGAGGATATGGAAGTTGAGGAGCCCGTCGAGGAGGAGAAGAAGGAGGGTGACATGGACACCGACTCCAAGGAGGAGCAGCCCAAGAAGACCCGCAAGGTTAAGAAGCAGGTTCGCAAGGGTGATCTCCCCATTGCCTCCGCCACCGGTGGCTTCGACCAGGCTACCAAGGAGGCCTGGACCGAGCGTGAGAACGCTATGTACATGGAGGACAAGCTCGTCGCCGAGACCGACGAGAAGAAGAACGAGCTCGAGGCCTCCATCTACGAGCTCCGTGACAAGATCGACGGCGTTTACGCCGAGTTCTCCAGCGAGGAGGAGAAGGAGAAGTTGAAGTCCAAGCTTATGGACACCGAGGTGAGTTTCGAACCAGCATTTGTCAATAATTATTGTAGATCATCCATACTAACGCATCATCTCAGGACTGGCTCTACGAGGATGGTGAGGACACCACCAAGTCTGTCTACGTCGCCAAGATGGACGACATCCGCTTCATCGCCGGCCCCATTATCCAGCGCTACAAGGAGAAGGTCGAGGCCGAGCGTGACGCCGTCCGCAAGGCTGACGAGGAGGCCGCCGCTAAGCGTCGCGCCGAGATCGAGGCCAAGAAGGCCGAAGAGAACGCCAAGAAGGCCACCGAGGGTGATGCCGAGATGAAGGATGCCCCCGCCGAAGGCGAGGCCCAGGCTGAGACTGAGGAGAAGCAGTAGATGGATTCCCATAATATTGGAAAGATTTACTGATGTGTTTTCTTATGTTTTCGAGTTGGGCATGCAATCCCCAATCTCTAAATTGTGGTTTACTCTGATCCAACAAGGATTGGGGTGAGTCGCTGCGTTATGACGAAAAGGACCTTTTTAAGAGATGTTTCATGGAGCTAGAGATTTCCATCGGCTTTAATCGTTGGCCACTTTTTTTTTTCTTGTTCTAATGGCAAACGGTTATGATGTAGATCGTTCCTGTTCCCTTCGATGTTTATGAATAGATGAAAATATACTCACTGCCTTTGTCTTTAATTCTTGAGATCTATAGAATAAGTATCAGCATGTCTTGGCACCGCTGCCAAGTATTATACTAGACCTTGGGCCCAATACAACAACCCTAGGCCAGTGAGTGAAAATATTGCCGTCGCTTTTGGTAAAACTGTTATTAGTGGATATTTTTGAGGGTTTTACGGCAGCAGAAAATTAAAAGGTTATATATAGAAAAGTCTCTTACACAGAATATACCTTTTTCCTGCCTTCGTATATACCCAAAAAGAGCCTCTAAAAGATCATCTAAAAGAGCATCCAAAAGAGCACCCAAAAGACATATCTAGTGAACGGGATAGAATATATCTGCCTTTTACTCCTTAGGGCGTCTTTCTTATTAATTGTCATGACCCACTCTCACAGTAGGGGTCGCAGGACTCGGAGTGGATCTATGAAGACATGCATAGATAATAGTCATGTGACCTCGCTTAGCCCGCACTACGCAGTACTATATTAGTGGAACTCGGAGTATGATGAAAGGCTTAGAGTTCAGTTTGAATATATACAGTACTAGTGCTATTGGCCTTCGCAGTAGTATTATATAGTATTAAATGACCCCTATTACTCTGATTATTTAAATTAAAGCCCTATATAGTAGGGCTTTATATTCTGAACTCTCTTTATTCTTAATTAGACTATTAGGAGTAACTATAATGCCGGCCTACCGAACCTAAGTAGCTACCGGCTAAGTCTAGGAACTTAATAATAAAGCAATAGAAGATAACTTTAATATTAATCTTAGTATTAAAGGAATAGATAACTATAGAGAGGTATATAAGAGAGAGTAAGAAGATATAATAGAAAGAGCTAGAGAAGTACCTATAAACCCTACTAAGTCTGCTATAGAGAGATCTATTATTATTACTAATAATAAACTTAAGAAGATAAGATCCGAGATATAAAGAGCTATCGAACTAGCTAATATAATAGAAGTAAAGATAAAGGTAGAATAATATATTATAAAGCTTAATATAATAGTAAAGTAGTTAACTATATTATCAGCTAGGTTATTAACTAGATTAATTTATTTATTTTCTATAAGAATATTATAAAGAGATTTAATCCTTAGTAATATAAAGATAGAGAGAGATAATATAATAGTTAAAGTATTATTAGAATATTATATTATAAATATAAGATATTCTACTTATCTATCTATTATTAATAAGTATATAGAAAAATTAATCTAGAAGTATAAAATATAATAAGTCTAATTAAATAATTATTTCTATTAATATCTATATTACTTTATAGATAATATAATAAAGATTAGTTAGGGCTTTAAATTACTCTAAAGAGATATAATAATAATATAAGAATCCTATATTATAAAATAAGAGGTTCTAGAAACCTACTCTAAGTTCTTATATTTTATATAAAGTATAATAAATAACCCTTAGATTATATATAGAGAAGCTAAAGAGTAATAGTATAGATATATATAAAGACTAGGAGAATTAGTAATAACTTACTCTCTCTATCTAGACTAGATTATAAAGAATATATATATTACTCCTATAGAGAAGACCTATAAAGATTAATTAATTACTAGGGTATATCTAGAACTAAAGATTAAAGAGTATTACTAAGTAGAGATAGATCTAGATTATATATATAGTAATCTTTTAGTATATTATTAATCCCTTAAATTAGATATTTAGTCTTTAAAGAAAGTATAATTAGGTTTAAAGCTAGAGTACTCTAAGCTAGAGAAGATAAAGAAGTCTATCTATAAAATAAAATACTAATACTTAAAGATATAAGAATAACCGGAATATCTAAGTATAAAGTATAAAAAGAATAGGAAAAACCTATCTTTATATAACTATTATTATAAGCTAGATTATATAAAAAAAGACTATTATAGTCTTTATAATAGGCTAGATAAGTAGAGCTATTTAGATAGAACTAAAGATAGATTAAAAAAATAGAGATCTTAATATTTTAAGCTATAGCTATATTAGGAGTTATTATATCTAAATTATAAACTAATAAAGCCCTTATAAGTAAGATATTTATAAATATTAGACTAGAGAATATTATTATATATATACTTATAGATTATAAAGTAGAATAGTTCTTTATTAGCTAATAATAGATAAAGAAGTATCTAAAGGACTTATAATATCTCCTATAAATAATTAAGGCTATTAATAGATAAAAGATTATATCTTATAGGATAAGAGAAGTAAAGTTTAGTATTACTAATAGTATAGGAAAGATAAAGAGTTATACTATAATAATAGAAGTAATAGATATATAAGACTATAATATTATTCTAGGATTTAACTAGTTAACTAGTAAGAATCTTATTATAGATTAGAAGATAGTATTATAGTATTACTATAATATATAAAATAATACTAATATTAAGAAAATTATAGTCTAGATATATATATAAGAACTTATAGAAGATTTATAATATATCTTAGTATATCTTTAGATAGATATAAGGAGAGTAATAAGACTAGGAGTAATATAAGAGAATAATCTACTAGAGGAATATATAGATTTTATAGATATATTCGATTTAGTAAAAGTAGATATTATAATATTATACTCTAATATAGATTATACTATTTATCTTAAAGGAAATATATAATCTTTATAAAAACCTATATATCTATTATTATAAGAATAATTATAGATATTAAAGAAATATCTAAAGATAGCTTTAAAGAAAGAATAGATCTAATCTTTATAAAGTCTAGTAAAAGTATTAGTCCTATTTATATCTAAGAAAGATAAAGAACTTTACTTATATATAGACTATTAAGATCTAAATAATATTACTATTAAAAATAGATATCTATTACTATTAGTTAGAGAGTTATTAGATTATCTTATAAGAGTAAGGATATTTATCTAATTAGATCTTATAGATATATACTATTATCTTTATATTAAATAAGAAGATAAATAGAAGATAATATTCTATATAAAATATAAGCTTTATAAATATAAAGTTATATTATTTAGTCTTTCTAATACTCTAATAATATTCTAAAGCTATATTAATAGGGCTCTTATAGACTTTATTAATATCTTTATAGTTATCTACTTAGATAATATCTTAATCTTCTTAGAAGATAATAAGATCTATATAAGATATATTAGAAAGGTCCTAGAGAGACTATATTAGTATAAACTATATATAAAGAGATTAAAGTATATATTCTATACTTAATAGATAGAATTCCTTAGCTATATTATTACTCTAAAAGATATAGAGATAGATTAGAAAAAGATAGAGACTATCTTAGATTAGTTAAAGCTAAAGAGTATTTATAATATATAGATATTTATAAGATATATAAACTTTTACTAAAGATTTATTATATTATTCTCTAAAATCTATATATTACTTAATATATTAGTAAAAGAGCTAGATATCTATAGAAAGGATATAAATAAGAAGACTTAGGGCTTTATCTTTATAGAAGAAGCGAGAGAGATATTTACTATCCTAAAGTAGTACTTTATAAAAGTATCTCTTCTTACTTACTTTAAACTAGGTAAGAGATTACTAGTAGAAATAGATATATTAGGATTTATACTAGTAGTAATTATCTTATAATTAAAAGAAGATAGATAATAGTATCTAATTACTTTCTACTTAAGAAAGCTTAGTAAGCTAGAAACCTATTATAAGACCTATAATAGTAAGCTATTAGCTATTATAAAAGTATTTAAGATATAGAGATATTATCTTAAAGAGATAATAGATATTCTTATACTTTTAGATTATAAAAACCTAAAGGGCTTTATAATCTTTATATCTTAGAGTCTTAGTAGAAGATAGATATAATAGATAATAAGACTTATATTATTTAACTTTATAATATAATATAAGATAGGTTTAAAGAATCTAGCTAATAGGCTAAGTTAAAAGACTAATTATATTTAAGAAGTAAGAAAGATAGAGTTAGTAGATTCTATAGAAGATAAGATACTTTTATAGATTAGATAAAGCCTATTTAAAGACCTCTTTATAAAGAAGATAGAAGAGATAAAGATAATTAAATTAAATATTATTATATATATATAAGCTATATTAAACCCTAAGACTAAGGGTATAATAGATATAAAGATACTAGGCTTTAAAGAATAGAGCTAAGACCTAGGATAAAAGGATCTATAAATATATAAAGAGCTTATAACTATTCTAGAGAAATAAGAGATAGCTTTTAAAGATCTCTATAAAGAGTAAAAGCTAGTAGATAAATACTAAGTTATTAGTGATAATAATAGTCTAAAATAGTATATTACTTAAATAGAGATAATAATTACTCTAATAAGAGAAATAATACTAAAAGATACTCTTATAGAGTCTATAGTAGAACTTATTAAATAGATCTAGAGCTAGGACTACTTTTTAAAAGATAAATATTAAGAGATAGATAAAGCTAAGAGTAATAAATATCTTAGTAATATATTATAGATAGTAACTATTAAAGATAGACTATTAAGATACTATAAAAAGATCTATATATTAAGAGATCTTATAGTAATATATAAGATTATATAAACTTATTATAATAATCTATAGATAGGATACTATTAAAAGAAATAAATCTTAAAAAGGATTTAAAGTAAGTATTTCTAGTATAAGATAATACTAGAGATTACTATATATATAGAAGAATATAATATCTACTAAAAGAATATAATTTATAGATATAAATTATATAGACTATTAGAACTATTACTAGTATTATAGAGACTATTATAGTAGATAAATATAGACTTTATTACTAGCTTACTCCTATTAAAGTAGAAAAGCAAAATATATAATATAATCTTAGTAATAGTAGATCTATTTATAAAGTACTTAATCTATATCTTATATAAGAAAGATATTATAGTAAAGGGATTTATATCTATAATATATAAAAAAGTTATCTTATAGCTAGAGATACTAGAGAATTTAGTTAGTAACTAAGAGAGTCTATTTACTAGTACTTTTTAGGCTAGCTTTTACTACTATCTTATAATTTAAAGATAATTATCTACTATATATTATCCTTAGATAGATAGATAAATAGAGAGATAGAATTAATTAATTAAGTACTATCTATATAACTATATTAGTTAATACTAAGATAACTAGATAAGATAGATTCTTCTTATATAGTTTATATATAATATAACTATATACTTAATATTAAAGATATCTCTAAGTAAAGTATTAATAGATATAAAGCTAAAGCTATACTTAAGTATTAAAGATAGAGATAAAGATATTTATCTAGATATAAAATTAAGGACTATTAAGCTTATAGAAATATATAAGAAGCTTTTAAAGAAGCTATAATAAACTAAAAAGACTATAAAGAGAGTTATAGATAAGAACTATATAAAAAAGTCCTTTTATATAACTAATTTAGTACTATTTTAAAATATCTATATTAATTTAAGATAATTCTATAAAAAGTTAGAAAATTATTATAAAGGACCCTTTTAAATTATATAGAAGATAGACTAATAAATATACTAGCTATTACTAATATCTTTATACTAATAGATTTATATAATATAATATATCTCTATACTTAAATCTTATAAAGATAACCTAATTTATACTAAATATCTAGATCTACTTAAGATTAATAGAGAGCTTAAATTTAAAATAGACTAGATCCTAAAGGCTAGAAAAAGAAATAGAGGCTTATAATATCTAGTCTATTAGTAAGGCTATAGAGATAATAAGAATATCTAGAAACTAAAGAATATCTTTAAGAAAATAATTATATTAGATATATTTAAAAAAGAGAATAGGATAGATATATAACTATCTATAAAAAAGACTTAGAAAGACCTATAATAGATATCTTAGTATAGTTTATAAAAGAAATATAATACTCTATAAACTCTATAAATATCTTCTATCTATCCTTTAGTACTTAAGAAAAATAGATATATAAAAGTATAAATCTCTAGCTAAAGGAATTTATACTAACTAGACTATAATATATCTATTAATCTAAGAATATTATATTATAAAAGCTAGAGCTATAATATCTTAGTAGATAAAATAGATACTATCTCTAAGTTCAATAAGAAGTATAAATCCTTAGATAGACTAATAATAGATAGATAGTCTTAGATAAAGAGAAAGAAAAATAAGTATAAAGTTTATTATAAAAGAACTCTTAAAAGATTATAAAGATTATAAAGTTAATAAAGACTTAAATATATAGATTATATAATATATTAGAAAGTATAAAACTATCTAGTATAAAGATATTTAAAATTATATAAAATCTAGTCTAAATACTTCTCTAAAGGCCTAATATAGGTCTTATTATTCTAGCTATAAATCCCTAAAATCATATTAATAATTTACTAACTAGTATAGATAGTAGAGATAATAGAGATAAAGAAGATAGAGAAGATAGAAAAGAAGTATAAATTATAATATTTAAGATATTACTAATATTAATATTATAACTAAAAGTATTATAAATACTCTTAAATACTATTAGAGCAATATACTAAATAGCTATAGTTAGAGTAAGGATAATAGTATTTATCTTATTATTAAGCTAAGGATCAATCTATATAATATTAGAAAGTATTAGTAAAGATAGAGAAGAGACTTACTATTATATAAGCCTAGTACTAAGTATAATAATACTAATACTTATAATCTATTATAGAGTTATAATAGATACTAGTTAGGATATTAGCAATCGAATTAATATATTATATATATTATATCTCGATAGAGATAGTAGATATAGCTATAGGAGCCTAGTTAGTAATACTATTATTAAAAGATATTATAGAGAAAAAAGTATAAGGATATACTCTAAAAAGAAGAGGAATATATAGCCTTTAAAACCTTAAGAATCTTATATAGGCAAATAAAGAACTAATAATATTATAGGACTCGGCTAGAGAGTATTAAAGGACTTAGCTAGAGAGTATTAAAGGACTTAGTCGAAGCTATCAAAGAAAGCGAAAAGCATAATAGTATAAAGACATAATAAAGAGAAGACAGAGCCAAGAGTATGTCGAGGGTGATATATATAAAGAAGGGAGGTAATATCATGACCTACTCTTATAGTAGGGGTCGTAGGACTCGGAGTAGATCTATAAAGATATATATAGATGATAGTCATATGACCTCGCTTAGCCCGCACTATATAGTACTATATTAGTGGAACTCGGAGTATGATGAAAGGCTCAGAGTTCAGTTTGAATACATGTAGTACTAGTGCCATTGGCCTTCACAGTAGTATTGTATAGTATTAAATGACCCCTGTCACTCTGATCATTTAAATTGAAGCCCTGCATAGTGGGGCTTCACATTAATCTTAGAAAAGAAGAGTCCTATATCCTTCAATATTACCCATCTCAACCTCCTCGGTAATGATTTTTTTAGATGTGGAAGCCGTGCAATCATATGGTTTAACAGACTCCCGAGCACAAACGGCAGCGTTTAACTCCAACATCCGTGTCCAAATCCGTCCTTGAAGCTCGTCCGGTTGAGCTGGATAAAAGAAACTGGCTAAAGACCTAAGGCCAGTTAAACACTACTTGCTGGCTATGTTGGCTTTAGGAAAGTGGAGGATCTACGACGACTGATGACTTCCTGGCCAATCAATCAATCAATAAATTAACACAGAATGATTGTTGTGGAGTGCATCCTCCACCTTCCATCTCTCTCTGTCTCTCTCTGTCTCTGCAAACCCTCCCCTGCCTCAGTTCCAATTGATAGTCACGTTGCCCTGGCCAGTGGATTGGCATGTTTGTCGACTCTGGCTGAGTTCTCGTTCCACAGCATCACTTGTCGTCATTGGCTAATACCCATCGTCTTCCACAGCTGATTCCATGGCAAATCCTTGTCTTGTGGCCTTTGTTCAACGAAAATACAACCCAAATGTCTCATATCACGCACTCTATATATCGGAGCCTGGACTATCTGAGCATAACGCTCAGATATAGTGGTCATTTGGCCTAGTTTGTAACTCGCCAGTCCAGGGGCAGGTTATAACAAAATGCAGAACAAAATTTCATTTCGACTGGCCCATGAACGCTGGGGTAGTCTTACCAGCATTACCTCAATCACGCACAATACTCTGGCCACTCCAACCGACACCAGTGAGGACATTGCAAAAGGGCACAGACAGCTACGTGCCGTATGGTGTTGCCTTCGGCTGATAGCTCTTCTCGACAAGTACAACACCAATTCCCCAGCTCAACACATGGCCAAGAATGAAAAGGCGCAGGCTGCAATGGCCATTGACAGAGATCTCACATTTCCCGACCACCATGCACAAAACATCTTCGCTAAGATCAACCTTGGTCCAGTGAATAAGCATGAGAACAGCCTGGAAAAGGTCAATCGTTGCTGGGAGCTTCTCAAGTATTTGGTTAGCTCAAAAGCACACCAAATGCTGGATGGGCTCGTGTTCCAACAATTGAGGCCATCAAAAATGCTCCGTTGGTCAATGATCACAATCTGCCATCATGGATGCAAGCTCCGAAAGAAGAGGCAAAGAGTCAATTGTCGCATGACAAATCTAACCAAAAGTATCATCCGATTGCTATCACAGTTATATGGCTTCGAACCAAGAAGTTCCCCATTTGCTCTTGACATTTCACTAGCTCATCCTTCGTTGTCATTACTGATTGAACTCACACTTGATTCTACACTGGCTTCACATTTGACTTGCATTAGGGGCCTTGGCACCTGGATGTAGCATTTGAGGTAGGTGAAGAAAAGGGACTGAAAATCCCCACCTCAAAGTGCAAGATGTCCAAGAACCTCGGGAATTCACGTCAACCGCAATGTTCCGGGATTACATCCGTGTCATGTTCAACTGCCGAGAGCTTGGCCTGAACCTTCATACAGTGACGCTGCATTAACACAGTGAATCACTTGGTGAAGATTTATTCTACGATATCATGACCGGGGAATGGGATGAGCTAAACATTTCCCAATGCAGTGGGTTCTTGAGTACCCGTGGCTTATTAGCGTGACGCTTCTCATTATTCCCATCATGAATAACAAGTAGGTCATGTCTCCAGATACGGCACGAAGGCATCACTGACAGTACACGGAGACATTTTTATCTTTGTGTCGTCAACACACTAAGGGAAGTCAGGGGAGTTACGTGCCTTCCAGTGCTGGCACCTTCCAAATTCGGAGCGGAGCTATGGGACGACCTTTCCTCAGAGTAGACATCTCCCACTCTTCCCACTCTTTTCCTTTCTTTTTCCACCTTTTCCACATTTTCTACTCAGCAGTTTCCTTATCGAACAACCATCGCTATAGTCCATCACGACAAGATGGAACCTTCATCAGAGCTTATTGGCTTTGAGGAAGCGCCTCCGATCGAGAGTCCCATTATGCCAGTTGCTGATATTCCATGGAGCCCTCCACCTATTGATCCATTGCCAGAACTTCGGGATACCGAGAGAGCAGAGTTGATCGACAGACTGAGAAATAACGCAGAGCAAAGCGAGACGGACTCAGTATTTTGGGCATGCCTCTGGTTGTCCGATATTGAACGCCTCCGAAATATTTCGGAATGTTCCGATGAATTTGCGGCCTACTTGATGGAAGACAAGCGTGCTTTCCCTATGATCAGGGCTTGTGAGCTACTTCGGCTTTCATACCCCTTTCTAACTGACGGAAGTACTGACATTGAAACTTCTTAGGGATAACAAGGTCGAGGATGTCTGAGGCACTAGGGAAGCGAAAGTTGGGGGAGGAGACCCCGAAGCGAAAACTCAGTGCCAAAACAGCTGTGAGTCATCTAATTTGCATGGAGTGAGGAATGATCTATGCACTAATATCTTAACTAGTGTCTTGAGCGCGACGGTTCCAGCTGTGTGATCACCAATTTTCCCAAGGTAGATGTGGTTCACATCTACCCGCTATCCCTGAAGAAAAAGGAATCATGGGGAAACAACAACAAGTGCACTGGCACCTACGAGGACTTCTGGAAAACGCTGCCCATGTTCTGGGGCAAAGACAAAGTCAAGGAATGGGAAGCCCGTTTGACGGGCCCAGCTGGCACAGAGCTTTGCGAGAATTTGCTTTGCTTGTGCCCCAACGCCCACAGGCTTTGGGGGGCTTGTTACTTTGCCCTC